>JBBJLR010000007.1:7814822-7856907 GCA_037577145.1 Brachypetersius gabonensis | reverse complement strand
AACTCCCTAAGATGGCAATAGGAAGAAACCTTGAGAGGAACCGGACTCAATCAGGGAACCCATCCTCATTTGGGTGAACATGCCTTGATATCAATAAAATGTTCTGATTCTGATAAACATAGTCAACCAGACAAGACATGTTTGGTGTCTTGGTGTTGCTTCTTCTGTTTTACTCTGTAGCTACAGGTTCTAATGTAACTATTCATGTAGTTTATGTGACCCAAAACCGCTAACCGCATAGGCTTATTCTATACTAATGCATAGCTCCACTGCAGAACTGTATAAGCAGTTGGTGGGGGGCTGTTATGGGCCCCCACGGAGCAATTGTCTGAACACAGTTGTCTTACCATGTGCAAGACCATGTGACATTTTCTCAATAGGTGCTGAATCACTTCTTTACATGCAATACCTTATGTGCCATTTCACTTATGTGACCAAATATCCTACTGATGTGAGAGCGATTTTACGCAACTGTATCACTTCTCTATAGCATTTATCCCAATATGTGTGTATATAGCATAGTGCGTTTTGAATTTGAAAATATTTTAATTTGCTTTATTTTTTATATTGTTCTTGTCTCAGTGTGTCTCAGCAATCATTAACATAAGCAACGTTGTCTGTTTCTGATAGTTACCTCCCCCAGCAGCCCCCACACAGTTCCTGAGTTCACTGTATCGCACTCCTCTCTTATTGCAATTGCAGACCCCAAACAAAACACACCTGTACACACTCTGCTTTACGACTAGACCCTGCTTCTTATATGAATAAGAACCGAGTTAAAACAGCAGGATTTATGAGACTTTGCTGCTCTAATGGCCATTATGGCTGAACACAAACACAGCATGTATTAGACGGTCACAGTGAAAACGTTTTAACCCGTGTATCTTTCACTTCTTACGGAGGGGGTAGATGAAGGGAGGATGAATGAAGGGCATTACTAAAGCATGTGATAGCCCACCTGTCTGTCGCCACTCTTTTATCTGAGCCTGTTTTTAATATTCTCTGTACAGCTGAAGGTGACAGTGAGAGGGGCGTTCTGCTCCAGCAGGTAAGTGGGTCTCTGGACACGCGTCACGTGTCGTGCGTCTCTGTCAGTGCTGCAGCCCCTCCAGCATGGCTCCAAACGCCTTTTTCTCGTGTTTACACAACTTTTCCTGAATGAGTGAAATTAAAAACATGGCCGATTGGGAGACGCGGCGGAAGTGCGGAGGGTGGCAGGGAGGTGGGGGGTCTTAAAGCAGCAGGAACCCTGGACACGCCACACACGGGCTGCGTCCCAAATTGCACCATTCAGTATTAAAGAACTCCGTGTGAATAATGCGAAATTCTTTCTCTGTGTTTAATCCATTCAGCAATGAAGCAGTGAGCCGCCAGGACAGCAGGAGGAGCAGTGTGTGGGGATGGTATCTTGCTAAAGGGTACCTCAGTGGAGTCACTGTGATTCAAACCTACTGATCGCATATGCAACTCCCTAACCACCTGGGCCATCATTCTGCAAGGACACGAAAATCCACCAAAATACAATTTTCATGGGGAAAACCATGAAAAAATCATGATTTCATGATTCATGGTTCTCCATCTCCACATCTCAGCCCATTCTGGAGAAGGGTGTTCATAGACATCCATTACTCTCACCAAAACGTCCCACAAGTATTAGGATGCCAAATCATGAAAGTATGTTTCATGATTTGGAGAACGTCTCAGTAGCTTCTCTGGAGCCATGAATCTCTCGTATTGTCTTCTCTTAGTTTCTGTCCGTCTGAAGAGTTTTTACAGCATCAGACCCAACAGAGTGTGGCTGTAGTACTAAAGGGTGACCACTAGAGGGCTGCTCAGTTTAATACGCAACTCTTTTGAGTCTCCTCCAGTAAGACAGGCCAGGCCTTCCTTCCCAGTGCAGCCAGTCTGTTTTTTCCAGTGACACACCTGAAAGGTTTATGCTCATTTTCTGGCAATTTTTTTCTGCCTATTTTTTTGCCAATTTTGTCAGGCGTTATTATGCTTTTATTATGCTTTTCTGAGGGGGAGGAGATGTCAGAAGTTGAGATATATGGTTTGATTTTTGTAATGCTGGAACACTTAGCTCTGTAATTTTCTGGTATTATTGTAACTGTTCCTTTATCAGTATGTTTTGCTTGATCATACAATTATGCTTTAATTAAGCTGGGTTTTTTTTCCCGAACTAGCTAGCAATATAATTTATTTCAGTTTAATAGTCTTTGATGACTTGCTTTGTATTTTAACCAGTTGCAAAAGTGTTCTAAAATGTATAAATAAGTTAATAATAATTAATAACAATAAAAAGAATGAAAAAACAGCAATAATAACAATAATAATGCAAATAACAATGATAACAATAATAAAAATCATAAATTTGATAATGATTATTACTATTATTATTAGAAGTGTGGTTGTTATTTAACATGTTCTTTACAATAATAACAACAATAATAATGATAATAATAACAACAACAATAATAATAATAATAATAATATGAAGAAGAGGAATAAGAATATTAAACAAATTACCATTTGTTCAAAACCAGGACCATTATTATTATTATATTTATTAGTAGTAGTAGTAGTAGTAGTAGTAGTAGTAGTAGTAGTAGTATTGTTGTTTGTTTGTTTTTCTCATTATTAAAATTATTATTATTAATAATAATAATAATAATAATAATAATAATAATAATAATAATAATAATAATAATAGTAACACCAACACCAACAATAGTAATGGTTATTATTATTGTTGCTGTTGTTTTTCTTGTTATCAAGAATAATAATAATAATAGCAACAACAAAAATAATAATTATAAGAATTATTATTATCATTCTTGTACCTAACATTAATATTTAATTTTTAATATTATTGCTCATCACATTTCCAGATCTGTAGACCCTGTTAGGCTCCCCCAGAGGAGCTCCTTCTCTCAGCTCTCTCTGCTGCAACTGACAAGAACATGCTGTGTTGGGTTGAAGCTCCTCCCTAATGCTGACCTCAACATGATTGATAGTCCTCTGAGTATCCAATCAGAGAGAACAGGGAATCTGATTGGTTTAGATGTTTGGCCAATTACAAAACTACCTTCTTTAAAAAACAGTAAAAAAAAATAGGGATTTCTTAAAGTTTTTAAAAACTTTATCATCAGTCTGTTCTGAATAAACAGACAGATCTCTTCCAGATGAATTGCTCATTACACTTACAACATAAAAACAAAAGAGATATTGGGAATAATGTGAATATTTATGACACTCCGTGCAATTTATTGTGATCTCACACACAGACTTTTGATTAGTTTTAAAATGACTTTTTTGAGGCTTTCGAAATTATTTCCCCCACTTTCAAACAACAGATCACTTCATCACTATTATCACAATTAATGTAAATGTATATCACAATGACAATATGGAGATAATAAAGACAAATAAGTCTAAATAAATTGATTTGTTTATTTTCTCACACTGTAATTCAGTACTTGTCCACAAGAGGGTTTTGGTCACTGTTCTGTTAAACAGTATTTCTGTTTTCTTTTTGGAAAAGTGAACCAGATTTAAAAATAAGAACAAAAATGTTAAAGTAACAAAAAAATCTGTTCTACTCAAACACATCTTTAAGCATACAAACTGCAATAATGGCAGATTTTTTATCAATTCTGAATGGATTTCACAGTTAAAAATGGATTTTAAAGTTAAAGACATTAACCATAAAGGCATCTGTATTAGAGATTTTATAGAGTTCAGATAAAGCCCATATATCTTTGACTGACTTTTATTAGTGTTTTGCTGATGAGAAAAAGATGTCCAGGCTCTGAGCACATTTTATGAATGATTTAAAATCACAGAATGTGGAATATGTGTGGATTTCCTTGGCACTGGCACTGACTAGTTTAGAAAGATAATCTGTACCCAAGGCAGAGCTGGACAGTAACTTCTATGTAGTTTACTGTTGCTGAAGTTATTTTTCACTTCTTTTACTTAATAATTAAGTAATTAACTTAAAGAAATTAACTGTGGTTGTAGGCTACTCTGGGCAGCTCTGTCTTGTAGTTTACACTAAAGAGCCATGTTGGAGATTTAAAAAAAATAAAATAAAGGACATGCATTCTTCCTGTGCAGTGAGGTGGTGTTTGTCAGCCTAAGGCCATGTGTGTATAATGGTTGACAGATGGGCTGCAGTGTATAAGTGCTGTGTTTAAGAGTGCAGCCCCTTGCAGTCCCCTCTCCCCCAGTCTGCTCTGTTTCTAGTGGCAGTTGTGGAGCGTGCTCTGGGCGAACGTGCTCTTTGCATGCAGCCATGGGCCCTGTCAGGCTGCAAATGTGCCCGGATGGAAGGACCCTGCTGTGCGTGGCTGGCCGGCACTTTGGGGGTCCAGAGAGTTGATCCTTGAGTTGGAGGTCCACTCTGACTAGGGCTTCTTTCTTTTCCTCTTTGCGCTGGGCTCATGGACCCTGGCAGGCCAGAGCTGCTCGGCTCAGGTTACGGGCACACTCGTGCCGTCCGTGTCAGACATGTTGTTTTTGCAGCATGTCAACCCCCGTGAACCCGGGCCAGATTAGCCAGAGTTGATTTAATGTGTGTGTTACAGGCTAGCTTAATTCATGGAGAGGTTTCTGAAAGGGTCACCTGATTTACAGCAGGCAGATCCTAAGGGTGGTTAAAATCTCATACAGTACATTCTGCTGTTTCTTCTTCTCATATATACATAAGTCATGCTCAGTACATTTCCACTCAAATTATGCATTACCTCGCTTATGAATTGAGTCATTTGATTACTCTTAAAGTCAAGTGAAAAGACTTACAGATTATTACCAATGAATGAAGCAGAATAAGAGAGAGCTCTACCCACTCTGGAATGATGCGCATGCTGCAAAGGGTATGTAACTAACTAATGTCATTTAAAAGACATTATAATGATACTTAGTTTTACACATTTTATAAGTTTATTTCTATACCCCTGGCTCATGCTATCTACACGAGAAAAGCATTCAAATAGCAACACAGATGTGGAATGAAAACATCCATCAACTGAACAGCAGTGTATCACATCTTCCTAACAATACTTTAGAAATGCTAACACTTCCATTAAAGGGCCCATATCCATTAGAGGTCCACCCACTTATTTCTACATGATCTTTTCCCAATTGCTCTTTATAAAACAAGCTATTTTGGGTACTTTGCCTTTAAGACTGATATATGTAAATTATGTCTGTTTTGAATGGTGGTGCTGTACTGTGCCTCATTCAAAAAGCTGTCTGAGCTGAAAAACATTTTTACTTCTGCCATTGGCTGAACAGTTAGAAATAAGTAGACACCAGTTTTCATGACGTCAGAGTAATTTAAAAGGAGGATGGGTTTTTTTTAGCTTAATTTATGTACATGGGCATAAAAACTGGGGATTGAACAGTTTTGTTTCAACATTTCACATTTAAATTGAATTTCTGAAAATTTGTAAAAAGAAAATGTCAAATGATCACTTTTTTTATCAATTACTGTCAGGCATAAATTTGTAAAAGGGAGGGCACATGCATGCACTGCGGGGTATGAGATTAGAGTACAGCTAATTCTGCCTGATAAAAAGATTCCCTCTTTGATTAGCTCTCAGTAGAGTCGTTTTAACAACCCCCTGTCAGCTGTACATGACTGTAGCACTAACGATTCAGAAACATCAAGCGGAGGGACATTCGCCATTTAATGAGGGCTAAAGTCGTTGGCATACTTTATTGTCTCACTCCGAACTCCTGCAGTGTCAATATAAATGTATTGCTGAGGGCCTCTATCTGTATTCATGTCTACTGTTGCCATATGGAGGAGCTCATGTAACTTCTAATCAACTTATCCACTTCATCCAAGCAAAGTATTTGACAATGTAAATGCATTGTTCAGAATTTTTGACTTTCCAGTCTAGGGCTTTTTATTCTTACATTGCAAAATTCATATTAAAGAGGTGGATAGAAAAAGCCCATAGCGTTTACATACAATATCAAGCTTATTTAATTAAAAAAGCAAGGAATGTTTTTAATATCAAAGGCTTGGCATTAAAATATAGTGTATTTCTGGGCAACAGAAAGTTTTTTGTTTGGATTTTGCAGTCTTTATTATTACTGCAAACTTGCACTTTTAACATGGGGCAGATTTAACGGCTGTAAAATTCCACCTGAATCACAGAACGCACGCGTGGGCGGCTCTCAGTGAAAGCACCTCATGGTCCTCGCAGCAGTGTGTTTGTAATAACTGTAGGCTGTGTGTGTTTTGGGGGAGAATATCTCCCTCACACATCTCACTTTGCCTTTCCATATCAGCACTCAAATCGCCATTATCAGCAGCGTGTCAGCCACACTTAGAGCACTCATCTGTCATTCGGCCCCGCTTTGCTTTGAAAAGGCCGAACCTGACACCGGCTGACAGCCTCTGTTGTTTACCCTGCTACAGGGACACGGGCGATTGTTGGGCGAACATGACACTGCATACTGGGCGGCAATATGGCGGCCGGCTGGGCCCCCTCATCACCTCTCGCTCAGCACCTCTGTCAAGCCCCAAACCCAACAGAGTATCAGATTCACAGGCCCATATTCAAGCAATCTGCGGGCCAGGCGATGATTTGGGTCGGAGGCCGGGGAATTGGTTTAGATTGGAACTGACATCCTGGAGAGAGAGGGAGGTAGTGGATGAAGAGAGACCACCGAAGTTAGCTTGGAAAGAGCCGACTTCTGCAATCAAATGCCATGCGCTTATAGAATCTGAAAATTAAGGATTTCTGAATGGTCCTTGGGTGAACCATTCTTGAATAAAACTTTCATTTGAGTAAAACATTTACGTGATGTGGAGGCTCTTTAAACTTGAGAAAGGTACTTAAATCTAATGCTCCTTCTCCTTTGAAATATGTGAATATCTATGATCTGTATGCTCTTAACTGGCTTGCTGTTATGAATGCAATGTAGATAGGCTAGTTACAGAGAAGCTTATGTGGAGTGGTATTTTTTATTATTACCCAAAAATGAATTTATGACATGAATATTTAGGTGAATGTGTCAACCACCAGGTATTAAAAGTGAAAAGATTGTGGACAGTTGAGCTTTCCCCACCAGATAAAGAAGTCTTATCTTCAGATTTTGAATCTTTGGCATGCAGAACTCTGGTCGTAGTTACTAGAGTCCAGTCCAGTTTGATAATTTCCCTCCTCAAACAAACTCACTAAACCTGGTAATTAACAGATTAACAGAGTTAAAACAGTTTAAGTAAGGAAATGAAAACTCTGCAATTCCCTCCAGAACTCAAGTTTAGTCCAGCACGCCTGCTTTAAACCAAGCAAAGGACAGGAAGAACACCAAAACATTGACCTTCGCTTGTTATGACTGAGTAGGTAGAAATTCTAAATGGGTGAGGTAATACAAATTACATTGAAAATGAACTGCTTATTTTATGCTTTCGGCATTTGTGTTTTTTTTTCTTATGTGTGCAATTTATTTGTCTCATATGTAGTGCAAGAAAAATTTGTGCAGTAGCAGTGAATTCTGTGTCGCCCCCGCCCCATCCGAGGGATGTCTCCCCACAAAAAAATATTTTTAAAAATCTCTATTGTGAAAAATATATGTATGTATACTTAAAATAACAGTGTAAGTAAAAAAAAACAAATGCCAAAAATGCATTTAGAAACAGTTCCCCCTCCCCTTTCTCACAGTGGTTTGGCCCACTGCCTCTTCCCCCTCCCCTTCCTCACAGTGGTTTGGCCCACTGCCTCTTCTCCATCCCCTTCCTCACAGTGGTTTGGCCCATGGCCGCTTTCTCAGTTTATCTCACCTACTCTACACACAAGAGTCAGGTTCACACACACGAGTCAGGTTAATGTGTAATGTGTAACTCCAGGGTATTTTATTCACTTTAAATAAAGCGATTCTCTTTCATGTAGTTGATGACTCATTCACAAATTAGTTGCGGCAAAAATGCTGATTACTGATGTAATTTTCCATGAATCTGCTATATTAGCAATTCAAATATTACTTATCTATTTAACTCTAGCTTGTTTACAATAGCTTGTTGCACAGTGCACTGCAACTAACACGCCGTGCATTGTTTTATTTGTGACGATTTGGCATAATGTTAACTTAACATTAACGGCCACAATTAGCAAATTGTTTAGCTGTGCATTTACTAAATGAGCACTGTTCTACGGCCAAACTGACCCCACTGTATTTTTTGTGTAATCAATTTCTTTAGTGTCTTTAGTAATTTTAAATAAAAATTTAAACCTTTTTTAATTCCTTGTTTTTATTTATAAGTACAATTTGACTGTATTATTTGTGTACCCTTCAAAAATTGCTCATGAGAAATTTTATATTTATTGTTAAATGAAATTTACGCCCATGCTATGATTGAGTGTTATTCTGGAATTTTCTCATCATATCTATCAGCACTGAAATTTTGGGTTTACTTGAAAAGCAAAACATTTTCACATCATTGCTGACATGTTGTGGCCATTGCTGAAAGGGTCTTCGATGGTTCCTGTGATGTTTTTAGAGAGAGGTCTGGATGAATGTGTGAGAACTTTGTATGTGCGTATGCACGTGTGTGAAGGGTTGGTTCTCTGCATTTGACAGGAGGGCCTCTCTTGCAATACAGCCATGTGAATGTGTGTAGATGTGTGTGAAAATACCAACAAAGAGAGATGTGTTGGTGTGGCTGCAGCTGATAAAGCCTTTTTTGCCCACTCCAGCAGACTGCATGTCACTTTACACACATGAATGGAAGACCATTCAATACAGCACTCTCCCCCTCTTTCCCCCTCTTTCTTTTTCTCTCACTGTCTGTCTTTTTATCATTCTATATGTTCAATGACCAGCTATAACATTAAAACTACTGACAGGTGAGGGCAACAGCATTAATTATCTCGTTACAATGGCATCTGTCAAAGAGGCAGCAAGTGAACAGTCAGTTCTTGAAGTTGATGTGTAGGGTGCAGGGCAAACGTAATGATGACTTTGATAATCGCCAAATTGTGATGGCTAGACAACTGGGCTTGAGCATCTCCAAAACGATAGGTCATGTGTGGTTTTAGGTATGCAGTGGCAAGTACCTACCAAAAGTGATCCAAGGAAGAAGTACTGGTGAACCAGTGCATGGCTATAAGTGCCCAAGGCTGAAGAAGTTAATATAGACTATAATAGTAAGATGTGAGAACACGCAGTGCATTGAAGCTTTCTGTGTATGGTGCTGCAGACCAGTCAGGGTGCCCACACTAACCCATGTCCACCAATAAAAGCACAACAAAGAGTATCAAAACTGGACCAAGGAGCAATGGAAGAAAGTGGCCTGGTCTGATGAACTATATTTACTGTTACACTGCAAAAATTGTTCAGGATAGAGCTGAAGGAAGCAACACCTACTGATCTGGCCTCCAAATTCTCAAGAAATTAATCTGAATCAATATCCAGGGAAAGTGATGGACAAACCAGTCCAGTCCATGAACTAGGTCCCAGGACTGAAGGGATCTGCTACTAATATCTTGGTACCAGATACCACAGCACTACTTCTGAGGTCTTGGGGAGTTAGAGGGTCACTGCTGTTAATTGGGGCAAAAGCGGGCCAATACTGTATTAGGCAGGTGGGATAATGGGATGATGTTTAGCCTGAACAGTACATTTTCTGGTATGTTTACACAAGTGTGTATTTGTGTATGTGTGTATGCATGTGTGCATTTGTATCAGTGGCTGTTTCTATAAGACTAGAGGTGAAACAATGTTTCACCAAGAAAAATAATACAAAAAAACTTTATAACTATCACTTTTTATTGGTGTGAACCAAAAATAATGCCCATAAAAATAAGGTTGATCTCCTAATTTCAGCTCCTCAATAGCAATACATTTGCATAAGGCTCTGGTCAAAAACGTGAAACAGCGCCACCCCCAACCCCAGTGAAAGAGAGAATTTCAGTGAAACGTGTCACTAGCGTTCCCATTCATTTCAGTGTAAATCTCCTTAGACCCGGCGGCTTGTGGATTTTCGAGGTTTCGATGGACTCTAATGGTAAATAAGTCCCACACGTGAAACAAGGGGCTGCCTACTGTGATAGGGTAGTTCTCCACTTCAAAATGATTAACATAACATTGTGGCCAATCACCGCCTTTGTTTTCACTTACATTTACATTCACTTTGTTCTATTTTATGTACTGAGCACCGAACTTGAGTGTGAGACTGAAGCTTCATGCATAACAAAACGTGTACCATATTATTAACTAGTATTTATTAATAATATTTCTTTTTATTTTATATTTTATTATTCGTCTGCGAGTGCACAGAAGGAGGGGCATTAGCTTGTTAGCTTGATCGCTTGCTAGCGATCCCCACCACCACCTAATTTTGATGAACAACTTCACAAAGAAGACCAGGAGGGTAGAATTAATTTATACGGTGAGAAAGACCTTAGATATGTTTTCTTGGGAATTAGTAATAATGTTATTATGTACTGTTGAAATAAACATTACTACTACATGTTTGTACGATATGCACAATAAAATACTTTTTATATTTTGTAGTGATTTAACCTCTTCTATGAGGAGAATAGCCGGAGAGAGAAGATATATTAAAATGTGAGGCAGCAAAAGCAGAACATGGAGGTGAAGTACTTAGGGTAAGAAAATCAAGCGGCCCAGGGTGCACGGCGAGGTACTGAGTTTGTTTTGCAGCGTGCGCTGGGCATGAAGCATGGTTTGTTTCACCAAAAATATTGACCAGCAGCCGCCGCTGATATGTATATATTCTCTCTCTTTCTTTCTCTCAAGAGCTACTACAGCTACACTGAGTTGTATGAATGTGTGTGTGACATTGTGTGTGTGGGGTGGAGGGGTGGCCTTGGTGGCTGTGAGAGAGAGTGCAGACATCCTGCATCTGACAGGGATCACATTCAGCACAGTGCTCCACCTAACTCCCCCCAGGCCACACACAAGCCTCTCACTCACACTAATTAAGACAGAACTGTGTGTGTGTGTGTATTTTGCACATTTTCTGGACTGAAACATTCAGATTCGTAGGAAAACCAGGTGGGGAGGAAAAAATAGTTTAACCTTCAATATCAGGACAAACAAAATTACTTTGTAATGAGTTTGTTGCTCATTACCTCGCTGCCTTTTTCCAAAAAGTTATTATTTTTCATACTAATAGGGTACACTCATTTCTGTTTGGTTTCTGAGGGAAATTTTGGTTTTGATTCAGAGTTAGGCTTTACTTACATGAGTTCTTTGTAGATACTTAATCTGCCTTAACTTAACATCTAAATATCTTTTAAATTCATCTTAATTTTCTTAACCTTTTACTTCACCTTAGTCCCAACCCTAATCCAACCTTGATGGCAAACCTAAACCTAAGCTTAATACTGAGGCTACTTTTGAATAGAATCAATGCTTAAGCCTTGTAATTGAATATATCATTCTATGTAAATATACACTGGACCTAGACAGCTTTACCAGAGGTCAGACAGAAATATAAGAAGTGACCAAAGGGAACGAGAAAAAAAGAAAGAAAAGCCATTATACATCAAGCCAACAATTATCTTTCTTAAGCCTTTCCCGGGAGGTCTATGATTACTTGCTGTAAAGCTACTCCACTTTTGAAGCTATGATATGTGTATGCACTGTCATGTATGCACCATGTATTGACCTGTGGCTGCAGGATATTCTCAGAGAGGAAACCAGAGCCAGGGCCTGCGTCAGAATCTGCTTCCACACAGCCTGCATTATTCACAGTCTCACCCCAGGGGATAGGCTGCTTAATGGACTCTCGGAAAGCACCTGAGTTGACGACTGCGGCCGCTCTGCACATTAATCTTCACATCACCTGTGGCATTCTGCTGCATGACAACCCACACGGGTCAGAGCAGCAGAGGTCACAAATACAGGAAGTATAATGTTTAGCATGGTTAAGGAGGAGGTTATGTGAATAACGCTGTGAATTATGAATGAATAAAGACTAAAGAGCAGTGTTGACGGTTCTGATTTTCACTGCTAGTGCCAGTGAAGTTGTGTTTGGTGGACATCAGTGTCTTCTTGGGGTTCTGTAACTCCCACCATCTATTAATTATCTAAGACAATTATCTTTACCCGGTATCGGGGGTGATGGAGACTATCGCAGCAGTCATAGGACAAATATTGTTATTTAGAAGAGAGCAGAGTATACATGCTCTCAGGACATTTTTGTCCGGTTAAGAATAATGCATTTTATGTCAGGTGGTCTTTATGGCCCTTTTTCAGTATAACCTGTAAAATACAAGACATGAGTCATCTTCAGGCCCATGGTGCAACACACAAGAGTAGCACATTAAACAGGACTAGATAATGTGCCAAACTAAAAATCTAAATCCTGATGAAGAATCTGCAAATTTAAATGTGGCACAGTCACAGTCAAAACATTTCTGGTTCGGTAAACTCTTAGGGCTATTACTGAGAAACGAGAGCATCTAGCAGCAACAACAGCTCAGCCTGGAAATGGCAGACCTTGCAAAATCATAAAGCTGAGCCACTAATCACTTAGCACACAAAATTGCCTATACTTTGTGAAATTAGTTTTCACATCCACGCTGCTGCACACAAGATCACTAAGATCACTATGCACAATGCCAGGCGTCAGATGGAGTGGTGTAAACACAGTGATACTGGACTTATAGAAAGAAGAAAAAAGAAAGAAATGAAAGAAGAATATGTATTATTATTATTGTTTATTTGTATTATTTTTTATTATTCTCTGCATCCTGGCTATAGACTGGGGTTGGCCAAATGATATATTTATCACATGCTGTGTTTTCCATGGAAATAGCACTTGCTGGCAAATCCATCTCTGCAGTGACTCTACATCCAGAGATCGAAAAAAATACAGAAAAACTGGACTTAAGCAAAAGTACTCAGAATCTTGCTTAATGTAAAGTGTGGAACAACAATATACATGAAAAGTAGAACAAAAACATATTAAGCAACATTGATGTTCATTTAGTCATTTGTTCATTATCTGAGCTGCCAAAACAGGGACAAAGGGGGTTCTGGAGCCTATTATACTGTTCAGAGGGCAAAAAACATCATAGACCTGCTTCAGGTCTGTTGTAAACCTGGTCTCTTATAGTCTGTTACTACCTGACATATCCTGAAATACTGAATGAGTCACTGTATAATTGTAAAATACACAATTAAAATGCATGACTTGAACAAAAGAAAATTGAATGGTTTTTGCATTAAACCTGGCTATGTGATGAAATGCAAAACGTGTAGTTTATATATTTACAGATATTAAAAGAGTTCAGAAAGCTTGTGCAACTGAAGAATTGTGTAGGACCAGCATAGCAATATATCACAACTTACTTGTCTCAAAAGTAATTTACTATTTCCACGTTCTTAAAATCCATATACATATTTACCAAGTGGCACAAGGGAAAGCTCACTGGTCATTTCAGTACTTTAGTTTGAAACAAATAGCCAGCTGTAAGACAAAGTAAGCCATACATCATTTAAAGACACATCACTGTCCTTGTCTTTACTCTGAGCTTGACGGATGGTTAATGCTATTTGAAAATCTAGTAACTAGGCAGTAGAAATAGTTAAACAGCTCTTAAACAGTAAATAGAGTTGTTTCTGAATGAAAATTAAGCTTGTTGTTGGAGCTGGAGCTTGTTGTTGGAGGAGTTGGAGCTCTCCCTTCTTCAGAGTCAGCAATTTGATACTTCCACAGTTTAATATCCAAGTTAGCTGCTTTCTCTTGCTATGCTGGCCACATTCACGATCAAAGTCAGAGGTTATCTGCAGTACATACGCATCACTTACATAAAAACATGGATAATCTGTACATCATAGTCACTTGCGTTAGTCATTGAGACAGTAATTACTTTACTGTAAAATGTTTCTTTTTCTTTGACCTTTAGCTTAATTTGTTTTAGTTGTTTTATGTAAGAAATAGCACAGATAGTGTTAGTTAGTTATCAATAAGCTATTTTGACAACAAAATATAGGGTTGATGAACCTACATTTGGCTACACTTCTACTTAAGCGTACTAACAAAGTACAAAAAAGTCACCACAAACCTGTCACTTAGCATGGAGAAGGTTGTTTTTGGTCATAAGGATATCTACCAAACATCACTCAACACTATATAAAGAGAAACTTTCTTTTTCTTTTTGAGAAATAAGATGCCAGAAAGACCTCTCTTGTTGCAAATGTATTCATAAACCTAACACTCAATAACAGTGATTAAAACTGGCATTGTCTCTGATATTATGAGGATGGTTTGTAAAATGTTGTCTTGCTCAAGCCCAGTGTTCCACGGAGTTGCAAGAGAGGAACTCGAAACGAAAATCAAGAAACACAGCGACATCCTACTGCACTGTGATTGTTTACTGTAGATTAGTATACTACAGCAGAAAGTGAGGACAACTAGGTCTTGCAAATACTGACAGCAGTTTCATTCATGTTTTAATGGATGAAAATTCATAAGCGGAATATGGGGCTCTGAGGTTTTCCAAGAGAGTTTTTTTCATTTTGCGCCTTCATTAAGATCTTTAATGTAGTGGGGGATTTGCCTAGGTGTTGAATAAACAACAAAAAGGCAATTTACTAAAGTTACTGAAATATTTTTCTAGGTGTCTGTGTGTGTTTGAGTGTGTAAAAGAAGCTGGCTGTGGAAAGGAGCGTACTAGTGGAAAACAGTGAGTCCTCTTTCACTCCAACAGGTGTTGATCCCATGGCAGCGGCTGACAGGAAGTTTCCGTAGCACAACACGAAGCCCATTGGAGCTGCCATCAGGCTGACAGACGGGTGAATGACACCAATGAGAATGGCCCACTATCCTGCAGGCCAAGCCGACGGGCAGTGAGTGACAGGGTGCGGGCGGGAGAATGGGCCGCCTTTGAACCTGAAAAGAATCTTTTTCCTCCCTCTCTCTCAGCCTTTTTCTCCCTCTTTCTCTCCTTAAGGTGCACATTCCCCCTGACCTCCTGGCTGCTGTGCTCCATTCTCCTTCACAGTGTTTTGTTTTGGTGGGTGTGTGTGGTGGTGGGCAGAGGGGAGAGAGAGTCAGGCGTGTTAAATGCTCGCTTTTCACCAGCGCAACGTGTCAGTCAGCTCACTGGCCCTGTTTTGTTTGGAGCTGTCAGCCCTGTTGGAACAGGGAGAGGAAAAAACAGAGGCATGAAGGAGAGAGACAGAGAAAGAAGGAGAGAAAGAGTGAAAGAAAGAAAAAGAGAGAGAGAGAGAGAGAGAGAGAGAAAACAAACAGCAGAGTAAACAGATTTTCATTTTCATAAATTGTCAAATGGTAAATATGATAAATGATAAATATAATTCATACAGAGAAAGAGAGCGAGAGAGAGAGAAGGGTAGGGGTGGAGGTGTAGAGTGGCAGTTGGAAGGCCTACAAGAGAGCTTGACCCGCCGCTGTGTCGCTCCCATGCCACTCTGAATAATTTCACAAAGCAGCAGCCACTCTGCTGTAAATTTCCTACTACACAAATCATAAAGTCCTGTAAACACAGCTCAGAGCAAAGAGAGTCACTATGAGCCGCTGCGATTAGGTAGAAAGAGCCTCTTAAAGAGAAGAGAAATGTGTTCAAGATAAGAGTTGTGTTCAAAAAGTTGGAAGCCGTCAGATGCATGACAATGTTTAATTGAACTAGACCTATAATGTTTTTCTTAGTATAAAAATAAATATAACTTTATAACCAAAACTAGAATCAGTATGCAAGTGCAGCATATTAAGTTTTGGATGTTAATCATCAGTTTTATTTCTTTGTATGTCATCTGCTTGTTTCATTATATCCATTTTAACGCCATCTGTAAGGAATGTAAAGGAATATTCTTCTCAAATGAATAAACCCACAACCACTTTAAGGGTCAAAATCCCTCATGGTACACCAAACTGAAAGACTCGTGGAAAAAACTCTCTCTCTCCATCTCTCTCCCTCTATGTGTTGCCTTCCCGGATCCCCTCTCCACTAGTCTCTTGGGTATTGAGTTATGGGCTGGAGGAGCTCAGTGTGCTTCTATGAGCCTGTTTGCTCTGGGGTGACTCCCTTTTGTAGCACAACCTCCTCCACTCTGCCTGAAGAGCTTCCTTTAGAGAGTGCCAATCACAGTTCAGCAGAAGGAGCACTCTCTGACAGCTCCCCTTCCCTGCAGGGGCTAAGGGTGGAAGGTTAGGGTCAGGGTAGGATGAGTGAACTCAAGGAAAGAAAGAGGGTGCTGATGGAGAGAGGTTGAAAAATAACCGAGGGAAGAAGTTAAAAAAGCATACTACTTCATTATACTGTCTTATAGTTAGTAGTATGAGCAACAACTTATCATTATGTTTCAAAGTTAAAAGTTAACTTTGCAGGAACTAAGCAGGAATGAAGAAGTATGACTGTGATTTAGGTGTTAATGCAGCACTACTTCTTCGTACTCATTCTGCATAATTCCCTATTTACAACAAAACAGTACTATAAAGTGTTACCGTAGTGTGAATTAAGCCAGCCACTGGGGATACACAAGCCACTGCATTCTTAATGCTAGTCACAAACCTAGATAAATGGAGAGAGCTTCATCAGGAAGGGCATCTGATGTGAAACCTAGGCCAAATCAAACATGTGGATTCAATTCAAATTCAATTCAAAAAAATTTATTTGTCCCTATGCAGCAATTTAAAAGGCACAGAGGAGCAGCGCACACGTATAAAAGATTTGACACAACAGATGACACACAATAATATACTTTTTTTAAAGCAGGGAACAAACAGTGAATCAAACTAGACTAGAGATTTCCAAACTAGACAAGAGGCCTGGATTCCTACGGCTACCACTGCTGGCTGGCATGGTGATGTTGGAACCTATGCATCTAGAAGAATTTAGTATTATGGACTAAACAGGGATAAATGAATTAAATGAAACTTAAATCACTGTATTTAACTTCAGAGGAATAGTGGTTAACCAGAGTAACTGTCAACTAAACCAAAATTATATTTTAGAGTCATATAATTTATAACAAAATAGTTGTACTTGAGCATCATAATGTCCTCTGTATTTGTTCTGTATTGATTAGTGTTTCACCAACATCAGTGTGGAATTGTGATTTTAAGAGATTGGCCCTTACTTTTGGCTATAAACCTAAAAAAAAATGAACAATAAACACGATGAAAATGTTAATTCCTTGGTTTTTCTAGATTAACCCCTGGACCTTCATTTGATGCTTGTAACAAACATATCACAGTATATTTTACCTTATATGAATCATTCCTTCAGTAAAGAGTTCTGGCATAGGGCTGCTGCGGTCTACTCCCTGACAGAACCGTTTTGGTTTGGCTGCTGCTTGTTTTCTCAATCAGTGGCTTAACCGGGACTTCTAGAAATCCTGGAGTGATGTTTTCTCCACAAAATTTGTCCCATTCATTTTAAATCAAAATGTGATAGGTTGTCAGCATCTGAAGGCATAATCAGTAGAAGAGTTTGGCTGTATCTACCTAACTAGCACAGATAAACCTAATTCTGATTGAACAATTTCCACTGGACTTTTAAATATTTAACCTCATAGTTTCAAATAATTTTTTAAAACAAAACTTACTTTTTATTTAAATTATAAAAATGATGAACTCAGTGTTATAAAATTCATAAAGTGTTTGAAAGCCTGCTTATGTTCATTAAATCCTTATGTATTTTAAGACATTGTAACATTAAGAAATTCTTGCAAAAGAAGACAAAGTATCCTATGTTTTACAAGTAGAAAAAGCTTCTTGGATACACTGTCCATCTTTGCTGGATCAGTGTAAACCCACTGGCCCCAGTGGTTTGATAGCAAGGAACTGAAGGGAGGGGTTTGCTGACAGAGTCTCTCTCCAGGCTGGAGCTGAGCTGTAAGCTGGCATGCATCTGCCCTGGCGTTGTGCCTCACAGAGTGTCAGGCTGCAGATGGAAGTGCTTATTTGTAATAATAAACCCTGGGAATGGGTGAGATCTGTGGCCTCTTAGCTCATGGGCTGCATGCGAGACTTCGCAACTCAAGCCTTTCGCAGTCTCAAAGCAGCAAAACCAAATCCAAGAAAAGAGAGGGAAACCCTGATCATCTCTGGAGATCACAATCCTAAAGAATGCAAAGGAAGCTAATAGAGCACTGACAAAAAAAGTTACTTATTACTGTCTCCCAGTGTAGCTATACTATTTACAAAATAAACCTGTTGGCTGCAGGTATTTTCAGTGCATTTATTTTCAGTGTGATTAGCAGTTTACAAGAGAATACAGACATTTACAGTATAGACAAAGATCTATTTGGTATAAAATATCAAGTTCTTTTTCTAACTGGGCTGACGACTCAATCACAAATATTAAAATTCACATATCTATGTGATGCAGATAAAAGAAATCCTAAACCACTGTTCAAATTTAGTCAACTTCTCAACTTCTCTGCCTTATTACTGTAGACTGGTTTGGGCATTTCAGACTGCAAAGGGATTGATATAATCTTACCCACAGCAATACAACCAACTAAACAGAGGAAGGGAGTTTAATTCAACATGAATCACGAATCAAAATGTATTTTTCTTCTGTACCATGATGTGCTTTCAAGTCTCTGAGCTATAATATTTTTGCTCAGTGGAGGTGGCGGAAGGGGGAGGTAAAACATATAATAATATTTGACGTTATTATTTTCCCTGCCTGCTGGTACGTGGTCATGTAAACTTGAAGGCATTTCAGAGGCAGGCAGAAGTTATTGTTTGTCTCTTAAATTATTTGATGATTTGAACTCAATTTGACCAGACACATCTTTCAGAAAAAAGGTTCATTTTGATCTTGGGTTGGCTTGTGTTTTGTGGCAGAAGTCAGACTATTGAAATGATATGATATATGAAGGTAACACTAGATTCTATGGGGAGTGACTACATGAACTGTGGTCCATAGCACTTCACTTTAGTTGTGGCTATTTACTGAAGTAAAGCACTAATGATAAACAGCTTTTGTTAGATGATAAAAAAATTATATTTAGGCATGGCACTCAAAATGCTAGCTTTCCACTCACTTTTATCAGGTCAAAGCAAAGTGACTTTGGATTGTGTTGGACTGGGCAATGGAAGACAACAGCTAACAAAAATCTGGTTCAGGTCTGACTAGTATGAGAAGTAGAAAGTTCTTTGAGTCCAACTCAAATCTCAAAAGGTACCGAAGTCTCTCTCATTTGCTTTCATAGTTCATTCTTTAAAGAGCATTAGACTATGAAAAAACACATTAATAAAAGTAAGTTGACAGACCCTTTAATTGTGCTTGTAGACATTTAATGACTGAACTGAAACTTTAATCTCTGTAGATGATATTACATCAGTTTAACCTTTGAATAAATGTTAAAACACACTAAAAACCTCAATGGAAGTGTTTAGTTTCTGTCAGACTTGTTTACATGAGTAGTGGAATGGTGGCACTAAACACGTTTACTCAAGGGCCCATTTGGTCAAACTAAACATCACTGTAAGATCTCTAAAATGACGCTGATGTTTTTAATGTATGTTGACTAAAAGTAAGAACGTTAAAAGCAAAGTGCATGTCTGCATCTAGAACAGGGCACATCTTTAATGCAGCATTAAAGGCAATGTTTACTGTAGTGATTCATTTATTTCTTTAGTGGTATTGTCAGAGAGTATTTACATCAAAAACAGAATGACAGACTACACTCAGCCAAGGAGAGACGCGAGTAAGTTGTTTTAAAGAGCTGAACGTCCACAACATGTCAGACATTTCCCTCCACAAATAAATCTACGGTGTGTCTCTAAGACGCCACAGAAACTGCATGCTCCCGTCCCACAGCAGGAAAAACACCTTTTTTCTGAAAGTGGCTGACCTCTTACCGCCCTCAACCTGGGAACATCCAGGCAAAGAGAGGCCAGCAAGTGATGATGAATCTGTATATGTTTTATGACTGTGGGAGCATAAAAAGTGGCCGGAATACAAGGAGTCAGAATTAAAATGTAAAACATTTTGCTTTGTGGTGATACAGAGCACCTCGCTGTGCATTCTGTTACTGTTATTATTGCTTTACAGTTTAATGTGATTTGTTGTATGCTACTCTAATTCTAAGTGCATAGGGGGTCTTGTCATTACTTCTAGAATCCTGAACAAGTGTATTACTTAATAACATTTTTTTTAGGATCTATCTATGTTTGACCCAGAAATGTACTCTTATAATTCCAGTGTTCCTTTAGAGTTACTACTGAATACTGACTTGCCACTCCAGTAGAGTAAAATGTCACTCTACTGGTCAAGCTTTTTGTAACTAATCAGAGGGGAAATAAAAATATAAACATACCACGCCATTTTGATTCCACAAGAACGGAAGACTATAAATGAACACATAATGTTACACCTCACAATATAAATGTCACTGGACAATAATTAACATGCTCTATTATTCTATAATCCTAATTTAACATAAATGTTACTTCTCATTACACTGAATGAGCATTTTACCAAAATCCTGAAAAGCTTTTTCAACCTGGTAACAGCTGCTAAGAAAGAACATTGCTGCAATTTTATACATCCTGTGAACAACCACAAGTGTACGGTACCTGTAAATCTGCATAGAAATAGGTAACTAATAATAATATTTTTTCCAAATATTTAAAAAAAAAATCTTTCAACTATAGGTGATCAAAGACTTATTTGAAAAATGTTGGACTACAGCTTTGTTTATGAAAGAAATTAAAAATCTTTTCTAATATTGTGATGTTATGTTTTTGAGATAATGCCCAATCATAGTCAGAGTAGGAGTGTTTCCATTCATTGTGAATAATCAGCTAGACCTTGGACATGTATACTGGCCACCATATGATCTCTTGTCAATATTGGTTGTATGATGGCTCTGATTGGACTTCCCTTTGTTAACAAGCAGGTTGGCGTGCTGACAGAGCTGACAGCGCTGTGGCATGATGTCTTTGTGCAGCAGAGAGGAGTGCTGCCTTGGTAGGCCTCGCTATCACCCTGCAGCTGCTGTCTGTCCTCCCCCGGCCCTCGCTCTGTTCCACTCCCACATACACAGTCTGTTGACCCTCTGAGCTTTGTGCTCCCTTTCTCCCTCACAGCTGTGCAGCTTTGAACTATCATTTGGTGTGTTAAAAGCTGCCTGGGCCAAATGCTGTTCCCAGTGTCCACCCCTCGAACCCCCACCCCAGCCCAAGGCCTCACAAGCTGTTCTGAAGGATCCTGCTTTCTCTAGGCAATGAGATCAGATACGGTGTGTGAAAATGAGACAGTTTCACATGCTTGCTGAGCCACAGTCGGTCTCATTTTGTTTCTCAGCCTGTATTTAGGTTTTACAGTCATTATCATGTCAAAGTCACATAGTTAACCGTGTGTAACATATAATCTATAGCACATTTCTTTTAATGACCTTGCACAGTGAATTATAACAGTGAACTATTTCATGTACAACGACAAAGATAACCACTCTATAGAATTGTTTTTATTGTACACATAATGATATGCACTCAAGATCTGACGTTTATCAAGGAATTGCTTTAGGATCTGTCCACACAACTGTACTCAGTGGCATTTACTTTACTTTACTTGTTCTTTCAACAGGGTAAATACACATTAATCCACATCCTTTTTCAGGAAGCAAATGTGTCAGATTTAGCCAGAGTCTCAGCATTCTGATTTATATCTGATGTAGATTTAAAAGAAAAACCAATTCTAACTGAGAAGACCTCATATTTGTTAGACCCAACTCTGCCAGTTAATTAACTTATAAATATTTTTATGGTGTTGTAATATAAATGGTTCAATAAGATAAAACAGACTGGAATGGTACTGATTCTTCTGTAGAGTGAACCAAAATTATAGGCCTCTCTACAACAGCGCAGCATGGCTTTTTACACTAATACAACCATGACAGTAGACTCCTCTGTTTATTAAAGCAAAGGACTAGCCCCCTCTCCTCTGACAGCTCACTAATTAAGAGAGACAGGCCTCAGCTGCCTGCCATTCACCCACTGAAGCTTTTTCACTCAAACTGCTCCTTTGCCTTGATTGCTTCTAGCAAAATAGCATGACTCCAGTCATCGCTCTGTCAGCGCACTGCCTTGTTTTCTTTGTGATCTCTCTAGAGTGTGTAAACAAATATGTCAATGCTTTTGTGTTTTCTTTTTAAACTTCTTTAATTCTATAACATTTGGAAGAGTGGACCATTTTAATTGAAAAATTATGCCCAAACAACAGTAAAAAATAGCCACAGAAATGAATCTATACGGGTGCACATGTAAAAACGGGGGAGGGTCAAAAAGCAAATACTAGAACATTTAAAACAAGGTTTTAATTGTGCTAAGCAGTTTACAGACTCTGGTCAGAATCAGATCCTGGTTAACAGACAGGCTGACTGAATGTTTCCCTGGACTGCTTTTAACAAACTCATCATTTAACATCTGATTTAGTTAATCAAGTCTTCAAGCATGCTTGATTGAAAGAATCAGGATAAAACTGTTTTGGTCATCTTTGCAAAGTTATTCTGTTTGCAAATCTTTGCAGTCCAGTAGTGGTGTTACTTCAACAAGATAATGATTTAGTAGTTACTAAAAATTATGTATGAAAAATACAAAATTTTATGTATTTTTGCATTTTAAAGTGATGTGGAGACGCTGAAAGGCAAACACAAACTGATGGGTTACAAATGAAGGCATTCCTGGTCTGAAACTACTCTAGAGGAATGTAAAAGTCTGAATTTCTCAAGGCAGCACATTTCATAGAAACAGAAGGCAGTGACCTTTTTCGAGTATCCCAAGCTTACTCGGTATTTGTCCCTATTTGTTCACATTTTAGCTCCACTGAGTCCTCAAAGCCGTAGCCTTTGGTTCTCTCTCTGTGACCAACTGCCTGGAACTGACAAAACCAGAAATGGATTTACATTGTCCATACTCCAAACTGTCCTTCTTAATTTGGAAGCCATTGTGCAGCAATCTGGAAAGTGTTAGTCAGTGAGTCCTCACAGTAATTGCTTGCAGCTGAGAATTTGGTCCAGAGTGACTGAAGTTAGGGTACTGGGGGGCTTAGTTCCAGAGGAAAACTGTGGCTATAACAAGTGCAATTGATCCCGCTCTGTTTCCCTGTGGGAGAAGACTTGTTTGGGCTGATGCTTCAGGAAACAGAGCTTTCTGCAAGCAGAAAATGAAGTGGCAGACGGAAACAGGCCTGTGTTTTTCTACATGGAGGAACACACTCAAACACACACTGAACACACACTCTGTAGTGTATGAACCTATACCCCAAAAATAATACAAAAACACAATTCAATCACAACACAAATCATTCTTTGCAATACACACACACAGCTGCATACACACAAACACATGAGTTTCTCTCTCTCACACGCAACGCACACACACATACACACACACACACACACACACACACACACACACACACACACACACACACACACAGATTTGGAAGTCCTTGTTTTTGGCATTGCTTTGTTAAGTGTATTGCAGTAAACAGTGGAGCAGAATGTTGTTCTTTTGATGGCTCTGGGGTCAGTGAGGAAACTGAGAGAAATCTGAAGCCCACAGGAGAAATGCAAGCTCAGGAATCCACGTGGCAGAGAAGCATTGCTCACTGGAAGTAACACTGATGGAATTGTATTTGTTGTCTGACCTGGACTTTTGTTTTTCTGGATTTACAGGCTTTTATTGTTACATTATATACAATACAGACAAAAATACAGCAGTAATGTTCTCTCTGATGTATTGTATGGGAGGAGTCCTACCACCTACCATTTAACACCATCATGGTCTTGTGAGTCTCCTCACAAGACTCTTTGGAGGTCCTGCTCAGGATAAAACAAAAAAAAAACAAACAAAAAAAAACATTGAACAATATGTAACAATATTTCATATTTATGTTCACTTTGAGCAACACTGAGATAGAAAACAACCTTAACTTCATCAAAATAAAGTTTACCAAAATCAGTTTTGTGTAAGATTTGAAGCATGTGTGCATGCTTTAATTCATTTCATCTCCACAACATAAAACACTGTTAGAGACGCAACAAATTTACACCAGCTTAGAAGTCATGCTGGGCAAAAGAGTCTTTGTAGTCACATACTGCAACAATTATGTATAATTTTAAAAAAAGTTTGTGCCAGCTTTAAGCTAAACTGATCTGTAATGAAAAAAACATAAGCACATGTATATGTAAATACTAACATCTCATTTCAATGGCAACAAAAAGTAAATAAGACAGCGCTGAAATCTTTTATTTAGATTTAGATTTAATTAATTTAGATTTTTATTTAGATTTAATTCATTTAGTTGGCTGTACATTTTGTGGCTATTTGTTAATATTACATCTTCATCTATAGTGGACTGTCACAAGTATTTGACCCATTTTGAGTCTAGTGGTTTGAGACCCTCTTCTGAAGCCCCTGGGCATTGATCTTTCAGGCCTGTTCAGGAATTCATCCCTGTGTAACACTCATGACTTCAGGAACATGGTGATGTGAGAATCTGGTGGATATGATTACATCTCCAATAAAACTTCAGAAGAATCATTTATTTGAATGCTTTTACTGCATTTCATCGCATGCTTGTTCTATGGGAATAATCACATAATTGTTTATTATCATGTTCTTTTACAAAGTTGGTGATGCTTTTATGGTTTTGATTATATTAAAGATCTGAAGTAGAAGTAGCTTGAGTAAAAAAGCATCAGGTCAAAATAAAAGGAGTAAGTTCGCTATAGAACTAGAACCTTTTAACATCATGAACAGATGATAGGATCTGGTCTTCTCTTGTGAGGATCTTTATTGGCAAGGAATACAACTGTAAAGCCTGGGAGTGAGAGGTGTAAGCCACATGTGCTGAGCCAGCTGAACAAAATAAAACGCAAAGAGTAGATTTCTAGCTGTAGACTTCAGTAAGAGTAAAGAGTAGTTGAAGAAAAAATGCAAATAAAAGACAGCAAAAAAACATCAGCCCAGTCAATGAGGCTTTCTTTCCTTTGGGTTGA
Organism: Brachypetersius gabonensis; assembly: GCA_037577145.1. Lineage (NCBI taxonomy): Eukaryota > Metazoa > Chordata > Actinopteri > Characiformes > Alestidae > Brachypetersius > Brachypetersius gabonensis. The sequence goes on along the minus strand of JBBJLR010000007.1, from coordinate 7,831,929 downwards.
ATATATGTATCTGTAGCTGAAATATGGGCTTTACGTGAGCATGTGCGTGAATGAATGACTTCAAAGCACCAATGCCTTTGCACCACACTCAGCCTCAGGAGCATTTCAATGTGGAGTTGTAGCTCTTTTCTTCACGTCTTCACATCAGAGCCTTCATCAGATTCCCAAAATAAATAATGACTTTGCACCCAAATATCTCCTGTAGTATGCGGTGCTTTTTAATTCATTTCAGTTTGGTAACATATGAAGCTGTCCCAACTTATTTACACCATGCTGCTCAGTCAATAAAGGCAAAGGTTTATTTATGCATGCCAGTGTTGCCATCATGCCGGACTCATTAAAAAAACATGACAGCTATAAGGCACTTCAGTAACGCCACATGAGTGAGCGAGCGCTACAGTACGGCAGCTGTGATGGAAAAACAGTGCTGTGTTCTGTCTCTGACAACTGTACATTACAGCGTGCGGCTGGACAAGAGTTCTAGTTTGTGGCCTTTTTCTGCTAGTTCTGCAATCTGTTATACTTTACATTTTGTCCCATGGTAGCTGTCTTGCTTTATTATAATCCAGAACGTTCCACTAATCACACCAGCATTGTTTTCTCTCTGTACTGGCCTGACTCATCACCTTTGTAATGCGGAACCAGATTAATCTTTACTGAGTTTCCAGGTTCACAGAGCACACACAGGGAGCTAATGGGTCTGCTGGGAGCTGAAAGCTACTTCACATTCCCCAAAACACAACTACAGACAGGGCATGTGATGACCGCAGCATGGCAGCTGTGGCGGAGGCTCAAAAATCAAACTCAACAGAGCACTCTCCAGCACTGAGACTGTGGCCAGGCCCTCCACACCACCCGTTCTGATAGGATTACTGTGGTGAGAACAGGAATAAAACTAGTCATATATGCTGAGAGGAGTTTGTTTTTCATGCTATTAGGGCCTAATTTTCAAAAGCCATTGGAATGTGTGCAATTTATTAGCTCATGCAAAAGAAGCCAATACCTCAGCCAATGAGGAGGGATGAAGTTTAATAGATATTGTGGAGGGGTACTAGTCTTGCAGTGCTGACTGTTTAAATTCTAAACTGGTTTTGTAAATAATCACTGCCCCAAAAAAAAGATAATATGTCTGATAGAAGGCAAAAAGAAGGCCTTATTCACACAAAATATAGGTTAACATAAAAATGTTACAATATAAAATTATGTAAGTGATTTTGGGCTATCAGTTCATTCATCATGGAAGTATCACACGGTGTAAACTGTGGCTGTTGAGTTCAAGGGATGTGGAAAAATACACATAAAAAATGGAGATAGAAGAATTTCTTTGCACAGCAACAAAATGCTGGTAGAACTGTTTGTGGCTGATTGTTTTAAATACTATGATTTCTACCCAGTTTCTACCCTATGAAAAGCGAGCGAATACCATGCTGTGATCCCTCTGAAACTTACAATCACTCTCTCAGTTCAGAAAAATGGCAATTGTTGTTTCTTTAGAACAGTATAGGAATGCATGTCATTCTACTAATGCATGCAGTGCTTACTTAAAGCCTTTATTCAGTCTTTATTAGTCGAGATTCAATACATAAGAGACATTTTTTCCATTTTTCCCTTTGTTAAAATATTTACGAGCAGTGAAAGTGTATCCCTCACTGAAGACAAAAAAAGTACACCTAAGCATTGGAGCCCTGACCTATCACCAGCCAGCCATTATCCCTGCTGCACTGTTCCCCCAGGAGCATGGAGACTGGACGACTCCTCCACTTCCCCTCCATTCACTTCTCCTAACAGCTCCTGTTTCTCCAAATGTCTCCATTAGTCTTTTGCAAGCCTGGCTAATTTAATCAGAGAGCATTTAGGATGTACAGTATGACTGTATTTTGAAATGGGATATTTCGCATTTGATAGCATTAGGTCAGTGGGTTCTTTTCTAATGTTTTCAATTTAGCAGAAACATGTGCTTAAAAGCACTCACAGGGTCTTGACAGCAGAGCATTTGTTTGAGACTTTTCTACCAGATATTTGTTTATGAAAATGGCTTTCAGAACAAATTTTCTGTAATTTTCCAATCACAATAGTTTAGTGTGATCTCATAGGTCAGACCGATAAGATAATAATCTGATGATGTATGGTTTTATAAAGTCATGTTGATGTTTTGGAGAGTACAGCACTAGATAGACACATCTCAATCCACCTTTGTTTGGCCGTCTTGTTTCGTCCAGTGAATAGCTGTCCCTGAGTGAGGTTAGTGTTTGAATGACAGAGGTCTCACACATGTAGAGTTAACGCCTCACTTGTTACTATCTGAGGTGAAATACCCACCCGTCCGTCATGCTGACGCCTCTGACAGCCATTCAGAGGAGCGAGGGGAGCCCCAACTCATAATCAAAAGCTTTTGACTGAAGGAATCCAGGCCTGCTCTGGCAGGGAGGAGGGGTGGAGCCAGCTGTCAGACTGATGAGGCCCTGCAGCAGTAAACTGGTCCTGCAGGACAGACTCCCACTCTTCATCTCACTCGTTGGTGCAGGCTGTGCCTTTTTAAGCTTTATTATGACACCTAATCTGGATCTCTCTATAATATAAAAGGAAGGTTCTGTATTTTGTCCTGTACACCTGAAAACAATGTCCACAGAAAAAAAACTTGAAACAGATGTCTCCACTATATTCATTGAATTTGAAATAGTGGCTATTACATCAATGATATCATAAAAAGCATTGCTAAAAATATGTAAACTGAAAGACAAAGTAAATTCAGTGTATTCATTTTATCACTGTACAGATAGGGTAAAAAAAGGTAAGATAAGGTTAATGAAGGTTTATCTAATCTTAATAAACCATGTTTATTCCTTATTTCAAGTTTCAAGTTTCACTGTGTGTTGTACTCGTATGCGTGACAAATAAAGAATCTTGAATCATGAATCATTTTATTCTGTCAATGTAAAAACAAATGAAATACTGTAGTTTGTACTTACAGCTTAATTTAAAGCTGTAATTCTCCAGAATTTGGGCCAGTGTCTTAAAAAGATAAAAAAAAGACAGTAGACTCATTAACAAATATGGATGCCTTGTGAGAGAATATTTCTTATTTACTTTAAGTTAGTGCCACTGGAGGGCACTAACAATAAAAAGTGAATGCCTTGTCAGAACAACTGTATATGAATATGTAACACTATATGTTCTTCGTGTGTTTTTCTACGTGTCAAAAAAGTCACAGAACAGTCATTGAAATATAATTTAGCAGTACCCCTACTGATATATGTTTTAATGTAAACATTCTTTTTTCCCTGTAGCTAGTCTCAGGTCCTAAGCCTCCCTCCCCTTTCAAAGAACCCCACCCCCACCACCCCATTGCTACAAGACTTGATTTACAGAAGCTGCCACATTTTCTCAACCAACATGAAAGGTGCTTGAACAGAGAAAATTCCTCCATGGCGTAACGAGCTGGGATTGGGAAAAACAGAAAGGATCTAAGCGTGCACACGAACTGTTTTCTTTCTTTCAAGGATGCACATTTTTCCTTTGTATGAAATATATCTCCAGCATGGCAATGAATCTCAGTTATTCCTTCCTGAACCCAGACGGGGGCAAGAAGTTACATAATTGGCAAGAAGTAAGCTTGAGACTTTGCCTTGAGGATGAAATGATGTTTTGGAGAGAGTGAAGGAATATAGAACCGTCAGAGAAAACTGGTGGTCCAAAATTTCCTCTAATATTTCCCCCTTTGTTTACATTACTCATGAGAAGTGTACTGATAGTCAGTATATTTTACTAATATATTTATTTTAGTACAGCTATATGTGTTCAGTTTGTAACAGAACATTATGAAATATGTGTACAATAGTTACATTACAGAATCTCTTGATACTTTACTTATTTAAACATGTTGAATGATGATGATCTTATCCATAAAGGGCTGTGTGTTTTTATTCTAAGCAAGCAGGAGCTCACCTGATTCTCCTTGTTTAATTGATTAGTCCCAGTCTTTAAACAGTTGATTGTGTATACTCCTGCTTTGCTGGAATGGAAACCTGCTAAAACACTGGCCCTTTACACATATGTTTGGACATCCATGCTCTTTGTGATGAAGACTATGACGGCTCTTCCTACCAGAGTTGTTATTGTTTGTACAAGCATTAGATTTATTTCCACATGAATGTACTGTCACAACAACATGAATGATAGATCCAACTGAATGATAAGGCATCAGGTAAGTATGCAGCTGTGTGTGTGTGTGTGTATAAATTCACTTGTGTGTATGCGTGTGTACTTGTGGTAGTGTAAATATTACGTGTAAAGCCTTCTGTTTCAGGTTAGTTCCTGTCCATTCACTTGAGGGTTGACTGCAATACTTTTAAAGGGCCCATAGTGTTCTTGTATTTTATTTATTTTCCATAAGCTTCACTTATGATGTGGGTTTATGTACCAAAACAGTTGTAACCACTCATCTGTTTTATATTTTAATTTTCCTTGCTTTAGAATTTACCAGGGTGTTTTGTTACTGTGCCTCTAAGAATTAAACATTGTGTCCAAATGTTTGTAGACACCTGTAAACAAAACAACTGTATTAATAGGGAGCGTATCAACAGCAAAGACTGTCAAAAAGGTGCGTAATTCATCACTTTTCTGATAGTCTGACAGGTATAATGACATACTTTAAGAAATTGATAAGATATTTTCTGAACACTACGTTCAAAATGAAGGTGTTTTCCATATACGAACCATATGCAGAAACATTTTCTTTATACAAAGCATTTGGAATAAGGCACGGAACATGTCAAAACATTTCCAGTGTTTACATAATGCATCAAACTCTTATTTCAAGAAGTGGGAGGAAATTGAAACTGAAATACACACTACAATGATGTCACTCTTTGAAAAGTTTTCCCATCACAGAGGATTAGTATATTCGTCTCCAAAAAATACCTCTAAGTGAGTAACTTCTGAAGAACTGCATTGTAAATATTCTGTATGTAAGCTCAAAAAGCAGCTCTAGGCTCATCTAAATGAGTGGATCTTTTGATGCTGAATCATAAAATACCCAAGAACTGAACATAAATTGAAGAAGTCTTCTGATATTGTGGTTACATAGTCAGTCCCAGATGGCTTGTTTAAATGGAGAGTCAGTTATTTATTCTCTAAAAATACAAATGAGGGAAGAAAAAGAGAAGCAGTTCCTCATTATATTGCAGTCCTTTATCAAGGTCTTGTAATATGCAACTGTGCACTTTGAAGTCATTTCAGTGCATGAGGTCAATGCACATGTACTGACAGTGTGGGTTGTCTGATTGTGCACATAAAATTCAAGAAGCGGACTTAGAGAAACGGAGGTAAAAACTCTTCAGCCTTAGAGTGGTGTAGATATATGTTTTTTCATTTCATCTCATTTTTTAAATATAGCTTCTTTGAATGATTTTTTTTCATTGAATATTGAACCACTATGTTTTGAGTCACTTTTGCATAAAGAATTGCTAGGAAACAGAATTACATGAAACTTCTCTCAGATGAATTTTTCACCACCACATCAAAGCTCTGATATTGCAGACAGTCCGACGACCAGATGGACCAGCTTGCTGAATGGTGAGGAGAAGAGCCCACATGTATATATGTTTGCCTGATGAAATTTTAATTGATTGCTGTACTGGAGCCCTTTCAAGTTTCCCTTTTCCCAAATGCACAGAGATGGCTTTTCAGGTGTGTATGCAATGCAAATGCAAAACTGAGACTGCTGCCGCCTCATCTTAACTATGAACACTGAACTGATTAAAACATTCCACAAATTTGAAAAGGGAGCTTATACGCTAAAGAGATTAACCACTGTGATGTTTAGCCTTGTATCAGTGGCTAAGCTTCCTGTATTATACAAGCAATTGTGCTTCTGTAATTCATTTAAATCAACAATACTGTATTGTAACATTGTAACTATTATAATGTTGTTGAGCTTCATTTACAATGATGGTTTCAGAGGCTACACAGGGACCTTCAGAGTGTTTTAATACGGTGTACAACATAACAAGAACAAAACCAAGAGACAAAACCAACTTTCAGCCAATTATCTGAAATCACTTAAATTAGAATCCACTGCCTAGACCTAAAAATTCTGGATCTCTACTCATCCATAAGATCAAAAGTAGCATGCACTGTTTCCAGTCATGCCAATTAATACCTTGGTTTCATAAGGAACACTAAATGAGTAGGTGTCTATAAACGTTTGGAGTATTTCACTCATATGACAACTTAAATATATTACTGTACATGACAATATTGGCAGTACAGAGGTAAAGATCAAATATAATATGTAATATTCATTATTTTGTGCAATATCCATGCCCTCATTGCTAGATAACAACAGCTTTATGAATATGACAGCTTTATGAATATTTGATAGAGCAAAATCTTGAACAAAGCATAAAAAAATCATTATTATAACAAATAGTGTCCAATGGATGAAAGCCCTTGACATTTTTCTGGACCAAATATGCATGCATTAATGTTAATGGTCTACTTGTGCCTGGCTCTCATTTGTGACTGTTCCTTTTCAAAATGATACAATTTAATAAAATGAATGAGAACATTCTTCAAATTTAGCACCAATTTCTGGAGGAAATGCAATATCTATATGAATTGCCATACAAATAGCACTCATTATGGTCTCTATTACCAGTAGACATAGTTTATGAAGGATTTCATTCCCCTTCCTCCCAGCTTCTACACCACCAGATATTATCAGTTACAGTATTATTCGAGACACTGTACACTCGCACTGCCCACGCACAATACATTTCTGTGCCTCACCAGCTCATTTTTTGCAATACTGTTCAGAATTTTCTTAAAGAACAAGGATCATACAGCGTTGGAGTGTTTTACAAAAGATATATAAGAGTGTGAGGGGTACAGAGAGCTTCGGTTTTCTGTCTGTCCCTATAGTTTTTCATTTGGAAAGTCTGTGGAAGGGCAGCTATGCTGAATAATACATTACTCAGTTCAGAAATGGCTTCATTCTGTCCAGCACAGAGATTCTGTTTGCTAAATTACTGCCATATCCATTAAAAGACTACTTCTCTTTCAGCATACCTCATTTCATCATAAATGTAAAAAATACAGTTACGGCAAAGTTAAAAATGTCATCTTTCAACCTGCCATTGTTTGTCTTGGTATACAAGAAATGTCAGAAAAGACTGCTTCAAGTCAAATCATTTAAGTATGGTTATAACGAGATGAGGATGCTTAGCAGATTGAGCTTCATAATTATTAATTAAGGCATAATGGACGATAATGGGATAGAAGAAATTACTGCATGTAAGGCCATTATGCGCCCCTTCTGCCGCCCCCACCTCTTTTTAAAAAGGATTGGTTTGCCCCTGACTGGTAGGCCCTTGTAAAAAACATTCAGGTAAAATATTTTGTATATCACTTGTTTACAGTGATTTGAAGGGGCTTTCAAATGTGGTGCTGCAGCGTGTGAGCTATTGATGTAATTTTTTAGCCCTTTCATCCAATATTATGACCAGCTGTCACTGAATATCCTCATGTATTCAGATCCAGAAACTGTGACTTGCCTACCATGCATAAATCCAACACCCATAAATCATCACACAGACACTTTTTAGCATCACAGTGTTCTTTATGTACAAAAATGTCTGAGGAAAATGACCAGCTCTGAGCTCTAGCTACAAAAGAGCCTGTGTATGCATTACAAACTGCACAGAAATGCATTGTCATTCATTTGGCGTTCAATAAAGAAATGGTTCGTCGAGACTGGAGGATAAAACTCTGTTCAATAAAATAATGTACAGGCACAAAACATGTCATAGGAACATTGTTAGTTTCATACTGGCAAACAAAATATAAAAAGCATTTCGTTTCATCTGATCATCCCTTTTAGAATATGAATATAAATTACCCCTTCTTTTTTAAGGTCTAACAAATGCAAAAATAATCACGCCTCTCTTTCTGAGTAAGGCAGACAATTGCCAGAGCAAATAATGCAACTGGATGCATGCTGGTAATATTAACAGCAAAACATTCTGAAAGTCCACAATTTCAATCAAAGCAGAAAACCATTATAAAGCAGTGCAGTGTAGCATGTAGTACTGTTACTTTACCCTAGCATTCACAGTGTATTCACAGAAACGTGTCACAGCGAGCAATTACTAAGCTGAAATACAATCAAAAATGACTGACACAAACATGTGTGCAGTTCTGTAAGGTTTCATACGTTCCATAAGCAATCTATTGATTGCCTGCTGATAAGAGGCATTCAGATGCAGACAAATTGATTTTTTACATTTCAGCTTATTCAAATTTCCTTTTGTTAACCTAGTGCATTCATGCACTGATAATAACATTGCAGTCACATTGTGTATGACAAGCAATTTTGTATTGTGTAGGAAATTTGTAATGATCTGTGTGATACATTTGTGGTTCAGATAAAAAATATATGTATGTTAATATGTTAACATAAAATATCTTAAAAATCTTAATTATGATAGAAGAATGTATGTAATATTTTAAATAGCCATTAGTTCATTTGTAATTCTGTCGCAAATGTATTGCAATAGAGTATAAAGTCATGAAAAACTTTGCTGAAAAATTAATACATGAGTTTATTTGTATCATAACTGTCCCAAAATCAAATTTTGTGACAATGGGCAAAAAGCATCAGACCAAGCTTAGCATGAAACATCTGATGTAATAAAGCAAAATAAAGATAAAGGCCTCATATCCTACATTTGTAAATTCTATTTATGCCCCTGAGGTCCCCTTATACATATTACACATTTATGTGGTTGTATGTATAAAAGTGGTCATAAGATGTTTCTACAGGACCATTTTCCAGTCTTTCTTTATCCCTTAGAATTTAACACTGATATATGTAAATGACTGCTGTTCTGATTGGATCCCCTGCATTATCCCTCACTCAACCCTTAGTCTAGGTTAAACCATTATTTTAATGTGAGTTAGTGGGTTTAAGCTGCTGTAGGCTGTGTAGGTGGATCTATGTATAAGTCTTGGTTTTCATGACATGACAAAAACTATGCATTCAAAATAAACTGATTTTACGGATTAGTTTCCATAAATGGACTCTATGGCCTGGAGCGTGAATGGCACATAGTGAAACTACGCACTTTAGTGAGTTTTCCATGATATAGACACTAGAGGGTGACACGGGAGTGAATTTTCAAACCTCTCCCATCCCACTCCCACAAAAAAAATCCCGTCCCAATCCCATTAAAAAACTGGGGGAAAATCCCGTCCCGTCCCAATCCCAGAAGAATGACTCCCATTGACCCACGGGACCCACGGGATTCCCGAAAAAATTTCAGCCTCTAATAGACACTACAAATCACAGTCATATAAATTCACAGTCAAGGTAAATCTGTAACATGTTCTTAAGCTGTATGATCTGAACCTGTCACATATTCAGACCAGCTCTAACCATGCCAGCTCCCACTGTATCATCAGCTATTAGATGAAGTTAATTTTGACATTGTCACTGCCATGCATTAGAAAGAACCCATTTACACTAGAATGGCATTACAGCAGGCACACAACTGCTGAGCTGGAAAGTATAGCACATACAAAACAGATTAGCACAATGGCCTCCCGACTCTTTATAGTCACAGTATTGCCAATCAAAAGAATAGGGGACTGTTTCATAAGACATGTCCCCTTGGGGATCTAGGCAACCCAGTTAATCCTGGTTCTAGCTTGTTGAGCTTTTCGCAGGTTTTCAATCAGGGAAATTTAACTGTGTCTTTTCATTTTGTAATAGAGAATCAGTGTATATATTTTAGTTAGTGTCACCTCCCCTATTCTCTCTCACATGCTACTGGTATTAACTTCTGATCAGTTGCTCTAGGTCTGTTTTGACTCCGGTCTGTGGGTGGAGTCTCTGCTTTGATTGGTTGCAGCACCTTCACAAGAATGTGCATGTGGTCTGGAGGTGGACTCTTTATTTTGATTGGATTCTTCTCCTTCTCCCGCCTCTGGACAGAGATTGGAAGATTCTGAGACTTGCAGTGCTTGCTTATAGGACAGACAAAGCTCCTCCCACTTCTTGCGATTGGCATCTATCCCATCCACCATTGGCTGGAGCTTTCTATTCAACTTCACCAAAGCCTTTTCAAAGATAGTGTCATTAACTATTTGACATCAAGTTGCAGACCGAAAGGAAACAATGGCATGATTTGATCAGATTTTTGCGTACCTCATACAATGGCTTACAAATCCCATCAATCCACTCCAGCTGGAGTGCAGGGAGTTCATCTTTACGGTTGCGATCAAAAATGGCCTGGCGGTCGAGCAGACAGGACACCACGTGATTTTGCTAGTTTAACACATTATTTGTTGTTTTTTTGGTTTGTTATACACTTACAGATGGCGTCAGCTTTAACTCAGATCTCTCCCTGTCACCCTGCTCAAAGAACTCACTAGTCACCAGCTCTGCCACCTGCAATGGGAGAGAGAGAGAGAGAGAGACAGACAAACTCCTCTACAGCACATCAACATTTACTATATTCTCTTCTTGAGGCTAACAGAAACCTCTGTATTATAATAAGCTAGAAAAGAGAACGTTTTTATGACCTGTTTCGAGATCTTCCACGGTCGAGTCACTGCACCCAAGTCACATGCGGTCATCAGCATGGACCTGTTATGGTGATGGAGTCATGTTGCAGCTTTTGTACATAGAGTTCCAGTAACATAAAATACCACACAAATGCCTTTAAAGAGGATGTATTACCTGAAGACATCTCTGTGTTCCTGATTTGACCAGCTAAACTCTCCAGACAGAACACACTCAAAGAATTTCGTTCTTTTTCTGTTATGAAAAAGATAAAAAGGAGATTGTATGAACAGACAGTATAAAAAAACCCTACCATACCCTTCTTTTTTTGTAATATATGTTTTGTGCATTATCATGTATATGATAAACTCATGCACAGATCTGGTTTAATTTAAATATTATACCAGTGGCAGTGGAGTCCAAAAATAAAGACTTCTCTTTGGCATCCTTTTCTAATATGCAATCATTCATTACCAGTTATGTTATCTGCATAATAATATGTGTGAAAAGTAGGTTTGTTCAAATATGGACATGCATTTCTGAAGCTGTTAGTGTTTGGTACTTTCCCAGTTTACTTTAATGACAGTGTTTCAATGAAAGGGAAAAATGTATTTAAACTTTTTTTTTACAAAGGTCTTATCATGAATAATGTCACAATTCTACTTAGTTTGAAACAGTACACCCTAGTATAATATTTCTACATTTCACTGATAATATTTTCTCTTTGTTTTAAATGTTTCAAAATTCTATTATGTGACTTTCCCTTGCTTATTTCCAGGTTTAAATAAAACCCAGACTTTAATGCGGTCTTAGGCTTTTATCATCACTTTCATAATAAAATCCCATGTCTCAGAAACTGTAACTTTAAAGGGAAAAGAAAAAAGTCTTTTATCAGTCTGGAAAAAATCTTGCATTTATGTTAATGTAAACTTATTAAAAATTTGCATGTATGTTAATGTAAAAGTAATACACTGGTCCATTCAGCATGAATTATTCACACATTTTAAATTGCAGCTGGTGTCAAATAGAATAAATGAGTTAGGAGGTTTAATATGACAGAAGCAATATATTCATTGGTTTCTGGTCACAGGGTACTGAGCGGCCCACATAGGCAGCTGTGTCCCAGTGGCGCCTCTCAGTGGATGCTTTATGTATTATACAGAAGACTGCGAACAGTTCTGTACAATGTGAAATAAAGCAGACACAGGTTGAATCTCAAATGGCTCCCTGCTCACTACACGGCTCATTGTGTACGTTATGAAATTCTCTACTCTGTCCAGTATATAATTGTGAAAATAATTATCTTGTATGCAATATCTCTGGTGCAACATGTACAATTTTTGGGTAAAATATTACTGTGTGCAATGTGCAATTCGTCTGGTGCATCATTACTGTTTTTGCCAACTACTGACGGCAATTGTACAATTCGTACAGACATATACACATACATAGCTTTATATACACATTTTATGTGTGGAGTTTGCCTGTTCTCCTCATGGTGGCGTAAGTTTTCTTCTGGGGTCTCTGGTTTCTCCCGCAGTACAAAGACGTGCCTCAGGTGAATTGGGGATTCTAAAGTGATCATAAGTTTGAGTGTGTTAGTGAATGGTGTGTCTGTTTGTGTGTGTGTGTGTGTGTGGTGCCCCGCCTTGCACCCTTAGACCCTGGGCTAGGCTCCGGGTACCCGTGACCCTAGTAAGGATTAAGCAGGTACAGAAAATGAATTAATGAATAAATATACATATTTATGTATTTGCACACACAAATGTCTATTTTTATATTTCTGTATTACAGTGTATTTTTATACTATACTGTTGTGTAATCTTTGTTTTGGTGCTCTTACATTTGTTCTGTCCAATTTCTGCCTTAGCAATGCAAATTTCCCACTTGTGGGATTAATAAAATTGACCTTATCTTATCTTAAAATGTGGCCAAATAGGCTGGAAGTATTATGCATTGCGTGGGTGCAGGAGAGAGTATTTTATTTCCTACATATCGCACTTTATTGTCCTGCATATTAAAGGGATTAGGGAGCCGCTTGAGATTCAACTGTTCCTTTTTGAGTGAAAATGAATATGATGCTGAGACGTGTTTGCAGTGCTTGAAAAACTTACTGGAAATACAAGGTGAGGTCTGTGGACAGGATGGCTTGCTTTAGGAGCTGCATCATGTGGCTGTACTCTTTAGAGCAGAGGTTGGCAAAAATATTGTGACCCTGTTGGAGGAATAACACAGTTGCTTGATGATAGTCTTTAAGGCTGCTCTCACAGCAATGAAAAGACAAGATGCTTCCAGGAAAAACATAGTGAATGCACAAAGCACTCCATGGCAATTCATGTCAAATCAAAGAGATATGCCACATGCAGAAAGAGAACATCCTTTCCCTATGAACTTCAAAGACAAACTTTGTCTCTGAGGCTGACCCAATAATGATGCAATGTGTGTATGAGTCCTAGCCTGTTCAGTTACACAAATGGTCATCAAACTAGTCCTATGTATATCGTTTTTCAAAGAGACTCCATCTATGCTATCTATGCTTCCTAATGAAGTCTTGCTTTTTCAAAAGCTACTTCCCCTCTCTATTTCAAAGGTGCACACCCAAATGGGCACTTTCTTATGAAAAAGATTGGTATTAGGAGCTCAGTATGCAGGAGCTCAGGAGCATGGTAAAGATTAAATAACAAATAGCTCACACAGCCTCATCTAATACACTTGTTTACACTTGTAATGTGTATTTGAATATATATTTTCTTACATATTTTAATAACATAACTAGTTTTAACCTTTAATTTTGTCTTTTATTTATTGTAATCATATTGCACAGTCCCACTGATATTTCAGGGGCACATGTCACTGCATGTTATACTTATATAACTGTATATCTGACAAATAAAGAATCATGAAATCTTGGGTCTTAAATCTTGTAATACCAAAACAAATATGAATGAGAAGAATGCAGAAATGGGCCACATTAGGAACTAAAAAGTTAGGTTTCACTGGTAACTGGGGAGTGATGGGCCATTAGGGGCATCTTCACTGGTCCCTTTGAAAAGCATGAACTGGTTGCCATAGTCACCTCGCTCTGCAGAATCATGACGGCATGGTTGAAGTGATGATGCTCCAGAGTGGCTGAAGTGCCATACAGCAATGCCAGTGCGGATCCTGACCTGCAGGGGGCAGTAAAAATCACATACAAGTTAGCAACAGAGTTTAATTTTATTCTGAAATTGTGCATGAAAAGGATAAGTATAGGGGAGAATCCATGGACTGTTTTGACGCGTTTGATTGCAAAACACTACTTATGTTGACTCACTTGGCCTGAAATGCATTGTTTGTGCCTCGATGATCCAGGTCATGGCAGAGACAGCCAACCATCAGCGCCAGAGTCTCTGTCTCTGTGAGAACTTCCTGAAACCCTGCAGTCTAGCATAAGACAAAGATTTCTTGATCTACCAACACTACCCATGTAAAACCCAAATAGTTTACAGATAAATGTGTAAAATGATTCAAATATATACATGCTGCAGACATGGGTGGGGGGTGTTTGTGTTTTTTATATGTAAGAGAATGTGTTTGAATTGTGTCTTTGATTCCTCAAAATCCTGCCAGTTTGAATCCTGTGACTCATATATGTAATATTCCAGAAGGACTCACAGTGATCATGACAAACATGCACTGAGAAACGTTGAAAGCATGTCGCCAGTTGTGGTAGGCCACAGTGCGGTAGTTTTTTCTCACAGTGAGCAGCCAGCGGCACAGCACCTGCAGGAGGAGGGAACTGACTGATAATGCTTATATATCTCATTCAATCATACAGCTCCTTCAACACACACACATACACACATACAGTTATTAATGTATAGCCTGTCTTATTAGTATACGTATGTCATTAGGGTTCTTCTTTTCATTAAGAATAACTACTTGCTCTTCCTTTTGTTTCATTCATTTCACAGAAAATAGTCTATAGCATGTGCAGAGCTCAACACTGGTGTACTGCCTGTACTCATGGCCTATGGTATCAGATACCAAATTGCGGAGATTGAGGGAATTCATACACTGTTAAATGTTCTTTGGGCTCAGTACACAGGCGTAAATCCCAGGGGGACGGGGGGGACATGTATCACCCCAAAAACAATTATAAAAAATGTGTATGTATGTATACCTAAAATAATTGTGAATGTAGAAAAAAAACAATGTGGGCCAAACCACTGTGAGTTTCCCTGTTCATCTCACCTGCTGCAAAGAGCCTGCTGTGGCTCAGTTAATGTTAACTCCAGTAAGTAGGGCATTTTATTCACTTTAAATAAAGTTATTCTCTTTAATGTAGTTGATGCAGACTCATTCATAAATTAGTTGTGGCAAAAATGTTGATTACAGATGTAATTTTCCATGAATCTGCTATATTAGCGATTAAAATATTACTTATCTAGTTAACGTTAGCTTGTTGCATAGTGCACTGCAACTAAGACGCCATGCATGCACGTTTTATTTGTGACAACTAGGCATAATGTTAACATTAACGGTCACAATTAGCATATCGTTTAGCTGTGCTTTTACTAAATGAGCACTGTGTTACGGCCAAACTGACCCCACTGTATTTTTTTGTGTAATCAATTTCTATTCTGTTCTTAAGTGTCTTCATTAATTTAAAAAAAAATTAAACCTTTTTTAATTCCTTGTTTTTATTTATAAGTACAATTTGACTGTATTATTTGTGTCCCCTTCAAAAATTGCTCATATTTTATATTTATTGTCCCCCCCTACTGTTAAATGAAATGTACGCCCATGGCTCAGTATGAAATATATTGGTGCAACATAAAAGATATTTCATCAAAAAAGACAATCTTCAGTTGGTTGACTGTCCGAGTGAAGCACTGAATCGAGGACTGAACTGATCAGTATATCAGGTGAACCGTTTCACCTTTTCAATCTACAGCCGGTTATATCCCTGCATCTCTGGGCATGCATTAGTAAGTGATGGCTCGAGGGGTTCAGAGTATTGCTTTCATCCCTTCAGGAGTATCCTCATCACCTCATAATCAATTTTGAATTTCTGCACAACCCCAAGTTCCAGAAACATCCGCAGGGAGGCAGTGATCATGGCGTCATTGTCCAGCGAAAAGTCATTAAAGTGGAACTCGTCGATGCCCAGCTCGCTGCTCAGGGGAATCTTAGCAGCCTGAGGGAGGAGAGAAAGAGAGAAAGAGACAGAAAAAGGGAGAGAGAGAGCGACAGGGGGAGGGGTTGTTGAACCGTGCACTTAATCTATAAGAGAATGTGTTTGAACTGTGTATTGCACTCCCTTTCCTGTAAGTTTTATTACTATGGCTCACATATTAGTGCTTTATACAGCAATAACAATTTTTCAACATTCTTAAACATTTTCCTCCGAGATCAGTTTTGATTCTGATTCATACCAAAAATGGGGAATTCATGCGCAGTTACTGTAAAGCATTAACTCTTATGTTGTACATTTGCACTTAATTTTATAAGTGTACTTTATGATTTATAAATGATTTTATTGATTAATAATATCTTGCCGTGCCGTTCAGTGGCAGAAGCCAGTTGCGGTTGCTACTGATGTAGCTTCTGATGTTAAAAATACCTTGAGACGATCCACCTCCACCTTCGAGCATGTAGCATGATAAGACAGCATCTGAAGACACAAATGCAATGAGTAACAAAACCCAAGCAGCATCCTGCACTCCTCTACATCAGGCAAGAGTATCAGGCAAATAGTAAGAGGCCAGTCAGCTTACATCCAGAGCCACAGACTGCTTGGCCCATGTCTTCTTCACTTGGTTGTACATCATTGTATTGTTGATGCCAAGGCCACAGAATATAACAAAAGCCTGTGACAAGCACAACAACCCACAATTACCCATAAACATGGGATTCATAGTAGATTTTTATAGTAGAAGTCCAAGTATTTGAAGTTCAAACAAAAGGATTTTGAATATTTCAATCAAATAAACAAATCAACAGAACTCACACCTCAAATAACCTTTGATCTGCATCATTAAACGTCTTCCTGTCCAAGCGATTAAGAATCTGGGCAACACCTTGAAAAAGTACGAGGATTAAACTGGGTATGTGTGAGACAAAAATGGTTAAAACAAGGTGTGTGCTGGCATATGTGTTCATGTATTTGTTTCTGTACATGTTTACGGCTATTTGTTTCCCACCAGACTCAAAAAAGAGAGGAACTACAACTACGTGTCTTTGCAGTCTGATACTAACTAATACCAGTACAGATACAATCCTGATATCAATAACAATTCAGATAATTTGATGTATTGTTGTGCACAAAAGGGCAAATTCTTTGTGATATCAGAAAAACAGCGAAAATGAAGAAAAATCTGAAAAATATACTTAAAAGAATTTGTGGTAGCATTTAGCAAATCACTGTATAAACTTTAGTGAAGTGAAATAACTCCATATAATATCTGCCATTACACAGCATTAAACACATGAAACTGTGTGTGTGTGTGTGTGTGTGTGTGTGTGTGTGTGTGTGTGTGTGTGTGTGTGTGTGTGTGTGTGTGT
>JBBJLR010000007.1:7773227-7814722 GCA_037577145.1 Brachypetersius gabonensis | reverse complement strand
TGTGTGTGTGTGTGTGTGTGTGTGTGTGTGTGTGTGTGTGTGTGTGTGTGTGTGTGTGTGTGTGTGTATAAGAACCAGAAGTAGTGGGTGGAAAGAAAAGTAGTTCCTGTCCTACAATTGCTTTCCATTTTTTCAGCACCAAAGACACATTATGATTAATTTAAGCATGGATCTGAATGATTAAAAACCTCTGTAATATTTTTATGTAAAGATCTATTCTTTTTATAAATACTTCAGTGTTGATCAAGTCATACCTAATAGCCCTGAAAGATTCTAAAATGTGGTGGTGCAGAAATAAGAAGTGTCACCTCACAGTCCTGGATTCAGTTCCCTTGTGGTGGGACTGGGCACTTTCTGTGTGGATGTTGTATTTTGTTCCCTTACTTCAGGTTTCAAAGATGTGTACATCAGGTGACACAGAAATGCTAAACTGCCCCTCGGTGTAATGGGGGTGTGAATGTATTCGTCTGTGTTTTTGCCTTGCAATGGACTGGTGGCTTGTCTCTCATCCTATGACCGCTGGTGGCTGAGAAGTCATAAATGTACAAGAAACTCACCAATTATTTGATGGGTTCTGTTCCAAATAGGGACACACAGCACTGATCTGATGTGAAACCCTGAGGCCTGGTCAGCCTGCGAAGAGACACACTGTCTGTTTCTATGTTGTGTTTATGAAACAAATCCCATTAGCCATCATCAGCCAAGTGCATGCAAAGTAAAAAGAATGTGTGCATGGATAAAAGCATAAATAGGATAAAAGATTATATTACTCCACGTTCATTGACTTACACCTAATATTGTATTATGACCTTGATTCTAAATAGCAAGCATTCTTCCAAACAGGAATGTACTCAGGTATATTTTGTTTCATGAAGCTTGTCTGGATAAGCCTTATGTCATACAGTACTAAGTATTTCATCTGGCCATTCTGATTAAAAGAGAAGAAAACTTTTGACTATAAATGGATTGACTGAGCACAGCACAACATCATCTTCTTTATTTAAAGTTGAACCCATTCTTTTGTGTGTATGATCGTAGTCTGCCCACCTCAGCGTCAAAGCGGGGATCCTGACACACATCACTGATGTTGACAGGCAGGCCTGTGGATGCCACCAGCTCAGCAATGCTGTTATTGATCAGCCAGTCTGAACAGGACACCTTCTCCATGCTGACATCATCAAACAACCCCAAATACATACACACACACACACACACATTTAAACACAAACAATGCATTCTGAAATGTGTCTGCCATCTTGATCAGATGTACATTAGTGCTACTGCTGTGCTACTATAGTGATTTACAGCACTCTATATACATGGAATGCTGCTCACAGTACTTCACAGCTGGACTTCCAAAATAGTAATAAAGTGCTAAAAAAGAGGGCTGTAAGGGGAAATCCTATGGTGTGAATCACTTGTAAGAAGCAATGGAAAGTTCACCTTATGTCATGATCAACACTGCAGAGGGGGGACATGAGCTCAAAGGTCTTAGAAAATTTCACAACCTGCAGAGTACAGAGGAAAAGTGTGTAAAGAGAAGAAAGTGATGCAAAATGTTATATATATCTAGATAAATGAATAGATGGATCCATGGACAGATTCTATTAAAATAGAATGCCTCCCTTGGTGAGAAAAACAGTACCAAGCCATTTTCTGTGATGCTAATCTTTTACAGACACCTTGGACGAATCCATTTTCCAGTTTTTTGATAGTCTCAGTGTACTGCTTCAATATACAATGTAGGTTTTAGACTGGGATGAAATCTGGAGGGCAATAATTATATTTCGGGTTCCCATAACCATTTCTGTGGGCATTCTAAAGCGTGTTTGGAATCATTATCTTACTAAAAATGCAGTTTCTGTCTCCTGGTAGAGGCAGACAAATATTCATCCTAAATCTACTGGTATTCAGTGGAATGCATCTTTTTTCACCCGACGTGAAGAAATGCATGACCAAAAAGTTAAATATTAGTCTCATCAGACTTTATCACACAATCCTATCAGTAGCTCAAATTACATTTAGCAAAGTTCAGGTACTTTACTTTGTGGTTTAAACTGAACATTTGATGCTTTTCAAGCCTTTTTATGATGAGGGAATGTGTTTAATTGTAATTTCAACCCATGACTACTTTTAGAAGCACACTGAATGTGTGCAGGTCCACACAGGGCCGTGTGCAGGTCTTATTGAAAATATTATTTATTTCCCCCAAATGTTTGTGAAACAATACACTATTCTTAGCTTGAGTTTCATTTTTTCGTTCTTTTAAACAATTGTTTTCGATATGATCATTACATGGACAGACAAATACATAGATATTAAGAGAAAGTAGTGTAAGAGAGAGAGAAAGAATGTGATATGATGGTTGAACATCATACAGGTGAGTGGATGTCCTCCAGCAGCAGCACAGAGCAGCGTTCACACTGCAGCAAGGTTAGTGCTCGCTGCATGATCTTCCTCACGATTTTCTCCAAGTCTGTCTGCTCCTCAAAGAGATCGTTCACCACCTCCAACAGAGCCTGCACAAATGACTTCCACTTCACTCCACATTTCACTCACTGCACCACCACAAACTCTCCCAGAAAGCCTGTTAGGTTGAATTTAAATCAAGTTATAAAATCCATACTATGTATGCAGATTGTTTAGTGATCCTATTTTACGTTCGTATAGCAAAACAAATCGGATACATCAAAACAAAATCTGCTGAGAATGAATTCCCCACACCGAATGATTTTATATGGTCTGAAACCTAACATTCTCACTGCATTATTCAAAAGACAGCATGTGGTACAGGCTCTCACCCTGCTCCTATCGTACTCTTTGCGGGACTCTGAGAAGAGCTTGGCGTTGGAGATCGATATTCCACAGAAGGGCAGATACATCTGCAGCACCTGAACGCAGAGAGAGGCAGAAACCTTCTTAAAAAGGCAGGAGCCATAAGTATGCACTGAAAAAACAGGACACTGAACTTACTTGATACAAACAGGTACTTTACATTAATAAAATACATAGCAGCAACAAATCTGCTTCTAATTCAGCTAGGGGTGCAATACTTCAGTAATGAAAGGCAGACTCTGGTGGTTTTTTGTTATTTATTAGCATTTCAAAACAGTTCTAGCTCTAAAACAGCATCTACCTTTCAAGCTGTGCTCTACACAGATGTTGTTGGTTTGTAAGACTATGCAGTTTTCTGAAGCAGTAACAAACTGTTCTCATCCACGGCCTGGCCAATAAGAAGAATATGGTTTAATTCAGGTTCTCTTAATAGACAGAGTTGGATGCAAAGTTTGTGAGTTATTAACATTAATTACCCGGATTATGACAATAATTAACTCTGTCTGTCACACTAACACCCTGTCACACACCTGCCGACTGCCTTACTAATTAAGTATTGATTATGGACTGAGAATTGAAGTGGGTTAGGGAAACGACAGCATGGTCAATCACAGCTGCTGCTTATCACCCATAATACTTTCATGCAGTTATCAGCTTCTGAATGGACCTCTGTGTAGGCCACTCCCAAACTTCAGCAGAAGAAATACAATGAAATATTTATTAATCATGAAAGATGCAGGTTTTACAGTCATGGGCAAAAGTTTGAACCCTCTTGGTCTAACTGTCAACATTTGATGTTGTTTTCTAAGTAAAAATAAGTTAACATGTCATCTACAGAAAACAAACTGAAAAAGGACATCTTCCGAACATGTGTTAACGAAAACTTTTGCAAATGAACAGTAATTTATCACTTCTAAACGAAGCTCCAAGCCTCCTTTAGGTGCACCGCGATAGTTTATGAGGAAGTGCGCACATATTTAAAACGAAATTCACATCGTTAAGAGCCTAATAATTATAAACTAATAATTAAAGCAGTATATATTTATCTATGTTTTCTTGTACAAAGGCATGCAAAAAATGACACCCCCCCATACATTATGTGTATACATTGTTAGCTTATGGTCTTTGCGTATCAGAATAAATGCAACAAGAAATCGTGTTATAAAAGAGTTTCGGAGGAATAAAGATATTCTGAGCACCCAGTTGGTTCTGTTTGTTTATCCTCCCACATGGGCAGCTATCCCTCTCATACAACAGCTCATGAATGACTATAAATTGACTAACAGTGTGATGCATTATTGAACATGGTGATGGAGCTCACCTTTTCATCATCCTCAGTGAAAGGAGTTCCACTGGGGTTTTTATTGATGGCCTGCACCACTCCAATCACCTCCCCATCACTGTTACAAATGGCCATGCACAGGATCGACTGGGTCTTATAACCCGTCAGCTTGTCAATCTCATCACTAAAGCGATGGTCCTGCGGGTACAGACAAGTTATAGGAGTGTGAACCAACAAGCTGGAAAGATAGCAGTTCTCTTAAAGTACTGACTTGAAGCAGTTGCTGATTGCTAGAATAAGGGTTTGTCGTTTTCAGTTGGTTTTCAGAACCCTGTTTAATAAAGACCCCAACCCCACACAAAATAAAAATCTTCAAGTTCTTTGCACCTGTTGGTCATCTGAGAATAGGGCATTGTATCCTGTCTGTAACTGTGACATTAAAGGTCTAACCTGCCATGGTAAATATCAGTAATACAGTCATTCCTTTCAAGTGAGTCTCATTGCATTTTAGCGAAGGGATCCTCCTGTCATTCTAGCTTTCAAATATTCAATTACTGCTATTATATTTTCTCAGCGGCATTAATCTGAAGCAGCAAAGGAAATACTGCTAACAGAATTGAAACTGCATTCATATTTCCAATGATCACAGAGCCAAGACACACAACGTCCACCTAAGCTGCAACATCTACCATCCATCTGATATAGCGGCCTGGATGGACGATGTGGGGTCTGAAGATTGTTTTACTCCCACAGGAAGCTCTGTGTACAGGCATGCACCCAGTTCAAGTAACTGCTCCTAGCCATTCCCATTCACTGTAGGAGGCGCGTATCTGGACTCTTTGCACTAATGGACCTCCCGAGACTGGAGTTCAGCAGGTGAGTGAGGAAGGCTTGCCCTTGGCCATGTTATAACGATGTCCAGCATTCAACCAGTGGAATGAACATCCCAGAGCACACAGGAAAAAAGTCTTGTAAGCGAGATGCTGTATGCTGTCCAGAAAAAAAGGCTTCTCCGACATTCTGACGTAATTGAAGTAATCATGTTTTGCCTTACAATGTTTGCTCCTATTGGTCTTCTTACAGAGAGAATAGCTTTTGACATCTGAGATGCTGTAATGAGAGGATGAGCATCTCTACATCTGAGAAAAACCCGTATCAGGTTAATATAAGTAACTATGAAAATATTAGTAATCTCAAAACAATTCAAATCTGTTAATAGTATTAAGACTTCTTATGCTGTGACTACTAGAAATGATTCAGTTATATTTTATGTATATATTATGTAAGTTATGTAGTTATGAGAGTGTAGTTTCACACAGGGGCCTTTGTAGTTTAAGTGGTTAAGTTAAAATCCCAAGTGTGGAATAATTACAGTGCCGTAAACCCCTGGTCAAATAACATGTTTTGTTCATTTTGAAAATAAGTATACATCATATGGAGGAAACACACTGCTATACATTAAATCAAAACTATTGTTTCAATTTTATTTGCCATGAATATTATATGTATGTATATATATACATGTATGTATATATAACTGTATATATCTCACTATACAGTTAAGGTCAGAATTATTAGCCCCTCTTAAGAAATTACACAAAATTGCTTCCAAAAGAACAAAGACAAAGTCTCCACAAAGTTTGATTAGGAATTTTTACAGATGTGCTGACGTTTAACAAGAAAACTGAAAAATGACCCCTGTGTGTTTTTTTCTCTTTCAAGACAAACCTGGCCATTCAATTAGCTTCAAAATCACAACTGAACATTCAATTAACTTTCACGCTACACCTGATTAATCAGCAATGGCCTTTCCATAAGAAACTCTGGTAAACAGGGCCAGTGGCACTTGGACTATTCTGACACTTTTGGTAAGGAGCAATTTCATCATGCCAAAAAATAAAGAAATTAGTATGGATGCTAGTAGATGCTCATCATGAGGGTCAAGACTACACTGCCATTTCCAAACATTGCACACTGTGTAGAACAGCATTACGATGCATCATTACAAAGCACCAGGAGATAAAAGGCCCAACTAAAGTTTGCCCATGAACATTTGAATCTTGGTAATGAGTTTTGGAAGTCTGTTCTTTGGTCTGATGAGATTAAACTCGAGCTGTTTGGGCACAGGGATGCTGCTCTTTTTTGGAGAGGGAAGGGAGAGGCCTTCAACCCTGAAAACACACTTCCCACTGTTAAACATGGTGGTGGGAGAATCATGTTGTGGGGCTGCTGTGCTGCCTCAGGCCCTGGGAAACTCACATGAAAAAAGAACAGTATGTTGACATTTTGAAGAATAATTTAAAAGAAATCTGCAGCAAGTCCCACTTTAGGCCGCCACTGGGTCTTTCAGCAAGATAAGGACACAAAGCAAGTTGGCCATAAACTTTTTAAAGGGCAACAAAATCAGGGTCCTGGAGAGCCCAGATCTCAATCCTGTTGAGAATCTGTGGCGGGTGCTCAGGTTCAATGTCCATGCTTGAAAACCTCGCAATCTGGGTGAGCTGGAACAATTTGTCATGGAAGAGTGAGCTCGTATACCTCAAGAGACATGTGCCAACCTAGTTAATAACTACAGAGAGAGGTTGTTGTCAGTTGTAAGACAGAATGGCCACACAGTTTACCATTAAATTACAAGGAGGCTAATAATTTTAGCCTTGTTATTTTTCTGTTTTCTTGTTAAACTTCAGCACATCAGTAAAATTGCTTAATCAAACTTTGTGGAGATGTTGTCTTTGTTTTTGTTATGGTTATTTCCATGAAATACTGGATTTTGAGTGATTTCTTTAGGGGGGCTAATAATTCTGACCTTAACTGTAAATATATGAGTGTGTGCATTTAAGTATGTCAAACTCCATAAATAAATAGAAAATGTGCGCTACAGTCTGGAAAGGGGCATTTTACGTGTAATCCCTGTAGAAACATGTAATTCGAACACGAGTATCACGTGCGACAAACTAAAACTTTGTTCACTGGAGAATAAGGGGGAAAACTGTACATTTGTATGTTTCTTTCCAGACCTGTTTCTTTAAGGGTGGTCTTAGGGTTTAATGCTCTTCGGGTACCTCGTAGGCGTTGGGGATGTTGACTGTCTCGCCGTGCTCCGCCACGTACCCGATGATGCCCTTCCCCCAGGGCACCTGCACCTCGCTGGAGTTCATGCTGGAAGAAGGTCGCACCGTGGTGCCCGAGTGTACGTCGAAGAACTTGGACACGAGCGTCCTCTTGTGTGAGGGCCCCTCCACGAGGAAGAGCGAGCAGCGGTCCGCGCTCACCATGATGCACACGTTGATGAGGATCTTGTAGCTGAGGTTGGTCATGTCCAGCTCGTTGGAGATGTCCTTGACAAGTTCGAGGAAGAACTCGCGCTCGTTGGACTCCTTCAGGCGGTACTTGTAGTCGAGCGCGCTGGACGCGTAGCGCGGCACGCTTACGCGCGACTCCAGCAACGCGCTCAGGATGTGCGCCGTGGTGGGAGGCAGGGAGCTGGCCTTGCGCAGAAGCGCGCGCCGCCGCACGCTCGACTGCGACTCGTGCGCCGACAGGCTCACGTGCTCGTCATACGTGCGGTGCGCCGTGCTCACCTTGGAGCGCGCGAAGCTGCGCCGGAGCTCCGCGTGCGACGAGCGGCGCCTCAGCGCGTCCGCGCACGTGGAGGAGGAGGAAGACGCGAGCCCCTCGCGCTTCTCCTTCTCCTCTGCGGCGGGGGTCTTGTGGGGCGCGTGCTGCTCCAGCCACCTGCTCAGAGAGTCCCAGCGACCTTTACGCATCAGGTACTGCTCGAACAGGTCCGGGTGGAGGTCCAGGAACGCCTCGACGTCTGAGAAGTCGAAAGTTGTCATTGTGCAGGAAAGGAGGGAAAAACAAAGACATGCAAAAAAAGGCAAAGCTGCAAAGCAGTGTTTTAGTATATAATCACGATTCCGTGGCTCTAAGATCGCCTGCAGCTCCACCACTACTCACACATCTTCTCGCTCCGCTTGCAAGAAATTCAAAGACTGA
Organism: Brachypetersius gabonensis; assembly: GCA_037577145.1. Classification (NCBI taxonomy): domain Eukaryota; kingdom Metazoa; phylum Chordata; class Actinopteri; order Characiformes; family Alestidae; genus Brachypetersius; species Brachypetersius gabonensis. The sequence goes on along the minus strand of JBBJLR010000007.1, from coordinate 7,806,606 downwards.
GACTGCTGTAGAGGCCCGCTGTGAGGTTCGAGCTGCTGAAGTTTCCCCAGGTTTGCAGCAGAAACAGCAGCATCAGTGCACGATCCCTGCTCAAACTCTGCTGACCCGGATAAACATGAAAGCGCAGCGCAGGCTTGCAAGTCGTGGTCAATTCACGCTCTTTTAAAGCGCGAGCTTCTTCTGAACGGAGCGTAATTGAATATGCATGAACCAAAGTTCTGATTATTTCCGCTGTGAGGAGACTAACGAATTTCACTTCTTTCTAATAAGCTCGCAGCTCTTGCAGGATGACCTTGCTCTCCGGGTCTCGGCGCGTGTGAGCTTCCAAATTAGGACACGAGCTGCTATGCATATATGTGGTTGGAGGGTGTAGATAGACAGATAGAGAGAGAGAGAGAGAGAGAGTGAAAGTGAGAGCTTTTCTCCCTGTGCACTTACACATGCAATATATAGCCGTAATCAAATCTCATGTAATTAATATTGTCATTATCTTTGGTCATTTGTGTTCCTCAAAGCACCATTTATAATTTTGCTAAGGCATATTTAATAACATCATCACTCGGGCATAAATATTTAATAAACATTCATTACCAGGAGCTACACAGCACAGTTTGTGGTGCTACACTCAATCTTACACTATTTCCTTGTGTCCAGCTGGACTTAAATAGACGTTGCATTTGCAAAAATGCATGCTGCAATAACCCTTATTTCTTAGGACTGGTACTGGGTGCATAAGCATATCAAGGCTAACTTTGGATTGGATAGTTTTGTTTCCTCCATTTAAAGTAAGCTGGAAAAATTGCAGAATGTTGACTATATGAACAAGAAATAAATATTTGAATGGAATCGTTCACTCAGATTTAAATGCTTGCTTGATCAGAAATATGTGGACACCTAACCATTGCATCCATCATCCCTTTGCAAATCTATGTGCATTAATGTGAAGTTGGTTGCTGCTAAGATAGCCTTCACTCTTCTTTATTGGATTTCTTTCAGCCAAGAGCACTACCAAGGTTAAGCACAGATGCTTGCTCACTGTCAGCATTATAGTGCACTCCAAAGAAATTTGATGAATTTGACATCTGGGCTGTCATGTTCTTACATATCAGCTTATTTCTTTAAGAACCTCATTTTATACAAGAAGACATCATTGTGTTGAAGAAGGAAAAATCCTTGAAGTAAGCAAACCATTCTCTAGAATGTTATTGTATGCTGTGATTGTGACTTTATGGGCAGCACTATATATTTGGGTAGCTAGTGTTCTCCTAGATCTATCCATCAGCCTGCTAGATGGTAAAGTGTGATCAAGAATGTGTTTCCACTGCTCCAGTGTCTAATTTCAGTGTTCTTTGCATCTTCCAGCTGATTCTTAGCTCTGCACATGGTGATCTTAGGCTTCTGTTGGATGCTCAGCCACGGAGACACAGCCATGAAGCTCCCAATGCACAGTTTTCATGCTAATATTGCTTCTTAAGGAGGTTTCGAGCTCAGTAATGGTAACCGAATGAATGTATTTTTTTTATATGAATGTACTTTTGTTTAGATGTATTTATCTCAACCCAACTGTACTAAAGTGAAAGTGATCATTCTGTCATACAGACAGCACACAGTGTGAACAGCACGAAATACTTCCTCTGCATTTAACCCATTCACCAAGTGAAGCAGGGGGCAGCCAGGAACATGGCGCCCGGGGAGCAGTGTGTGGGGACAGTGCCTTGCTCAGGGTACCTCAGAGGTGCCTAGCGGTCTTGGGAATCGAACCTGGATCACAGGGCGAATGCCTTAACCACTAGGCCACCAGCTGCCAAATTCATATTGCACCCAATTCATATTCTGTTCCTTGCTATATAAACATAGTGTATGAAAGCTGTGCAAATAAGTTGAAGTCAGTGTAAATAACTGTGATGAAATGATAAACTCTTGGCTGTTGAGCTGTACAGCACTTACAGTTGACCAGGGCAGTTCTAGCAGAGCAGAGTTTAGAAATGAGATCCTATGACAGCACTTTGCTTTGAAAATCTCTAAACTCTTCAGTATGGCCTATTCTACTGGCAATGTTTGTCCAAGACAATTGTGGCTGAAATGAAATGAATGTTATCTCTGTCTATTTCAGCATCTGACTGGCCTTGGCTTCATGAGCAATGTCTCTATCTGTCACCTCACACAAAAACCTGCACAGATTCACGCTTCTCCTGAATAAAGCATTGTGTATTTCTGAAGATTCTTTTATTCCCTTTGTGCTCTCTGAGGATTTGCCTCTGTGCAATCTCAAAATCTGATTTAAAATATTCACTTTATTCTTGTAGGAAAGGCTTTTCTACTGTGGGTCGACTGGCTTGGATCCACAATCTCCAGCTCTGGGTTTAACAGCAAATGTTGCTGCATCTGTGAGATTAAATAAGAAGGAATTCTTTTGACCCAAGCAGTATTTTTAACGTTTAAATTATGGCCCACTCTTAATCAATGCAGAATGAAGACACAGGTTTTAAAACCACAGGCTGAAAAGAAGACCACTAACTGACATACTGTGAAAATCTACAATCACAGCATTTAGCAGTTGCTTTAATTTAAGAGACATCCATTCCCTAACTACAGGGGACAGTCTCCCTGGAGCAACTTGGGGTCTTGCTCAGGAACCCAGCGGTAGTGTGGTAAAGGTAGGATTCAAACCCATGACCTCTTTGTCCAGAGGCAAATGTGCTACCCACTAGGCCCCCACCACCATTTCTACTCTAAAAATAAAGTAGTAAAAGAGATACATTGAGGTGATGCCAAATGATAGAGATGCTACCCTTTAAATGATAGTTCATCAAAGAATGCTTTTTTTAATGAATTAGGTGTGTTATAAAAGTTTCTATACTAAATTAGGTTTTTATTCTACATAAGCTTTATTCTATTCTAAAAAAAGGTTTTCAGAGAACAGTTTACTGTATCCAAGCCAAGAACCACATAAGAACATTTTTAAGAATATATTGATGGTCCATATGCTCAGATTCTGTATGAATATAATATTGACAGGTTTGATGCTTAGTGTGTGGGCTAAGATTTAAGTCCTGAAGGTTTGTGTTGCTAGACCTCTAAAATGCCCTTCATTAGCGTAATGAGGCTGCATACCATGGTCCTGAATCTTTGTCAATAATGCAAAAGAGTGTTGTTACTTGTGATTGCCTGCAGAAGCTTAGTTGAGCGCCACTGGGCAAAAGAAACATGCTTCTTGGTTGGGTATTAACCATCAGCCAGGAAAAAAGGATCACTGCAGGCTGTGTTACATTCATATTACAACAGCAGCACATGTACCGCTGAGCTCCCAGTCCTCCACGGAGGGAAAGCAGGGTAATTGGCTTCTGAACTAAAGTTGGGGGTCTGCGATAAATCTCAGCTTTTGTACAGTCTTTTGACAAAGTCCCACGAGGATCCCAATTAAAGGTTTAGTGCTGAATCACCTAGCACAGCATTATGAACAAAGCTGGTGTTGCTGCCTAGAAAGCCAGTGGTTGTGCCACACCAAAGGCGACCTAGTGGTACTGGCTGTGATGGAGCACCAGTGCAGTGAACAAAGGGGTTCAGTAATGCACAAACACAGGAGCGACATTAAGATTTTCAAGCTGTTCATAGACGCTTTCTTAAAGCTATAGTGACAACGGGTAGGAAGACACACATAATAGATCATTCTTTGAAGTTTATTGCACTTAGGAATCAGGTGCCTATTGGTTCTCAACATGGATAATGTTCTAGTTTCCCTGCAATTACTAATATAAGGCGGTGTGTCCCAAACTTTTTCTCTTGCAGGACACTATTAATTATGATTTAAAAAAAATCTTACGGAACACCAGCATGACATTAATCATACACAAGTCACAAAATAACAGGTTTTGTTGTTTACTGGGCATTGGCCTAATGTGAAACATGGGCTTGTTTAGCAGCACATAATGAAGGGATTCTGTCCATTTCTGAGAGGCAAAGCCGAAGCTCCTCATCCACGGCTCTTAGTCCCTCTCATTTTGCTTTTGATGAGTGAAAGCCTGGAAGACCACAATGCATAGTAGAAAAGGGGAGCAATATTGCAACTGCTCTGTTTGAGATGATTGGTTAGTCCTTAGTTGCACTTTAAGGGGCTGTCATTGAAGAACATTTTCATACTACAGTCCTCTCTCATTTCACTGAGCTGCTCTTGCATTTGTAAGCATTAGCTTCCTGTTGAGAAGTTTTTTAATGGTTAATAGACCCAGCCAAACTTTTCAGTTGAGGCTAAGCGGTAATAGCAGGCAAATTTCTTTTAAAGTGTTTATCAGAAACAGATATAGTTTTGAGTAGTCATGAATTTTGCTTGTTTGTCAGTTTGACTTTCCAAACAGCTGAAATATGAAATGTCCTTGATGGCAAGTGCTGCGTGTTTTATAGTGAGATGTCTCTTCAGTTTATTGGAAACCTTCACCACACTGCATTGTCTGCTTACCACTTTCATTTTCTTCTTTGGTTCAGCACTGTAAGGTGGAGGTGGTCCGGGTTCATGGTCAGAAGTTCTTTTCAAGGATTGGAACACAAAATGTAAAGTTCTTTTCAAGTATGAATGTATGGAACACAATGTGATGACACAGTCACTATTCTAATGTAATATAAGAACATCCACTGACAACTTATCTTCCGCAACACACTCATTCAGATCTACAGTTATTTGACAGTCAGGACTTCTGTTGTCTACCGGGGGCTGGAATGACGTTCAAAGGTAGATTCATAGCTTTGCAATCCCTTATACTGGCAATTTTCACTGGGCATGACGCCTCATGCCTCATGCGTGAACAGGGTTTCATTCGACTGACCTTGCTTTAGATACTCACAGCTGTGGGTGAATGCCTGTGTCGGTGATAAGTGCACTGATAGGATTGAACTCACTAATTAAAAGGGATTTAGAAGAACGGCTTCTTGTCTACGTTTATATTCCCTCTATTGCAAAGATTTCTGTAATGATGTCTAATGTAATGTCTGTAATGATCAATATGATGTGTGTTTCTGCATGCATTTCTCATGTGGCACAGACTAGTAGGATGTTGCACACTTGTAACCAGAGACGGGCTCTCAGTGGCCCATATCTCTGTCTCTAGTGTCTAGATCATTACTGATATCTGGTTTCAGATCCTCCATTCATAGCATGCAATGAGCTGTGCAGTCACTAATCAAGCTAGGCCTCGCTGACAGCACACTGTGCACCCTGAGCTGTGATTGCCTTTTAAGGGGCTATTGATTATTTACATTACTTTTCATCAATACGTTACATTTAAGATTTCTGAACATTTCATAGTTTATATTTTAAAGCTATAAAAAGCTGACAGCTCTACAAATCCTTCAAACACAGTTTTTGCTTTGTGCTATCAATTACAAGGGAATCTGCATGGTTTATGGATTTTCATAGTAGGATTAAGGCTGGGCTGTCAGCAGCAAAGAGCTAATTAGCCGGTGATGCCATTAATCCAAAATCCTTTTAAAGACAACACAAAGATTGCACAGCTCTGCTTCCATAGTGATAGTGTTCAGGCCTGGATTAGATGTCACTCTTTGGTTTCCTGTTGCTGTTTGCAGGATTGTCGTCATGATCAGCCTGGGGACTGGAACCCATGGGGGCAGAAAGACAGTTTGTTTAAGCCTGACATACTTGTTTTTTTCTCCAGCTGAGCCTGGGCACCTATCTGATACCTGTACCACAAGGACCTGAACGCACTGGACTCCCTGAAACCAGAGATCCAGGTCCTCTGCTAAGACCAAGAGCCTGCCAAAGAGTCTATCAAGGTGAGAGTTCAGCAAAAACATAGTGCTATGTGATACTTGTGGATGGTGCAATAGTCCTTTAAATTTCTTCAGGTCTCATCTAGTTTTGATGATTGTCTGTTCATTGTTTTTTCCTATTTAAAGTGATTGTTAAGGCAAATATCTACTTACCCAGATATAGCTAACAAGTAATGGATTGCTACATACACTAACATTATGCATCCATCCATTCTTGTTATTAACAAATAATAAATATGCTTATGTGGTTCCTGCATGATGCTAAACCGTTGACTATATGCTACCATTATTTGTTAACTACATTAGCCTTTTAGCTTCATTGCAAATGTAAAGAAACAACTTAGAACACCAAACACCTTGGCTCAATAACTACAGTTAGAGAAAGTTTATATATTTTTTGGCTGAATGATATCACTGTGAATGATCACCTTGCACTAGCAACACTGTAAGTATCTAAATATCTGAACACTCTCCTCTTTTTACCAAGCAGGCTCTGCAGGGCCAGCTTAAAGGGTCTTCACATAAAACACAGTAATAACTGTTGTAGGAAGATGGCATCAAATGTTCACAGAGAAGGAATTCCTGCAGTCATTAAAGGACACCGGCACTTCAGCTATGGTGGAGCTATACTTCCTGAGTGAGCATCTTCTTTCACCTAAGAACAAGAAATTAAAATGATCCAGAATTATCCACAAATATATGAAACTTGAATATCCATCTTAACAGTCAACATACAAAAAGCAAAAGTAAAAACATTAATCATTCTCTTTGTTTTCCCAGGTCTGTCACCATAGCCCAATACTATGACCTAACTCCAACCAAGAAAAGTAACGTTCGCATCACTGATCAGCTGTGGGTCAATTTCTTTCTTTTAGTAGTACATCTTTTCTGAGCATTGTATATTCCTAGATATTTGCCAATTTTACACTTTATTATCCCAATTCATATGAAGTTGGCTCCTGCTTTGCACCTATAGTAACCTCCATTCCACCCATGCTACACATTTCTTGTCTTGACATTGCTTCCAGAAGCCGTACTGTGTAGTGATTCAACAGTGGACAATTGTTATGCACTACATGCTTCAGTACTCAGCACCCCCATTCTTGTTAGTTTCTATGGTCTGCTGCTTAGGGGATGATCTGTTCTTGTTCCTAGACACCTCCTGTTCACTCGAATAGCACTTACAGTTGTCTGGGGTATCAAACAGGGCAGAATTTTTAGAAACTGACCTTTGGCAAAGGTTGTATCTCATAAGAGTGCCAGGTTTAAAGTCGCTTAACAATTACAATTTCTATTGCCAGTGTTTGTCTATGGAGATCGCATTGCTATGGGCTTTTTTATTTGCACTTGATAGCACCTGAACTCAATAATTATGAGGGGTGTCAACATACATTTGGCCATATTCTGTACCATGATACACCCTGTAGGTATACAGTTAAGAGACTAAAGCTAATCTTTTTCCATTTTCTAGACTAGGGAATCCCAGTCTTGGTCCTGGAGATCCACCTCTTTACAAAGTTTAGCTCCAACCCTAATGGTACTTCAAAGGCATTTGTAGATTAGAACCAGGCGTACTGTCAGAAAAAATAACTGTCCCAGTAATGCTTGGTCTTCCAAGATACAAACAGAATGTACCCTCAAAGGAACATGGTTCTCAAGGCCCAAATGTGCACCTTAAATGAGTTTAAATGGTATACAGTAATCCCCGCTTTAGCTTACAAGATCACCCATGTATACTAAAAAACCACATTGTCACATTGTTGTGTTTTCATTTTAAACTCAGTTTAATGCATTACCCTTAAAGAAAATGTAAAGGTAAATAAATAATCAGAAAACTTTTGCTTAAACTTTTTCTATTGCTTAAAAAAACATTAGCATTAACGGTTAGCATTGACAGTGTGCAAAGATTCGTACACAAAAGAAATGTTGAAATAACTCTCTCTACCCACATGTTTAGACAGGGAACAGCTTACTAATACTATATAACTGTTGAAAATTCAGGGGGAAAAGTTTAAAACACTAAAATACAAGGATTTAAAACACTAAAATACAAATACAAGACACAGAGCAGTCATGCTACATGCTGCAGCAGGCTGCTTCTTTTTATGCCGGTTGACATCTTGTCACTGTATTACCGCCACTGCAGGAATAGTGGCAGTAATACAGTTGGGTTCTCAGAAAAAATCCATGAATGCTGATCCACGTAAAACTGAGGGGTTACTGTATTGTATTCCCTTTCCAAGCAAAGTGTAGCATAACTTTGAGGTATCACCCCAATGACATCTGTAACGTGGAAAATCTCCAGGACCGTGACAGCGCCCCGCTCCAGGCCAAAATACTGCTGGCCAAATAACTTAAACAGTAGTGAGGCTGTGTCTGATACACTCATACCAGATAAAGGGAACGTAGAGGGAAGATGGTGAATTGATAAATGACAGTCAGTAACTGTTCTCCTACCAATTGCACTAATAAAATGGTAGTGAGTGTATCTGTAGCTAATAAACTGGAAACTTGTATATTTCTCTTTTCTCTCTCTCCCTCAAGTATCCCCAAGCCAACTGACATCAACATTGGGTAAGAAAATAAACTGTCTTTTTTTTTCTATGTCCTTGCTGTTCATAGTTTGTCTTCTCAAATGTCCTTCAGTGTCCTAAAGTGAAACAGGTTGATAAGATTTTCTCACATTCTGCCTCTTTATCTAACTGTCTATGTGTGTGTGTGTGTGTGTGTGTGTGTGTTCCCGCAGTGAGAAACTAATTAAGGTCTCTATTCAGAGAGAGCACCCTTATCAGTCCCACATCTCCCGCTGTGCCATGTTCCCCACCTACTCCTGCCCTGATGATCCAGACACAGGTGTGCGGGCTGCATCCAAACTCCCTCTCAACACCCTCCTCCCTGCCAGGGCTCCACAGATCATTCAGCTCAATAAAAGCAAAGGTGAGAGCTGGTCTGAACACTTTTTCATACATGTTCAGGACGGAAATGTTCTGATATTGTAGAAAAGCTAGAGAAAAACAGGGAGAAGTTAAATATCAATCAGCAGTCTTGACTTCATCTATTGCTTTTTTACACAACAAATGTCTGTGTTGGTATCTTGGAGGAATATTAGCCTATTTCTCCTGACAGAATTGCTGCAAATTAGTGATTAGTGGGAATTCTTGTTTGAAATTACATTTTTATTGGATCTAGACTTTTAAGTCAACCATCCCAGAATGCAAGACTTCTTCAGCTTCAACCATTCTCAACTTCTGCTGAGCTTCAGTTCATAGAAAAACATTCTCCTGTAGAATATGCTTAGACAATCCATAATTCATGGCATTAAAATATGGCAAGCTGTCCTAGTCCATGGCCAAAACCCCCCTCCAAACCATGATAGTGCCACCATGTTTCACAGTCTTTAGGCCTGTAGTAGTGGGAATACAGTATTTGAGGGGTTTTTTTGCCAGATACAGAAGTTCTCATTACATTTTTAATTAACTTTTTTTTTTACTTTTTGAAATAAACTATTTTTGCCACATAACATTCTCCCAGTAGGACAAGTGACTTTTAGGAAGCTATAAACAGGCAGTAACATTTTTCCTAGATAATACTGGTGTTAATCTTATTCATACTGTCACGTCTTCCCTCCTTCTCTAGGCACTTGCACCAGTCGAATTCGAAGTGATCCATACTTTATTTTCCAATAAACACTAAACCAAAACGGGCATGAAAGCCAGACTCCAAACGAAAGGTTCTCACATGAAAGGGAGACAGGATTACACCCAGTTACTGTGATGGTTGCCCAACCATGCAGGTCGGTCACACACAAACTAAATACTGAAACCCTAAACCCCACAAGCCAATCACAAAACAGAAACACGCACCTACACTCAGCTGTGACTCATTAACGAAAACCCATCACCGCTTCATAATAAGAAACCCCAAACAAAACTAAAAAAAAACCCAGAAAAGGCTGGCCTCTAGTGGCCGCCTACCATCACAGTCCCTAGCCCCGACACACACTATTTCTTTCAGTGTCGTCTGATGGTATTTAAATGTGTGGTGAAGAGTAGACCTTGATAGTGAAGATACCTTCGCTCTGCTAAATACAGTTCACAAATAAAGCAGGGTGACCTACTCATACATTTAAGGGTCATAATTGATTGGACAATTTGAGTCTAATGATCCTTTAATTGATAGTTCACAAACTTTTGTCCATAAAGATATGAAATAATGTATGTCGAAATACCTCCATGCTGCATTTTATGCCTTGCTACTCTGTTGCACACTACTGTACATTTGACTCCACAATATACAGTACTCCCCCGCTTTTCACGGGGGTTACGTTCAGCACCCGCGTTTAGTGTAAAAACGAGTTGTTGTGTTTTGGTAAAACATATTTTTATAGTGTAAACCCTAAATGCGACCCCAAATATGCGCCCAGAACACTTTCATTTCATTTTAAATTCAGTTTAATGCATTGCCCGTAAAGGAAATGTAAAGGTAAGCCTCTTTTCATTTAAATTCCCTGCCGAGATATGCAACTCGGAAGGTCAAAAGTATAGGGACAACGCAGCGAGGTGAAGGTGAACGGTTTTCGGAAATAAATAAAATGCATGAGTATTACTCTTATTGTAATTATATGGAATCCGGAAACATCTGGCACTGTTAATACAGTCTGGCACTGTTAATACAATAGTCCAAAAAAAACAAAAGGTCAAAGAAGGAAATAACACTGGAGTTCCGACATAAAGATATTATGGCTAAACTTTGAGAGAGAGAGAGAGAGAGAGAGAGAGAGAGAGAGAGAGAGAGAGAGAGAGAGAGAGAGAATGAGAGCGAGAGAGAGAGAATGAAAAAGAGAGAGAGATAGAGAGAATGAGAGAGAGAAAGAATGAGAGAGAGAGAGTGAGAGAAAGAAAGAGAGAGAGAATGAGAGAGAGAAAGAGAGAGAGAGAGAGAAAATGAGAGAGAGAGAGAGAAAGAGCGAGAGAGAGAGATAGAGAAAGAGTGAGAGAGATAGAGAGAGAGAAAGAGAGAGAATGAGAGAGAGAGAAAGAGAAAGAGAGAGAGACATGGGGAAAGAGTGAGATGGGGAGTGATACACAGACAAAGAGAGGGAGACACAATGAGAGTGTAAATGAAAAAAGAGACAGAGGCAAAGAGAGATGAAGAATAAGAAAAGAGCGAAAGAAAGATGAGAAAGAAGAGTGAAATGCAAATGTAGAAGGAAATTAGGGGAGAAGAGAAAAGGGGCAAACACAAAAGAAAAGAAAAGGAATGAGAAGAGAAACAGTTGTAGATAAAGAAATAAAGAGAGAGACAAAAAGATGAAGAAGGTGGGAGAGGAAAATAAAGATGGAAAAGGCAGAAGGGCAAAGACAGATGAGGAGAGAAAGAGGAGGATAGGCTATAAAGATTAAGACAGACACAAGAGAGGCAACAGAAGATAAAGAAAGAGTGGTGAAGAGAGAGAAATACAGACAAAGAAGGAAAGAGAGGCAAAGACAAGAAGAGAGAGAGTTAGAGTGAGTGTAGGTACATGGGCCCACTTTCCCAAACACAATTTCTCCTCCATCTTTTATTCAGTTCATCCAATTTTTTACTATTAGAAGTGAATTACTATTCAAATGCTTGAATTACATTGTAAGCTATTAACACTACAGTATTAGCTACTATGTTGTGAATTATGCAATTAATCACGTTTACCTTCTATATTGACAGGATGGAGTAACTTCGTTGTTTTTTTCATGGGGCCAGTTACAATGTATTATTTAATGCAATTTTTTTTACCTCTATGTTTAGAATCTGCACTTTCCATGCAATTTCTCTGCTTGTTTGTAAAATAGTAGGAGTGTAGGTAGTATTTAGGATAAATCTGCATCACGCCTTTAATAGTTCCTGCGATAACAGTCACGTCTAAGGGTTAAGTTTAGAGCAGTAGCAGAGTCTTCCGTACTCATCAGGCCGTGGTCTACTCTGAAAGCACCATGTTTATCCTGTCTGCTATTTTGAACAGCAGAATTACTGCTTAGACTGTGGCGGTCGGTAAATCTTGTGTAGCTGCTCACGGGCCCACCGCCTGTCCAGCCTGGACAAATCCGTGGGATAAAGGCGAGGGAATTTATTGCTTCCGGTTCAATTTAGAGTTGATTATGTCTCTGATCCGCCAGGATGTAGTGACAAGAGCTGTGTAAGTTTTGCTCTGGAGTCAGTAGGACTATATAAAGTATAACTGACCTGTGGGCTGAGAAGAGAAAACTGGAGGCTGCGTGTTTTTGTGTGGAGGGGGATCTTTTTGACCTTACCATTACAGAGTACAAGTGTTAGCGTGTTAAGGAAAAAAAGCCATCCCGGAAAAAAATGGATTGAAACCAGATGTCATGATGCCCTTCTATCCCGCATCAGCTCTGTCTGCAGCCGTCTTCACTTTATTGCTCAACAGTAAAGGAAAACACTTTCAATATAATCTGCTCCGTCGATAAAAAGCGGTTTAATTAAGCGACTGCTGCGGCATTTTAATTATTCTTTCCTTTACATTTTATTGTTTCTTTCAGTGATCTGGAGACCACAACAGACAAATACATTTCATAGTCAATTAGTCTACACTGCCATATGGATTTCTTTCTTTTCTTGTCGTATCTTTTGTAACCACTCTGTAGGCCTACAGCAGATATGTAGCACTCCAGCAAGATAGGAGTTTTCCACTTAAATGATGCAGGCTCTTCAATAAACCTCATGTTTAACCCTCAAAGCCATTTCTCCAGTGAACCCCACATTCCACCTCCACTCCGATTTAACTAACTAAGAACAAAATATAACAAAATATGCATTTATTCAGTCATGCCTGTGATAATACTACATTTACCAGCTCTCCAAAGGCTATTCATATCTTAGGTTTGCATTAAGTTTAACTCTACACAGCTCTAGTTCATTATACAAGTTCAGATTTACAGAACAAAACACTTTAGCACAATAATGCACAGCTACTATTGCTGTAATGATCACAAAACATCACCTATGTGAAAGTTGAAACATATATCTAGTTCATTATTTGTACGTTTTACATTTAGTTCATATATCTCAGCTCTTCTTTGTGTCTCTGGCGTGACCAGAGTGGTGTGGACTCAATCAGAGAGGCACAGTTTTGCCCGGAGTCTGGAATCTGGATTCTCTCCTGTTCTAAGATTGCCCTGATCCCACTCTACCATGCAAGCATAGTGCATGATAAGGCCATGAACTACAGACACACTCAAGTACTGGGTCATGCTTTTTTCACCTACTCTCCTCATCGTCTCCTTCCAACTCTGTTGGGGTAGTTACTCAAAAAAGTCTATTACTGATTACATATCTATCAAAACTTAATTGAATTACTTTACTTATTACTCACTGGGAAAGTAATATCTGTACTCAGTGCTCTCTATAACGTATTGCAGGTATTTATTTAAAGTCAAACACATTTTTTTAGATGTACAAAAGGACCTAGTACTGCCACATTACATTTAAGCATATTGCAGACACTGTTATCCAGACCAGTGTTTCCCAACCTTTTTTCCTTGAAGCCCCCCTTGCCTGTGTCCAAGACAAGCCGGGCCCCCCGAACAACAACTCCTACCCACATAGAGGCAGAAAAATAATGAAGTGATTTAATTACACACTTTTATTTGCAACAAATAAACAGTGGTTGTAGGTTTTTATACTCTTATACACACATGCCATGAGACAGGGAAAGTCCCTAACCCTAACCTTAACCCTAATCTTAACCTTAACCTTAACTTTAACCTTAACCTTAATCCTAACCCTAACACTATCCTTAACCCTAACCCTAACACTAACCTTAACCCTAATCTTAACCTTAACCCTAACCCTAACTCTAACTTTAATCTTAATCCTAACCCTAACACTAACCTTAATCCTAACCCTAACACTAACCTTCACCCTAACCCTAACACTAACCTTAACCCTAATCTTAACCTTAACCCTAACTTTAACCTTAACCTTAATCCTAACCCTAACCTTAACCTTAATCCTAACCCTAACACTAACCTTAATCCTAACCCTAACACTAACCTTCACCCTAACCTTAGCCCTAACCCTAACAGTCACCAAATATCATTGGTACTGGTGATGTTACGCACTGCGCATTAAAATACAGGGTAATGAAGCCCTAGCATGAAAAAAGCCCTAAAGCATGATCACAGCATGTATTTTGATTACATTGTATCTTGTGATGACTGCGAAGTCGTGAGATTGGGTTGAAAAAATCTTTTACTAATTACCAGAGGTGGAAAGTTCAGGTCCAGAAAGTAGAAGTTCACCCCAGAGTTTAGTTTCAGCAACCTGGCTTTTCTAAATGTAGTGGTTTTGGTATTATCAGCCATTCTCTTATTTGTATTGTTTATACTCCTGTTGTCAGAAAACAGGTTCATGAGACTGGAGGCCACAAGTTCAGAGTCAATTTAGATTGGGCAAATCAGGAAAGCCAGGTTGCTGGAGCAAAACTCTGGGGTGGATTTGTGCTTGAACTTTCCACCTCTGCTAATTACCTCCTTCAAAATTTAATAGAATTACTTATGATGTGCTGGGAAAAGTAATATCTCTACTTAACCTATAAATGCAGCCATTTATTTAAAAAGAAAAAGTCAAACACACCGTTATCCCAACTGACTTAAAATTGTAGGCAATTGTAACATTACTATTCTTATTCACTCTTTTTGCTGTAGTGTGGCGTCCTTGCCCAGTCTGCTGTGTGGGGGACAGCAGTATTTCCCACAACCCTACACCAGTCTTCATCATGTCAGGTTGTAGATTAAGTTGTGTGAGATTTGTATGAAGTGCTTCTTTAATACAACCCATGGTGAAACAACCAAGAACTTGAAATGATTAGGATAGCATCCTGTGTGAGGCTGCTTTAAATCCACCAAATCGCAGGTGGCGTTGATAATAAAGCTGGAACATTTTAAAGACGGATGTTTTTTACAGAGAAAAGCATCGATTAATTCCCATTTATAACCTCTCTGAATATGCATGACTCCTCTCTATCTTCCTCCATCCAGAATGAAATATGAATATGGTTGAATTGGTATGTTTATGCAGATTAAAGGGCACGTCTGTCAGAGTTATGGCTCTGTTTATACAGTGGCTTACCTAAGGTCTGGTAATGCCTACTAATACTTCCAAAAGTCTATTTCTGACACAGAGTTCAATGGCAGATGCATACTGAGACTCATAGATGGTGTAAGCAAGGGTCCAGGAGTCTCTCCCTCCCTTTTTATTCCAGTTCTCACTTGCAACTCCTGTCCCTCAGCTTGTGTGCACAAGGGGTCGATGCCGTCGTAATGATGGCTCTTATACTCCAGTGACCAACGACAAAGCCAAACCCTGCAATTTTCATCTGTGGTCTGTGTTCTTCAGGAAAATGCAGAAAGGGGAAAAAGCATGTCTATGACAACAACGCAGTGCAGATGGGTGAAACCTGACTTTCCAAATTGATATCAAGTAATTCCAAATTGAATTCAAGCAATCTCTACTAACACCGATATCCAGAATATCTCGATATGGACTATTTCTTCTTCATGCACCTACTTAGATTTTTTACTGCTTGTTCATTTTATGATGTTAGTACATATTTGCTACAAAGAGTGGAGGATACAGCAGTGTTTACACATTATGTCCATTTACTGTGTCCATAAGCCCCATATTTTTAGTGCCCTCAATTTCTCAACATAGAAAGTCATTCAGTATTTGAACAGTGCTGTCATATTTTTGAGTGTTTTTTAATAGTGTTTAAAGTATATTCACAACATCAGTCAGTATGAACTGAAGTGCTTTGCTCAGTCAATGACCTGATTATCAGCACTCAGTAGCTACAAAGGCAGTGGCATGCTGACTGTTGAAAAATGGAAAGATACTGATACATTTTCATAAAAAAATATATATATAAAAAACATTTTTCAAATATTTCAATTTGCCAGAATTTCCAGCTTGAACAGCTAGAAGCCATTTAGCTCAAATCACCCACTTAATATGGAGTGGCTTGCAGGCTTTCTCTGGCATTTCACTGTCATATTATTATAATGGAGGTGACCAGGCTCCCTATAGATTTCAATAACTTGAGCTATGGTGTCTTTTTCCTCGAAGAAACTGCTGCTTGTTCAACATGGTTGTTTCTAGCTAACCTCAGCCATTTACCAAGCTATACATTTCCACAAAAAACACATTATATTCATGTCTATGGACAGTAATGATGACCGTAAACAGTAATTAATGCAATATTTTTCAGTAACTGGCGTTTAGCTATGCATAGCTCACATTTTAGGGTAATAAGTACTGTCCAAAAGCACCCGCGTTGTTGTGTTTTAGTAAAAAAAATGTCTAAAAATGCTTATTTTTATAGTGTAAACCCAAATCTGGACACTTTCATTTCATTTTGAACTCAGTTCAATGCATTACCCTTAAAGAAAATGTAAAGGTAAATGAATAATCAGAATCAGAAAAGCTTAGGGCTTAAAAAAACTGTTAGCATTAGCGGTTAGCATTAACAGCATATAAAGACTTGTATACAAAAGAAAAGTTGAAATAACTCTCTCTACCCACATGTTTAGACAGAGCCCAGCTTACTAATACTAAATGAACTGAGATAACAGTTGAAAAGGGGGGGGAGGTTAAAACACTAAAATACAAGGACAAGACACAGAGCAGTCATGCTACATGCTGCAGCAGTCTATTCTTCTTCTTCTTTTTGCAAACTTTTCAGTCTATTACCAGCACTGCTGAATGCTGAACCGCTTAAAAAATGAGGGTTTACTGTACTGTTTCAAAACTTCAGTGGAGCGCAGGGCCTCAGGACACTCCACCCTACTTCCACCTTACTTGTGGCACCTTCCAGCACTTGTTCCTCTTTTTTTTATCAGCACTGTCTGTGAGAAAAAAGGCTTTACAGAGGTTTTTGGCCCAGTGCCAAGGCTTACTCAAACACTGAGGCATTTCCATGGCTGCCGTAATTGATGTATAGGAACCACTAAGTCTAGCCACTCTGTAACTCCGGCTCTTCATGCGTCTTTTTTATATCCTAAGATTTTCTTTATGGAGCGCAGGCCATAAAAAGGCTGTGATGTTGTTTACAGGCTTTATCGGCTACGCCCCGTACATAAACAAGCTGGCGAAGCAGTGGCACCTTCACGACAACGATGACGACCAGCTCTTCTACACTAAGATCTACTTGGACCCCCTGCAGAGAGTGAGTGTACAGCAGTGGACTCTGCGAGAGCTTCTGCACTTGTAACCACCACAAAATGTTGTAAAACACATAAAGACTCAGAAAGCAAACAAACAGGTTAAAAATAAACTGCTTTGGCGGTCCCCTGAGGACAAGGGTCATGTGGTCATGCAGTTCAAACTTTGGCTTCATCTTCTGTCCATGTGTGTGTGTGTGTTTTAGGAAAGACTTAATATGACCCTGGACCACAAGTGTCAGATTTTCCAGAATCTAAATGGAGCAGTGGGTGAGTGCATTTATGAAAATGCCTAAATATATCTTCACTGTTTGTAAATAGAGTTGGGAGGGTCCCTAATGTATTCTATTACAATGCCCGTGGTCTAATAAAGCGTTATTTCCTGTATTTGTATTTTAACTGACTACAACAATGTTGTGCCTGTAATCATAATAATGTCAGAGCTCCTTTCAAAAGACGTGCTGAGAGATTATTCTCACACTCAGTGCAGAGCTGGATCACAGTCAGATAAAACACTGTTTGGTTTATTTGTAGACGAAGTCTTGTTGAAGTTCGGCACCGGTCGAGTACGAGTCAGAAACACTGTCTATGACAGTCTTCCGGTGATCATCCATGGCAACATAAACACCAAAGTAAGTGACTTCCTTCCTTCTTAGGCCAAAGAAACACATTGTGGGTGTAAAAAGTAGACTTTAACTAAAACAACTGAACCATTTCCTGCATTCCAGACGTCATGTGTGAAGTCTGTTCCCAAAATCTCTGCAGTCCTCCTGACATACAGCGCAGAATTATATGATTTTCTTATTAAAGCCTCCCAGCCAAATCTGGGGGTGTTTGATTGTGATAGACTGTGAACGTGCTGAGGGCCTTCAGCCTTCCAAAGAATCCAGCTGATAGTTTACTGGAGGCTGAGATTCTGAGCCAAGAATGCAGTCGTACTGTTTGACTGTCATGTCAGAACCAGGAGCAACCCAAGAAAACAGTTGGGTAGGATGTCTGGACGATGGAGTAATCTCTCTCTCCCCCCCACCCCCCCACCCCCACCCCCCAGCCTTAGCTTTGCTTCCAGTGACACTGCCCTGCTGTATTTCCATGATAGCTTAAACAAACCCTGAACAATGTTGAGTCATCTCCTCCTTACTGCCAGCCATCTGTCTCCATTGCTCTTAGTGATTAATCATTGTTGACCAAAGGATGAACCTTCACACCCCCTTAGTCAGGAAGGCCTGGATCTCATCAAGTAATGAATAGTAATGAATAATCAGACATAAAATTTCACATTTTTTCCTCAGATTCTCTTTCAATAATTAAATAATTCAAATGAATCATTTTAAAAGTAATGTAATTAGTTAATGTGGTAAAGAAACGAGGAAATAGTGAAAGTAGGTGTTCCCCATAGACTTGCATTGATTTGTTTTGGGTTAAAGAATCATTTCTTTCAAATATGCCTTTGAATAAAGGCTTTTTTGTTGTTGTTTTCTGCATGAAACGGCATCATATTGCCCTTAATATTATGCATTTGTCTTTCGAGAAATGGCTGTTTTATTCATCTCTATCATTACATGGCAATTCTAATTTTCACTAAATTCTGTATGGGAACCACAATATAGTGGAGGTGTAATTTACTGGATGTAACACAAGTCAGTGAGGATATTTGAACTTGTAACGCATTCATGTGACAAATTCTTTATTTTAAAGTTTTCATTGTATGCTTCAGTAAATGTTTCCACTTGCTCAGGTTATTATAAATCAAAGCCATACTCACAAAGAGACATTTAAGGGACATTTTACTTCATAAACACACAATTTGGACATTGCTGCAACACACATTACACATTTTGTTAAATTTCAGTTTTACCGATAGGTAAGCATTCATTTGACAGGATAGGAGTACCAGCATTTAGCTTCAGTGCACTATATATATTGTATATATTGTCATGCCAGTCTACTTCAATGCTCAGTATCACAAGCACCAAAATATCAGTCGTCTTTTGGTTACAGACGAAGCCAAAAACTGTTGCGATACTTAAATATAGATTTGTCCACATTTTCCAGCTAATTCTGAATGTTGTTCTGTTCTAATCCATCTGTAAATTGGTTTATAGTTTGTGTTGTTTGCTGTGTGCTGTTCGTTCTTGGCTAACTCCAGGTTGTTTAGTTGTTCGGCCATCAGGGCTGGCCAGTATAGTTTAAACAGTATCAGTATCAACCTGTAAGCCTGACTTTGTGCGTTCCTTTGTCCATTTTTGTCTATGCATTGTCAGAGACCACATAAGCAAGTCAATCTGAGACTTAACTACTATGCGAGGTTTGAAGCGAGTGCTAATTTGCGAGGTAGAGGCTTCCCTTACTTGTCTGCAGTATTAATTAATCCAGTATAAAACTAAAGAAGCAGACAAAGTTTGAGATAAGGTGGAAATTCTATAAATTTGATGTTGTTCTAAACTTTAAGCGAATGTGCAGCCTAGCAAGGGCGAGTTTTCATGTTGTGCACTCTTCCCCTGGGACAGCTGCTGTTTTACTAGCGTGTAAATGCGCATTCGTACAATGCCCTGTAAGTGCAAGCGATGCTGTTAAGAACAAGCAGCAGTGAGTTATTACTGGAGAGTGAAGACATCTGTCTGGTTTATGTCTTCTGTCTTGATCTAAACACTGAGAGCTTCCCAGTTTCCCTTTTACCCTGTTGACCCGAATGAACCGCAGATCATGCTAATAATCCAGTTTCTAATGCAGCCATGTTTATCTGCAATTTATGCAAGACGTAATCAGGGATTACCTACAACATTAACAAGCCTAACTGGATTCAGATCCTGAAAAGAGTCACATCTGCAGGCAATTTGTCATGGAGTGAATATTGGACTGGACAGAGGATTCCCCTTTTTAGTTTTACAACTCTGGCTTCTAGTGATGGGAATCGGCATAGCCTGCTCTGGAAAGACATCCAGCAGCCTGATCACACATGAGCTTAGACTACTGCAGTTTCTGGCAGGGAGCAGCACCAAAAGCCTGTAATAAATGTTTTGATGTCTGTCGTTCTCTTTCTCTTCATCTCTCTGTGTCTGTTTACTCCGATATGAATGCTGCTTTCTTTATGTCTGCCTTCACCTTTTAATCCTGCTACAATTACGTTTTGGCACATCAACCCAGTTTTTTTTAACGTTCTAGACAGACATCGGCTTTGGCTCTGCTCAGTACTCGAGATTGAAACAAACCCAAACACGGTGGAGCCACTGGCAAATCGTGCCACTGGAATTCCGTCCTCTTTTTTCAGGGAGTTACCTCAGACGTATTTAAGACTCGTTAGCGCACCCTGACTTCCCTTCCCGGCTTTGCTTTGTTGATATGTTGTAAATCTACACTTTTCCATATGTTGAAGGTTATGGCTGCGCTGCAGAAAGCAGCAATAATTACAGGCCAGTTTGTCAATATAACTGTCACAGGAGAAATCATGTTGGTCTGCTGTCCTTTGGTGTGACCCAAAACCAAAGAAAGGGTGGACATATCACTTCCTCTGAGTGCAGTAAATCAACACTCTAGCCACTGCGAATGTATAGCCTCGATTTGCAGTTCACGCAGTTAACCCAGTGCCTGGATTGGCCTGTATACGTTTTTTCTTTAATATGTATTTTATAACCGATATTCCATGAGGGACCGTGTGTCACAGTGATTTTCTTTCTTGGATAAAGGATGTTTTTTCATCCTTACTTGTCGAAAAAACCTGCACTACATGTCCATACTTGTATAAAGTAGTGATGCCATAAAGAATAATAAAATATGTGAGTATTCAATAAATATAAACAACAATAATGCTAAAAAAAAGATTCTTACTTCAAAATATATAGTTAGTCATGAATATTCAGCAGCCCATTCTTGTAAATTGCAGTCATTTCATTAACCTTTAATTTTTGTGGTCATGTAAAGATGAAAATATCACCATTTAACAGTGTTTCATGCAAAACCTTCAGCATATAAGAAGTTTTTGCACACTTTTCAGCTATTTTTTTTAATGCAATTTCCTGCACTGTGTTGATATTAAGCTTAAATTGCAACCCATTCATTTTCTCACACTCAGAACTTAGTGCTATTTAAGTACTTAACCTAGGTCTAACCAAAAACCTGTAATATTCCTCATTCAGTGAATTCATCAGTAAGTACTTGTGTTTAAAGTCTTGCCCTGGGTGTCCTGCTTAGCCTGCTATATTTTAGCGAACTCATTAAGAAACAAGGTTCTTCACCATTCAGTTCTCAGTGGTCTATTTGAACAGCGTAACAGTTCATTCACATCACAGTGGTTTTAGGTGACTTAGCACAGTAATGCAGGTTTTTAATGATTTAGTGCTATATAGTTGTTGTAAGGTGGTCAAAGGTGGGTTAAGCACATTAAGTACATTTTTCAATGCTGCTCAGTCTAATTTTAGGACCAGAACAATGTGGTTTATGATATAAACCTTTCCTGGATCCTCTTTGAAGTACATAATCTTTTTTGATCTTGTAAAAACAAACGGCTTCATATTTTTCAGATCTATTTGAATTACTTGGCGAACTACATTCCGAATGCCTGGAGCTACGAACAAGGCTGTGGTGTGTGTGACCAAGACATGGTGGATTTGTCTCAACTCCCAGTAAGTAAACCAGCAAGAGCCACAACAGCATTCTCTTTCAGTCTCGCCGCAGATATTCCTCCTAAAACTATCTCAGCAGTTGACATGTAGGAATGGATTGCTTCTTCTGTGCTCATGAGTGTATGCACATTATATGTTAGACATAAGCCAGGGACATGGTTACTTCTCAATTTGAACGTTGAGATACGCCAGAACGAGGAAGCTACGAACATCAGGTCCAACAATAACAGACAGCTCGCCCTGCCTCCTTCCACACCCTTATTAAAGGAGAATAAACCCTCCTAAGAATCCATTTGAGGAAGAGGAAGCTCCGCTGTGCTGTGGTACAGGAAATGGCTTTCTGGTTTTTAGAAGGGCTCACTTAAAGGGGTGTCACTGTGGACCAGGCTGCTTTTTAGTGGGATGCTCAGTATGGCTTTTCATGCAGAGGCTAAGTTAAAGTGGTTGGCCTGAAAATTTGTTCAGTTGGATTTGGCCAAGGTTGGCTCAGAGGATCTCTTCAGTCCTATCAGTCGCTTTATGGCCCGTCACTTAGTATCCAACCTCCTCTCTCAGTTCCGTCTGACTCCCGAAAAGATAATTACTACCACATGCGGTTGGCCTGGAAGTTGATCTTAACCAGCCCAAGTTGTTTCAGGTCAAACATGTGCAGGTCATAGGAAGACACCAGCCCTAGGAAATACATGTAAAATATAAAATAAAGTAAACCCTTACAGTCACCCATTAATATTTAGCCCATTTTCTAAGTGAAGCAATGCGCTGTCACCAACGATGGGTGCCCGGACAGCAGTGTGTGGGGATGGTACCTTGGCCCAGGGGTACCTCAGTGGTGTCACTAGTAGTCCAGGGATTCAAATCCATGACCTTCTGATCTCGGGGCAAACTCCCTAACCACTAGGCCACCAGCTGCCCTGTATCACAGAATGGTGATACTATAGTATGAAAATGATGAGGAGAAAAATGATATGAATATGAATTAGTGGTGGGCTGTTATCTGTGTTAACGTGAGACCCTTATCGGGCGATTAAAAAAATATCGCTGTTAATCTATTCACAAAGTTGGGTTGGGAGCTGGGTCTATACTACGCAAGCTATGATGACTTTCACCTTGATATTTTAGTGTGGATGTAAACCTACTGTGAAACAGGGACGTCACTAGGACAGAAAGACAGGGGGGCTTAGCCTTAACCTTAGCACCTAGGGCTGTAGGAAGGAATTGTATAGAGTATAGAGTGTATAGAGAGCTGAAGACTTTTCATCAAACCATTCCTTTCACTTAAGGAAACAAGTGAAGTTAAGCAGTGAACAGTTATGGACACTCATAGTAGTGTTCCGTTAAACTGAGTACAAACGACGCTACCAGAGAAATATTACTAAACGGGCTCCGGTTGCTACTCGCTAACAAGCAGCGCCTTGCAGCTTCGCCTGGGTCCTAATGCCCGCCTGCTACCTACAGCAGCTTCAACAGCCAGCACATCATTTTAATTCAATAATGAGAGCTAGACTTATTATTTTTAATTTCAATTCATAGTCGTTTCTATTTGTAAAGTGTGTTTCTGCGCTCAGTGATATCTTGTATGAAATGTTTGGATATATAATTTAAAAATAGTAGAATACTAAGATCTCCAGGAGTTGATAACTATTAGACATGTCTTATATAGCTGAACCTACAACGAAAAATAAGAATAAGATGTCAAGTCAAGTAGGTTTATTTATCAGCCATATACACAGCACACAGTGTAACAAAACAACATTCCTCCAGGACCACGGAGCAACACAAGAAGAAAAAACAGAACACCACAAGACTATACAACAGTAGACAGGGCAAAGTATACAGTGTGCAAAGAGAGCAGGAGAGGAGCTCAAGAAAAACACAAGCAACAAAACAACATCACACAGATACTGTATTCTAGTAGTGATGGAGAAGCAGCAAGAGGACAGGGGATGTGCTGTATATATACATTGAATAGAGGGCTATTTAATGTGTTTAGACTGTTTTTTTTCTCTCTCTAAGCCTAAGGTGATGCCTCCGAACACAAGGGAGAAGACAGGAGCAAAGGCAACAGAGAGAGAGAAGGAGAAATGTATTCCATAATAGTTATTTTTAAGTGTGTTTGATGAGTTGGAGGTTACAGAAAGATCTGGAGCTTTTGTCTCAAAGCTGTTGGTCCAAAGCAGTGGTCCATGGCCAGGTCACTTTGGGTAACTCTCTTCTGAAGGGTCAGAAGGAATAGACAAAGTGAAGTAACCATTTGTCATATGTGAACACACAACCGCACACAGTGTGAGAAGCACAAAATTCTTCCTCTGGTTTCGACCCATTTAACCCATTCACCAAGTGAAGCAGTGGGCAGCCAGGAGCACAGAGCCCAGGAAGCAGTGTGTGGGGACAGTACGTTGCTCAAAGGTACCTCAGGTGCCACTAGCAGTCCTGGGATTTAAACCCATGACCTTCTGGTCACAGGATCAACTCCGCAACCACTAGGCCACCAGATGCCCTGGAAAAGCCTCATTCATCCATGACCTGACGAACAAACCTTCCCTTCTCTCAGTGTCACATTCCCGTCTGTTAGAGTATAAAAGCCTGTGGCTCAGTCTCCTGACATTCCCTTAATCCTTCTAAGGAACGTAGAACCATAGTGGAACTGACTAATTACACGCTTCCGTTAGGCTCCTGTTTCATCCAGGCCCAATGCGATGGTCAAGTGGCTGGGAAAGTGGCAGTGATGGAGCAATGTGGCCTTCAGCACCGTGTCATGGGAACGTTTCGTCCACTGTGTGACCTGAGATGGCTTCTGACTGCTCTGCTTCTTGTCCAATGAGCAGAGAGTTAGTAGCAGTGACAGTTTATGCATTATATTTAACAATAGGGTTGTTATGCACAAGAAATCTTGAAACACAACCTGCAGAGTTATAAATAGCATATGCAGCTCAGTTCATAGTAGCATGCAAATCCATATACAATGTCTTGGATCCAGGGAAATTGATTCAAATTGTGTGACTTTTCGCTGTCCGTCAATCCAAGGCCTCATAGTAAATAAACAGCTAAAACTTTACAGCCAAGAGAGTGTAGAGCCGATTTATGCATTCTGAGCTGTTCGTGTAGGTTTCTGATATTGAACAGCCTGGAGTAAATGCCAAGCCGCATTGGGGTGCAATCTAATCCTTCAGACGTCATCACAAGTCTCCTGACTTTTACACCATAAACACCATAAATACTTAAGCTGTTTTCTCCCTTTTATTCTTAAAATGTTTAAAATGTGTAACACCGAGGCAAATCACAGTGAGCCAATAAACACTAGGGCTGCAACTATCGAATATTTTTAGAACTATCGATTTTTTTCATCGATTAATCAAGTAATCGGATGAATCGTACTTTTGTGTTTTTAAACATCTATATCAAATGTGAGTTATGCAACATGAAAGGCCTCTAAAATGAGCAGCAATTGGCTGTTATTCTTCACAAAAAAAGGTTTTTATTCAAACTCAACACTTTTATTAGATCAAAACTTAAAACCTTTGGCTTTAATCAGCCTTTCTGGGAAACATTTATGATTGTATCCTTACAAAAACGTCCTGTTATTTAGTTATTTTGTCATTTTCTCTGTCTGTGTGCACTTTAAGATTTGTTTGTAAAACATAAAATGATATTTAAATATTTAATTATTATTATTATTGTGCTCCAGAGTTTAAATGTTGCTGATCAATTTACTGATTATATTTTTTTAGCATTAAATGGTCAAAACTTGTTTACAGTTTAAATACGGATTAAAATTTCATTTCTCGAGGTGCTTTCTCGAGGCAAAAACACTATGAGGTCAGTTTTCCAAAAATATCCATGTGTGACTGAATCTGCGACTCTTGATCCACGTAAAACTGTCCTTTTCTTCACATTTTATCATTACGCTGTTCTAGAATGTCCATCCCTCTTTCACACTGTTTTACAACATGTTTCTTCCTTTCACATTGTTGCCCTCCATTCACACTGTTCTAGAAAATTCTCTCCTATTTATACCGTTCTATAATGTTCTTATAAAGTTGTTAAACATTCTCTCTCTTGAATACTGCTCTAGAATGCTCTGCCCTCATTCACACGGTTGGACCATGAGCTCCAGGCATAAGAGTTTTGAAATCACACCAAAATAAATGTTGAAAGGTTCTCCCCGAGTGCACGGTCTGAAAGTCACTTTCTGTCTACACAGGAATACCCGCGAGTAAGAATCGGTGTGTTTATCGAACAGCCAACTCCATTTCTGCCCGAGTTTCTCCAGCGACTCATAACTCTGGATTATCCCAAAGATAAGCTGGACCTCTTCATTCATAACAACGTGAGTGTGTGGCTGCGTTCAAAATGAGAGATAACCTCTGTGAGAAATAACACTGTTTTAGTCTGACCAACTTGTGTCTAACCTTGTTCCCCCATCT
Source organism: Brachypetersius gabonensis (assembly GCA_037577145.1). NCBI lineage: Eukaryota > Metazoa > Chordata > Actinopteri > Characiformes > Alestidae > Brachypetersius > Brachypetersius gabonensis. The sequence continues at coordinate 7,780,566 of JBBJLR010000007.1, read as the reverse complement.
TCCCACCAGGAGGTTTACCATGAGAAGCACTTGCAGGCTTTCTGGATACAGAACAAGGACATGTTTCACAGTTTTAAAGTCGTTGGCCCAGAGGAAAACTTAAGCCAAGGAGAAGCTAGGAACCTGGGCATGTAAGCATCCCTTTTCACGTTCATCACTTTGTTGTTAATTACTCAAATATAGGTAACATATAAAGCCACATTACAATAAAAAACAAAAGGATAATTGACTAATTGATAATAAAAGAAAAACACTAACCTTTCCAAAATTTGGTGATCAGCCTGCAGGATATTTATACTAACGTGAAACATTTACTATTCCAAAGGTGCATGGCCATAAATATAGTGCTTTAACAGAGGTGTTTAATTAGGCTTACGATTACACAAAAACGTGAAGTGCTGTAACAAATATAATAGACTATAAACAATTATTATTATAAACAAAATAAAATAGACTTTTTAAAAAAGAATAGCATCTTGCAATATTCTGGCTAACTGAAGTATTATTCACAGCAATGTAAGTGTCATTCATTTTAGCTACTGCAAGAGATGCATGAGGCTAGTGCTGTCACCTTGCAATGAGAAGGTTCTGGGTTTGATTCCCAGTCAGTATGTCTGAGAGTCCTTTCTGTGTGGTGTTTGCATGTCCTCTCCATGGGTTTCTGCCAGGCACTCCGGTTTCCTCCCGCAGTCCAAAATTAAACATGTCGGGCAAATTGGAGACGATAAACCTCACATGGTGTGAGTTTGCATGTGAATGTGTTTGTCTGTGTATAAGTCCTGTGATGGACTGGGGACCTATTCCGGGTGTTTCTCCCGCCTTTCATCCTGTGATCACTGGAATAAACATTTCACAAAATGGATGGAAAGCGATACAGTAATAAATATGCAGATTAACGCTATAACTCTTTATATGTCTGCATAATTGAACCTGTTTTAACATGCCAGTCTCTGTGTAAATAGCTTTACAGAGTGAGCGGATGGCATTTTTTTCATGTGAAAGCTAAGTTTACGGAATGAGTTGTATTCCAAGCTAGTTAGCAAATGAGTGTAAATAGGCTAACGTTAGCTCATTCTGAGGAAATTGCTCACAGATTGAACTGCATGTTCTCAGGGAATAGTTTGATTTGTCTGAACACCAGCATGAGAAGCTGTTGCTTACTGACCACCCTGCAGCTTCAGATTAGACAGATTTATTTCTTTTAGCTGGTCGAAAGCTGTTGCGCTACTGTGGAAAGCTAAGTCTTAGTATATGTTGTATATGGCTATTTTATCCTTTGTTCTGAAAAATGTTTCCAAACGTTTGAGGTTTCAGCCATAATTGTTCTTTACATATTCATTGTTTAGCCTTAATGCAAAATGCCAGACCAATACATTTATCTCATGAACTGAAATATTACTATATTTATCTTCACAGTCGTGTTATTTATTGTGGTAAAATGTTTTTTTGTGACATTTCCTGCATTACTCAGCCACGCGCTGAACGGCTCATTGACTCACAGCCCAAGCGAGACCCTCTAAGTGCATTCCTTCTCTGATATGTGGTGTGTAGGAGCATAACCTTGTAGCATGTGGTGCATCAGATACACTCACCCACCCACCCACCCACTCGTCACTGCACAGTCTGAGCCTCTCGCAGTGTTGAGGATCAGAGCTCATTTTAAGTAAACAAAAAACGTTTTTTCGTCATTCGCTAGTTTAAGACACAGCTAGTTTAAGACATTACCCATAATCTGCCAAGATTAAAAAAATGAATGTGTTAGACCACAAAAAGAAATGTAACCAACAGCACCTGCAACACAGAAAAAACTGCTTGATTCTTGTTCCTCTGTGCCTTTGCTGAGCAGGGACCTGTGTCGCAGAGATATGGAGTGTGAGTACTACTTCAGCATCGATGCAGACGTCATGCTCACCAACAGGCAGACCTTGAAGCTCCTCGTGGAGCAGAACAGGTACTGCCAAAGAGCCGCCACGCTTGTCGCCAGTACAGAGAATTTTCACAGATGCTCTTTTCGTGTCCAGCGAGTCAAGTGCTCAAACCATGGGAATGCTGCCGCCGACCAAAACGAAACTCCCTCTGTGATAAAATTAGCCCACACAGCTTCCTGTTTTCCACTGGCATTTGGAAACGTCTGCATCCTCTGAGTGCTGGAATGCCACTTTGCAATTAGCCAACTTTGAACCAGCTGCCTTGATGAGCAAATGTGCATGAGACAGCTGCTCTGATCACGTCAATCGTTAGGCAGTGCTATAGAGAAAATTCTCCTCAGATATTTTTAAAGAAGCTGTGGGAATTCTCTCCGTTGGCCTCGAACTGTGGGACCAAAATGTAAATCGTAACCTAAGAAATGCGGACTTTTATTGTCTCGCATGCACATTGTCGAGGGCCCCTATAATTTTCTGTAATGTATTTTCAATGACATGTTTCCCTCACGGTAGCATTCTTTATAGCTGCTTGCAGCCTGTACTGGAGAAGGGCTTCTTCATTGTCCATATTGCACCGAACAAGTGTCTTCAGTGGCAAATTACAAGGAGAAGGTGTTGAATTCTGAAAATAAATGTGCCTCTCTCTCGTGCTACTATCAAAACACATAAACAAGCAAGTCTTAGACTTATTTTTTTATTTCAAAATGAAAATTAAATGCTGTATTTTGAGTCATTTGGAATGAATGCTTTACCTCTAAATTGTAATGTCACTAATAATAATAATAATAACTGAAAACTAACATTTTGGCACAGAGACCCCCAATACATCATGCGATACAAAAAAGGATTGAATTAGTATAATTTACTTGGTGACTAAGTTCAGTATTTGATAACTGAGGCCGTGTGAAATCAGGCTTGTATTACACACCAATTTTGCTCGACTGCTTGTACCGAAACTGACGAATGCACTTTCATTGCCCTCTGTTTGTGTTATCTCAGGAAAATAATTGGCCCTCTTGTCACTCGGCATGGCAAACTGTGGTCCAACTTCTGGGGAGCGCTGAGCTTGGATGGCTACTACGCTCGATCTGAGGACTACATTGAGATTGTGCAAGGAAAGCGAGTGTAAGTGTGCTGGCAACACACAAAGAGCACTTGTAAAGACTGAGAAAAGCCTATATTTTATGACCTACAGCATAAATCAAACTCACTTCATCCAAACAGATTTCCTGTTTGCAGTTTTCAACATGTTGGAAAGATGGTAATTGGTGATTATATCATAGGATCTCACCACAGACCAAAGTGGTGAAATAGATAACACATGTTTCTCAGTCAACACCAGGGACGTAGCACACGGGGGGACTTTTGCAGAAAAGCTAATAATGTTATTCTATTCCAACCCTCACACTTTTGTCAGATTAAAACGATGCTACATGGGTCAGATTGTATTTATAATTTGGCTTCCCCATCCCAGTACACCTCCACTTTTGGAAAACTTGATACACCCCCGGATCTCCCCTGTAGTTAGGAAATGGAAGTCGCTTTGGATGAAAGTGTCTGCTAAATGCCTTAAAATGTAAATGTAAACGCAGCCATCACAATATACAATGTAAGATAAGATAAGAAAGAGCTTTATTTATCCCCGGGGGAAATTCTTTTATCCTGCGCATGCTCAATGCAACAAGAGGAAATAAAGATAGACCATCAAGAGTTTAACAGATAACTGTAGCCGGTATAATAAAATAACATTATTAGTGCAAGTGGTTATGAAAAGTGACACAGTGTTTGAATAAATGAATAAAAAGAGAGGTAGCAGCATGTGGGGAGGGGATGAAACAAACATTTCATAACATGGATGAGTAAGTAAATAAAAGACGAGTAATATTGGACGATCCTGGGTGAGAACCAAATGACATTAATGCTGATAAAGATCACCTACAGAGCGAGGAAGAGATCTACAGTCTTACTGCCACAGGTTCAGTTCTGCATTTAGAGGCGATGAGTCTTTTGATGTGAGCTCTGATGGCCCATCATGGAGGTGTGCATGGGGTGAGAGGGGTTATCCATGATGCTGAGAAGCTTTTTTCAGCATTCTCCTGTCAGACACCTCCTCCGAGTTCTCCAGTCTGACACAGGTAATCAAAATACGTTCTGCAATCACGCTTTAGGGCTTTTTTTCATGCTTCACGCAAAACTGAAGCGTTGTCCTCGCATGAAAAAAGCCCTAATGCGTGAAGGTAACACATATTTTGATGACATATATTGTGATGGCTGCACGAAAAACTCATGAGACTGGGCTTTCCTCAGTATAGCACCATGGACTAATGCAGATGGCAGGTCACACTGTAGATTGAATTTTCCTGAAGCAGCCTGCAGATATGACAGTACACCTTTAAATCTTGAATAGACTATATTTGAAAGTCAGGGTGAGAAAACAATATAAAATATATCGGTCCCCGTTTTCTTCCAACAGGGGTGTGTGGAACATTCCGTACATGGCCCACATCTATCTTGTAAAAGGCGAGGCATTGCGGAACGAGCTGAAAGAGAGGAACATGTTTGTCCTGGAGAAGCTGGATCCAGACATGGCTTTGTGTAGAAAGACGAGGGAGCTGGTGAGACTGATAGCACATAAGCTCAAGTTAGCATGCCGTAAAGGCAAGCTTAGAGCATTTTAATGAGAGATGGGGCTGTTTCGATCACATATGTCTTAGAGACATGTAAACAAAAAAAACAGAAACGTTTTCCTTATCTTAAAAGATTTTATTTTCTGCCAAATTTTTTAAAAAATTCTTTAGTTTTGCACAGGAGCTATGAGACGAATGTAGCAAGTAAGTAAAGGAAGATTATACCTGCAGCCCTAAAAACGTTTGCTTCAAATCTGCATTTAGTTGAATAAAGTAAAAAAGTAAAAATAATAAAGACTTCTTTTAACCATGCTGTGAACACACAGTCCGGGCAAACACATAAACTACCAAATCATTTTGGGTTGCCTAATATTTCAGGCATAATTAATATTAATATTAAGGCATAAGTGGGGTTTGCATTTTCATTTTTGGAAGATTGACTATCCTTGGATAAAATTTTAAACTTTTGGACAAACTACTGTTTTCCAATGAAAACTGCAGGTTTTTCCATTTTCAATTTTATAAGTTATGTGAACTTGGTTTTCCATTAATGGACCAATGTTTCATATATTTTGTAACTTTATATTTAGTGTATTGCATTGACAGTATGTACTGAGATTTAAGCACTTTTGGAGGCAAGTTGTAACTTACTTTGATAAAGCAGCCTCTATTTTTCTTTTGAAAGTCCCTTAATTTTACAGGCAGGTTGTCAAATGTTCATGTTTCTTAATGCCTTTTAAATCTGCTGCACTTCTGTGACAAAGAGACAGCTGGCAAGTATGTGTCTCTGTGTTTTAGTGTGCTGTCCAAGGCATGATGGCTATGTTCATGTTAGCATCTGTTGTGTGTTCAGTGTGTTTTCTGTCCAGTCGTGCCGTCATCTTCTCCTCTCCACACTTTACCTTTCACCTGTGAGAATGGAAATGTCTGGCTGGCTTTCTTGGTTCTCTTACACGTCCCACACTTGTCCCCTAACCCAGTTCAGTCCCTAAAGATTAGCGGCATGTCCATTTTTTCGTTGCAGCTCCCAAATTTACAAAAAATTCACTTAAGATAATAGATTTTATGGCTATTTTAATACCTCTATTGTCATTTTCTTTACTGGCAGTTCTTGGGGGAAAGATGGTGGTGACCACTGAAACATAGGTTTCCTCTAATTGTAAGTAGTTTTGGATAAAAGTGTCTGTCTAATGAACGTAATGTAACTAGGACTAATCATTAATCATACTTTATATTTACTTGAATGAAAGGTTGGCTAGATATAATTTAATTTTGAACATCACAGTTAATCCCCATATCATGCAGCTCTAGTAGTTTAATAGGACTGCATGCTTTTCTATGGATGGTGATCACCACCACCTTCAAATCGTTTAAATGGGAAGCACCTCATTAAACTGCCTTGTTATTTACTTACATTAAGCAGACTACACATTTTCATAAGAATTACATTTTGTTTCGTAATCTCTTCACATCCGTCACACTGTTTGCCCTTTAAACAATTTAACAAAGTGCGGAGGAAAAGAATGTGAACCAGGGGCCGTATTACAGAAACATCCTAACTTGAAAATCCTAACTGTGTGGTAACCATGGTAACACACACGCACTCTCTCTCGCTCTTTCTCTGTCTCTCTCTCTCTCACACACACACACACACACTTCGCCTTGAAAATCACCTTTAGCGAAAAAACGAAAACGAAACGCATTTATTAATTGTACCACAGCCGGGAGAGCCCCGTGTCGACGGGTCGGTCTCTCCAAAGCTGGGCGGAGTTGATCGGATAACGGCGTTATCACACACCCGGAGTCTAAATAATACATTTTTGTGGTTAGGATGCTTCTGTAATACTCCTTTCTTAACTGAAATTCGGATAGAAAAACTGACTCAGGAGCGGTTGTTCCGTAATGGCTTTTTTTCCTAAATACGACCCTAAACTGCTGTTACCGTGGTTACCACACAGTTAAGATAGGATTTTCAAGTTAGGACGTTTCTGTAATACGGCCCCAGGTGCAGATCTTCAGGGACTGGATTTGGAAATGCTCCCCAAATATTTACATGTAAATCTTCAGCATGCTTATCACGAGCTCTTCCCCTCTAAGCTTAGCAGAGTGTGGAGCTTTACACAGATGTTTTCTCCTCACAGCATGTGAAAGAAACCCAGCTCTTCTAATTCTTTATGGTCCCGTCTTGCTCTGTCCCGCACGGTCACCCCCTCGCTGCTGAAAGGGCGACACACTCAAGTATTTGGCACTTATTCTCCCTGTCACTCTCTTGTTTTGAAGTAAAACTGGAATTTACGTGGTGCTTTTCCTTCATTTTAGACAATACAGAGAGAAAAAGACTCTCCCTCTCCGGAATCATTCCATATGCTCAGGCCCCCAAAGGTTTTTTTTGCATTTTTTTGACTACTCTGTATAATGTCCATTCTTTAATGAACACAAATATGCTCTTTGCTATTAGATACAGAAGCATCACTTTTCCAAGCGGTTCGCAAGTGACCCAGTTCAGGATTGACTCAAACTAACCCATGATGTCTATTTCATATAGTGATTATGCATTATTATGTGTTATCCCTATATTGTAGAACCTGTAGACATTATATATCAGATTACTATTAAACTGTAACAGTGCTAAACAGTGCAAAATAGATTTAAGAGGGCTATCAACATGCATGACCATTGAACTAAATGCTACTTTGTTATCCCCAGAAGAATGCATAACATTTACATTTACATTTATGGCATTTATCAGACGCTTTTATCCAAAGCGACTTCCATTCTCTAACTACA
>JBBJLR010000007.1:7738189-7760398 GCA_037577145.1 Brachypetersius gabonensis | reverse complement strand
TGTGTGTGTGTGTGTGTGTGTGTGTGTGTGTGTGTGTGTGTGTGTGTGTGTGTGTGTATGTGTGTGTGTGTGTGCGTTTGTGTTGTTTTCTTCATTCAGCGTGTCTCTCTTGCAAAGCAGTCTTCTCTTCACCAACCAGTCACCTTCACCAGTCAGGCCAAGGTGGCCGCCTGGCTCCAGACCTCTGACGACATAGACAGGTGTTCCAAAGGTCTGTATTTACACACACACACACACACACACACTCACGCACACACACAATCTCACCTTAGTGCGACTGAACCTGAAGATGCTGTGACCACCCGATGTTAATACCTTCTTGCTTCATCTCTTCATTTGTCACCTGCACCCACCTTCCTCCTGCTCCACCCTGCCCCTCTCTCTTGTCTGTCTCTCTGTTTCTGTCCTCCATCTCACTCTAATAGAGTTGTCTGAGTGTGAGGCTCAGTTGCTAGAGCTGGATCACTTGCTGAGGAGCATGGAGGTTCTGCACCGTACCTACTCCGCCCCGGCCATCAACGCTCTGCTGCAGGTCACACTCACTACTTCACAACACAGCAAGCTTTCTTTTAACAGAGCTGCCCACTAAATGCAAATCATGCATCTGAATAGAAGAAAATCTTGTATCCCAGGAGTACCATGAAACTGTCCAGGGACAGATGATCAAAATGAGCTATTTGCCTAAACCTGGCACATTTACATAACAAAATCATGGTGATAATGAGTTTATACAAGTAAAATTATTTTGGGTAAAAGTAAGAATTTTCTTAGTGCTGTGTTCTTTAGTGTTTCTGATACTACACTGAAAATGAATGGGAATTCAGTTGTGTCGAGTCTTATACTTCAATAAAAGGGTCTCATTCTAAAACGCATTATAGACCACAATGAATAATCTAAAAATATTTTTAGATGTTTTAGGAAGTGGACTTCACACATAGAATAAATATCAGCATCAGCATTATATTTTTACAGATACCATCACTATATTGTTACAAATACCATTGTAGCCTAGTGGGTAAAACACTGTGAACCCGATGACCACAAAGTTGCACAACTTTCTACCATTGTGTCCCTGAGCAAGACCCTTCACCCCTTAGTTGCTCCAGAGTGACTGTACCTGAAACTAATGATTGTAAGTCACTCTGGATAAGGGTGTCTGCCAAATGCTGTTAATCAGTGTGTATCTTATTATACATAAGCAAGACTTGTTTAATGTAATATGGACAAACAAAGTCTTCCAGTCTGTAGTGCTGAAGACAACATCAGCTTTTATAACTCAAATCTAGTAAGGACAGCAGAAGTTTATCTCATAAACACAACCCAGTTATTTTCATATAATTGCCAGACGTGTAACTCTATAGAATGCATTTCCCTTATCTCTGACCAGCATAAGTGGAATAAAACCTTGTTTTCTTGAGCTGCTGTGAATTTCAGCTCTCTAAGTGCTATTTATAGGTTGCTGTTTTTATAGTCTAGAGCTGAAAATAATATGACCGGTTACTGGATATACTTAAGAACAAAGACTTGTCTCTCATTTTTCAGCCTTCTTCATGTGACAGCCCTAAAAAAGAAAAACGACACCCCAGGAAATGGCGTTCAAAAAACTACAGCAAAGATAACAAAACAACCTTGCAGGTATATATTTCTGTTCCTGCTCTGTTTCTAATAGTGGGTATCATTTTCGGTGTGCAGATTTCAGTGTGGAGATTATGTTGACTCCAGTTATCCCAGGTTCCGGGAGTAATGTTTATTGGTGGGAGGAATATATAGTTATTGATCAGAGACCTGTTCTGGTGTTATGGGGTCAAACTATTTAATTTTAAGAGGGCAACTTCCAGAGCTTTGAGAAATTTAGGTTTTTTTTTTTAAATAAGGTTCAATGACACTATGTTAAACATAATTCTGTGTATTTTGACATGACATGAAAAAGACTATAGGGAAAATATGAACACAAGGTTCCAACAATTTTTTTTCTTGTCATGCAAGTATTTGCAGAACAGTAAAATGCATCAACATTTCTCTTCTCATGCAACATGTTAGAGGCAATTATATATGCAAAATAATATTTTTTGTCTCTTCCTGCTTCAGGTTCCCAGCTGTATCTCATTGGGATCTGTCCGTCTCCATGCTTCCAATCCCAACCTTTCCTCTGCTGATCTGACCAATGAGAAGAGCTATTCTGAGCCCCTCGACCTGCCAATAGATGTGTCCAAACTGCAGGAGGATTTCTGTCGTGTTGCCAACAACTGTGAGTGTAGCGGAGCCCCACAAATGAGCATTTACTGTATCTCTGTTCAGCCGTTCCTCTCCTAGTACAGTTTTTAGCAAACTAATGACACCTCATCTGCAAGGGAAATGAGTCTGGGAACTCAGCGGTTCTTAATTCAGGAGAATCTGCCAGCGCTGGATAATGAGAGACAACTGTTGATTACAAATTCTTTGTCACAGTTTCTCTCCATTAGAATTCTAAACGAGGTCTTTTCCACCTTTGCGTAATAGGCAGCCCCTCCGAGTGTGAAGCGTTCTGTCACGGGCAGTGAAATGGGAGACACATGCTTGCCTCACACTCAGAGGGTTTGTTCTTCCCGGCTGGCTCTGTAGCTCTCTGATGGAAACAGCTGTTAATGAGGAAATACATTTGCATGGGTTTTGTTTTCTTTTTTGCTCATTTTTATTTCAGGACTATATACACTGATTTACCAATTTCTCAGGTACAGCTGCCTTGTATTTATCTCTATTTTATCATATGCACCTACCACATAGATATACTTTGAAATATAACTGCCCACTGTTCTACAGCTTAGATTTTCCAGCTTTTATTTTTTCAGGTTTAATTAGTCTGTCATCTCCCAGCCCTTCAGTGATGATCCTACAGTGACCAATAATGAGTACAACCCACTGAACGCTGTTAGGCCCAGATATACATATAAGTGAACTTTTGCATTAATGCATCCACAGTGTGCAGCCTGAAAGTAGCTTAACCTTTAATTTATTCATCTTATCACTCAAGCTACACTTAGCCCAAACCACCTACTGTGTCAATACGATCAAGACAAAACAGAAAAGTGATGAAAAGATGCAGATATGTTTTTTTCCTACCAGAGCAATCTACTTGGGAGTAACTCTCCTCAAGCTAGACAGGGTTTGTGAAAAAGGAACACACAAATTGCAGCTGCATTATTGTATATTCTGCACCACAACTTCTCACACATCTGATCCCTAAAATTTAAACAGTTACTCTGTTGATAAACAATTTTTCATCACACAATTTAAGGCTCAATTCTCCATCTGCCTCAGCAGCTTTACACCCTGCAGGTGGAGAGGAATCAGATGAAAATCTTCCACCAAAACTGCTCAATCTATAGAAAATTGAACAAAATTTGTAATCCACATCATGTGCAGTTCTCCATCCACTTTTATACATAACATGCAAGCAGAGTGTTTCAGTTTGCACCTGAGACTGACAGTTTGTTCGTTGACTGCTGTAAACTTACAAACACACAGCTATATGCTAGGTGTGTGCTAAAATATGTCTACCTTTATACTGGGTACTTATTGTAATGCTAATGGCAATGGTAATAGGCTGAGAGATATGACATATTCTTAGGTCTAAAAGGTTTATTTCCAATGTAAAACGAAGGCTATGAAAATTTTCCTTTGTACGACTTTGCTTACCTTCGAAGACAGTGATGTGAAGGACACATTATCTGACCTGCTGGCTCCTTCATTGAAGTAATAAATCAAAAGGGTCAAGGAAATATATTCCCTTATTTATGAACACAGTGCATTAATTCAGTGGTTGATAAAGGCTTTGCTTTTATTGCTGATTTACACATAAAAAGCAAAATCTGTTCATTAAAAAAATCGTTAAATTAATGTATTCTGGATCACTGTAATTATCGACATGTTTGAAAATAGGACCTTGATGGAGAAGCCAAATATTCATTTTGGTTTTACACACTCAGAGGTTTGAATGTGTTTAAGATTATCAAGCTATTAGTTATCACAAAATGTCGAGAAATCATGACGTCTGTACCTCTGTTTGTGATTTCAGTGCACGCTAGCATGAAATCTGCCTTAGGCTCACTTACAGCAGAGAAAAGTAGACTGAGACAGATGCTGGATCAAGAGGCCTGTCCGGCACCGCCTGCACAGCTGCTGGGACTGAAGAGCGCCCTGGCTGCTGTAAGACCCACCACCTAACCCACAAATATTTCTGCTCTTTCTGCATGCTTTTTCTGCAGCTTGAGATTCTGCCTCTTACATACCTGCCCATTTCTACCATGCACTGCACTAACAAAAGCTTTCAATGGTGTAACTGACAAGTGTGTGAGGTTCCTCAGTCAAAATCAGCAATTATTCAAATATACTGAATTCACTGCATTACCTGTTAGTGAACTGTGAATTCTTTAATCCTTTAGAACAATACTGTTTTCACAGGAACACGTCTCCTGAAACAGAATGTGCTAATTGTAGTAATTTCACATTGAAATGACTCATCACTGAGTCATTCTGATGGAAAATTTCCCTCACTGTATACAGTCATGTATTGTGAGTGAGTGCAAAGCCCTAAAGGTATATATGAGGAGCACGGAGGGAACCCTAAAGCCTCTGCTCATGAAACATACTTAGTTCGGTTAGTCTAGTTTTGATACTTTTTAATAATTTCAAATTTGTGCTAGCAGAGCAGAAAATCTATAGAGAACTCTGCTTGTTCTGTGTGTAAGCTGTGTGCGTGTATGTATGTGTGTGTGTACCGGTTGCTGTTTGCTTTTGCAGGCTTTAGCACAGAACTCTGATCTGAGAGAGCGTCTGTGCAAGATACATATTGAGTCACATATCTCAGAGCCCACAGTCCTTAAAAACTGCAGCACTGGCCCCCCGCAGGTGGGTGTGGGAACTGCACCATCACTGCTTCTGCACTTGCCCATTGGCTTCTATAATAGGGGTGTTTCAAATCAACATGTTATTTGGTTCTTGTACTAAGACACTTGTACACAGTGAAATTATTGTCAGTGGTAAGGGACAACACGCTACAGATGCAGCAAATAGAGATTAGTTTATAAAACACTGGAGCATTACTTTAACTCACTCCTGCTGCTCAGGTATAAATTTAACTGGTCTCTTTCATTTGTCAGCTTTCTGTGGAGTGTATGTATATGTATATATTCAGAACATTCACATTTTCTCACTGCAGTGGAAACATACTAAATACAGTAAGGATTTCTGTAATATTTGTCATTATAAGAATATAAACACATAATTTAAGCTATTTGTAAGTTTTTTCTCATTTTAAATAATTTTGTGTAGTCAAAGTGCCTCATTCTGCTGATAGTAGTTACTCTAACTCTAACTTAAAAGTGCTGCCTCCTCTTATTTATCTAGTATTCATAGCTCCTCTGATGAATTTGTCAGCATGCATGTCATGAATTCAGATTTTGCAGAGTTAGTTAAGCTGGGGCTAGTTAATGAAGTCTCTTGACACCCACACCCAAGTAAGCAAACTCCCACACGCACAAGCACACTCCCAAATAACCTGTCAGTGTTGTTTCCGACGGGACACCTCTGTCAACAGCAGATCAACGGTTAGGTCAACACTTCTCCTCTCCACTAATTAGCCTGGCTTGTGCTAACAGCTTTCGGCTCTCTTTCCTGTTTATAAGCAGGAACTCTTGCATCTGAGTGAAATCTTTCCTAACTGGGCCTGGACCTAAATATGACTCTATGAATCTTTTAAGAGTAGCCATTTAGATTTTTTACTAGAAATTTACTTAGATCAAAGTTACAGTTACAGAGTGTTAGCCTGGCTGGTGAGAAGCTAACTGCAGAGCAGACTCTGTAGGGGGTGTGAACTGATTTTCTCTAAGAAAATCAACAAAACATTATTTCACCAGGGGTGCTCAAACATTGACTGGATGTCTTTAGGTCTGCATCTTTCTATGGGTCTTGTCATACTCATTATTTATATACTATATAAACGTATACACTTTGACCACAGTGGTCCTTATTATGTTGATAATTAGGATTATTCATGTATAATATAATGCACTATAATATGATATGATATTATATTATATTGTTAACATTATTAAGCATTATTAACTTTGACTTCCTCCAGAAGCAGGACCCCTCGGTCTGTGCCCGTTCCCTCGTCCACCAGACGTCCAATGAGAGTCACACTTCTATCACAGAGTCGCTGTCTGAGTTCTTTGATGCACAAGAAGTTTTGTTGTCAGCAAGCTCTTCTGAGAATGAGGTGAGGGTGTTCTCAGCCACTTCATCACACTGTCTGGTTATTTTGCCATTTTGGCAAGTAATATCAGATGTTTCCGTCTTACATTTTGTCCACGTTCTTTCAGTTTTACCTTTACCAGTCCCTGTCTTCATTTTCCCTGGTGTGGGTGTATGACTCATGGTTTCACATGAAATGTTTAGACGTAGCGTGTAGGATGGTTTTGGTGTGTTGTTGGATATGTTTGGTGTGTAGTACTGGTGCCATACAGAGCTAAACTTAGCTATCATTTGTTGCCACAACCAACAGCATGTTCCATTATGAAGTATACTTATACTCTCTCTCTCTCTCTCTCTCTCTCTCTCTCTCTCACTCACTCTTATTCACTTCTTTTTCTCTTTTTATTCTTTTCTATTTTTCTGTCGTTCATGTACTTTTTTGCTATAGACAGACCTGCTCAGGCAGCTCCAGTAGCAGAAGTAATGTGAAAATTGAGTTAATTGCTTATGCCTAAAAATACTCCTCCACCGACCAAAGTGAAAATTTGTCTTCATTCCCCGAGGGATTCCCTCTCTTTCTCTTCATTTTCTTTCCTTCTTTACCTTCTGTCTTACTTACTTACTTACTTTCTTTCTTTCTCTCTCTATGTCTCTTTTTCCTTTACATTTACTGTCATTCAGACACACACCTCACATATCTCCCATGCTTCATTCAGACTCTCATTGCTGTGCTGGGGGTGGGATAAGAGGGGCAGATGGATCAGTCGTCTTCAGGGGTGTTAGTGCAGTGAGTGGAAGGTGTGCTGACATATTTAGTTTGATAGTTTGTATTGAGGATGTGCTCTGCTACCCTGACAGCCTTCAGAGGACGACTCGTACATCAGTGATATCAGCGACAACGTCTCCATGGATAACTTTAGCAGCGAGCCCCAGAATGAGAGGATCAACTCAGGTGATTTTTTTTATGATAGGCAGATGTTCTGTCTCTGCAGATCTGTGGTCCTTCTGTAAGTCTGACATTTTCCACAGAACCAAGGTCAGTCATTCACAATAAATACATGCCTAACAGAGACTGTGAAGAATAATGTAACAGATGAAGATCATCTCCCAGAAAAGATGAGTACCAATCAGGCATAGATATCATGTAGTTCTTTCAAAAATACAAGACAGCTGCCTTGACCCACAGGATTTAGAGCTTATAGAGCCTGAAAATGCCTAAAAAATCTAAAACCTGACGTGATATACAGCACCACGTATGAAAGTCAAACTTGACAAACAACCCAACGATAGTCTCACAGATAACATCACGACAGTATTCTGTCTGAACCCAACAACAAACCAGCAAAATTCTGTCTGTACTCGTTCTGTTTAATTTTGACTGTCCACGCAGTTGCAGCAGATTCAGAAAACTGGCAAAATCAGGTTCTTTATTTTAAGAGAGCTCTCAGGGTGGACTGCACAGTCTCAGTCTCAGTTTGTTCCGTCGCTGGTCCAATGTGCCATTGTAGTAACTGGTTTAACTCTCTATGGCGCTCAGGAACTCTTCAGGAAAACAGCTGTTGTAAAGTCCATAAAAGCATTTGGTAAACTGTAAATGTCATAAACACACCACAGACTAAATCGCAGACATCAGTGCAGAAACTGCAACTCAAAGAGAACAGAAAATATAAAAAATAGCTACAACTTGACTGTGCTGTACTTTTTATTTATAGAGCAATTTTAAAGGTACTCAGAGACGCTTTGCATAAAATTGGAAACTTCACATAAAATTGAAAACTTTACATTAAAAATACTTTACATGTAATCAAAATAATGTAAACAAAACACAATTTAAACTTACATAAAGAAACAACAAATTTTTCTAGTCTAGTCTAAAGTTTGTTCTCATGCTACCCATTGTTCTTGCTGCAACACCATGAGTGACTATAAGGTGCCGGATTAGGAAAATGAAGCAGGAGTGCCAGGCAGAATTTATTAAACTTTTGAGACATTTTATTAGAGACCCAACACTTAAATCTGAGTCGGACAGAAATCTGATGACTGACGATGTTCATATGTAAGAGAACCTGACCACACCTGATATGTGTCAATCTGTAACACAGAATAGGCTTAACATTTTCCAGGTTCTGGTAAAGACTTTGAACCGGGTAGCTTCTGTGTTTTCAGAGTGTGTTGAGAACGGTGCCTCTCAGGGACAGCGACGCTCCTTTCTGCCCTCTCCTAGCCCCAACACCAGTAACATAAGCCTGTGGAACATCCTGAGGAATAACATTGGAAAGGACTTGTCCAAAGTGGCCATGCCTGTGCAATTAAATGAGCCACTCAACACCCTGCAAAGGCTGTGTGAGGAACTGGAGTACAGTGAGCTGCTCGACCAAGCCTCACAAACACAGGACCCATTTGAACGCATGGTAAACACACACACACACACACACACACACACACACACACACACACACACAACATCCAAAGACTACACAAGATAGTTAGACAAAATGTAAATCTAAACGTAAAACTTACATTTAAAGAATTCTCCAACAATTCATTAAAATAACATTTTCTTGTTTTTACTATTAGTGCCCCTAAGTGTTGAGTCTCTGAAGCTGACTGCAGCAGGAATAACAAAAATGTAAACAATGTCAAATTACAAGTATACATATCAAACAAAGAAAAGCTACCCCAGGAACAGAGGGCCAGTGGTTGAGAGCAGAGAGATAAAGCCCTGTGACAGCAGCCCTCTAGCCCTCTAGGGTGGAGTGACAAAAATAAACCCTCCCTCTCCCATCATTACCCCAGTGCTGTGTTTGGAAAAGTGGCTGACATCACAGAATTGTCAGTTAGTCTTCACCTCTAATGACGTTGTGTTAAGGACAGTTAAAAAAGATGCAGTGGAGCTTCTCATGACTGTCATGTCCTAGACTTGACTCTCCATTGTCGGTAGCATCGTGTGATATGAGGAGGCCGAGCTAGTGGGTGAGAAAACCCCTTAAAAGTCACAGTGTAATAGCAAAGGGTTTTGGGAAAACATTGTGATATTTAATATTTAAAAGAGGTTCATTTACAATGCATATATATAAAAGATACATTTTACAATGCAGAAATCATTCCCAATCCCAAATTGATCATTATTATTGTGTTTCAGAGAGGCAATGAAAACACTAGATCAATGTTCTGGGTAACTTGATATAACAAGTTATTATGTTAATACGTGCTGGGACTGCCTGATCTGTACAAAGTTAAGTACTGTAATCACATGGCTTCATATTGCAATTGTGATGTGCCTTGCAATATATAATAAAAATACATTACTGATGACATTAACTCTGTCAAACCGGACATTTCTCTGTGGTAATTCCTTTTGTCTCTGTGGTGCAACTGTGTTTTCAAGCTCCAAGCTACCTTGACTCTTCATTGTTTTGTTCATTTTTAGAGACCTTGTCCACACATTCGGAACACAATTAATGGTTTGTGTCATCAGGTTAAAAATAAAAGCTGACTGAGGTGTACATTATATACATATTTAAATTGCATCCCTGCCTAAAATGGTAGTTTGTGACAAAGAATGATAAGATGTTTTGGCTTTGTTAGATTATTCTTGTTCTGTACATAACAGAAAGATGCAACAATAAATGCATGACTAGATATACAAACACATAATAAACAGAAATGGAAGAAAGCTCCCATTTTTTATGTTGGGCTCAAATGGCTGTAGACCCTATTTTCAACCAAATGTATTATTTATCTTTTCTGGATGTCTCCAGCTTTTCAGACTCAAGAAACCTAATCTGCTCATTGCACACAATAAAACAAATTAGTCCTCAACAACAAAACGGTTAGTGGACTAATCTGTAAATTGCAGTGTTCTAAATATCTCAAGGGCCAATTTCACATCAAAAATCTGAAGACAATATACCGCGAAGCCCCACAAGGAATCTAAATAGGATTGCTGTGAAGAATAGCATTAAACCGTTGTTTTTAATAGAAGCCACAGATGAGGTGACTTTCAGACTGCGGCAGGATCGTTGTCCTACAGATGATCCTGCCGCAGTCTGGAAGTCACCTCATCTGTGGCTTCTATTAAGACACACCGTTCAATGTCAGAACCTGCTGTATTTTTCTACCCGCCACACATTTGTATTCTCTCTCTCTCCCTCTCTCAAACATGCGCGCACACACACACACACACACACACACACACACACACACACACACACACACACACACACACACACAGACATATGGTTCTAAATAATGCAAGTATACTGCCTCTGTTGAGTCAGGGACATACCCTGTGATATATGATGTCACTTTGTATTAGCTGATCAGATTTCCCTTTACTCCAGGCATGCCTGTGAAAGCCTGTCTAATCTATGCTCATTTGATGGCCTATTCCATTAGACATGTCTGTGTAGCTTAAGCTAGCTCTGCTTTTGCTGCTCCAGTGACATTCAGAGAGGTGACAGAGGAGTGTGTAGGGTCTCTTGGATCATTTTGCAAGATGAGTTCCATAAATATTCATTATAATATTATACAGGCCATTTCTTGGATTAAGTCCAGTCTTGGACTAAATTGCAGTGCCAGTGAAATTCACACTGGGCATTCTTTTTAGCTTAGGTTGATTCTGGGTTTGGGCAACTGCCCCTCAGTTGTTTTGAACATTTTAGCTGTTTTTAACGTGCCTTAAAACGTGCCATAACGAATACATGTACTAAATGAGATTTAAGTTATTTATAAAGACAGTAGCTCTTGGCTAAAGGACCCATGTCTTTTCTTGTTTTGTGTTTTGCTCATTGACAGCTATGTGGATTCATTTGCCAAAATCCATTTCCAAACACTCTTTAACTAATTTAACAGGCTGATTTTTGATTGACTGCTCAATGTTTTTCCTCATTCAAAAAGCGATCCAGTCTGAAACACTTCCTATGATTTGATTTAGGGCATGAATGGGTGGGGCTAAACGTCTGTAGGCTGGGTAGGCAGAAGAATGCAAGCTGATTGAATTTGCAACTTCACACAAAAAGGCTGTTTTCACATCTTTGTTTCCTTATATCCACTGGGGATATATATTCTGAATGTATATAATAAGAATCTGTATTCCATCTATGTTACACTTTGAATAGACAGTATTCAGAATACTGTAACCTTTTTAGCATACATAGCAAATTAAAAACACATGCAGTCCTTTGACAAAGAGTGATTGTGAATTATTTTAATCTCAGTCAGTGGAAAGGGGCAGAATGAACGGTGGAATTGTAGAAAATCAACATCAGGCTGAGTGAGGCTGCAGATCCTCTCAAATGTGCTTACATTTAAAAACATTAAGCCATTATTTATTCTACATGTGATCAACTATTTAATTGTTCTATGGAACACCTTACTGTAATGCTAGTAGACTATTGTAAATGCAAATCAGACAAATCTGAGAAAAAATGGGAGGCAGTGGCAGCTTACAAAACAAAGAAGTGAGTGTAAAGCTTTTGTCAGGGTCTCTGGTGCATTTAATAAAATACGTCCCACTTTTGCTCAGTTAATGAGACAAGATGCTGGAGGGGATATGGGAGCAGCAGTGGACTAAAGCAGCTGATAAGAACAAAAGTTTCTTTTTAAACCTTTTCAGCCTTTTCTCTGTATCCTTTCTGTGACTTAAGCAGTAGCATAATGGAGCATCAGCATTATAGTAGTTGTGCTCTCCGCACTAGTGCTATAATTCTCCCCCACTGTAGCAGAGTTCCATTAGCTCTGACCGGCCCCATTCGGACTCTCTCTTATGGACTTGCATTTGCATTAGGGTGCTCCCCAGACTCATTAGAGTGGAGAGGGGGAGAAAGTAGTGGACTTGCTGTGATTATATAATGGCTTTGTGAAGAGCAGATGGAATTGTCCCTCGGCCTTGACAAGTGCTGATGGCTTTATAATGAACTTTACGGCAAGAGCAATTTGGCTTTGCCCTCCTCAAATTTCCACATTTTCAGGAAGTGTGAGAAAGTAATCTCCAGCCCTGAGCCAAGTCTAACACTGCTATTTACCATCATCATCGGAAATTCATCTCTCATCTCACTTCTGTTGCCTCTAAGATCACCAATCTCTCTGTTCGCTCAGGGGTGCTGTGGGATAGTTGATACTGAAGTGACATCAGTTGTGAATGACTTAAACGTTTTGTGGACGAGGACCAGAGTTTGAGCTCATCCCTCTCAATGTATTAGATGTACAAAGTAACATTTGCTGAGGAATGAATAAAGATTTATTAATAATAATCCCTCCTAACCAACTAATACAAAGGTACATGACTATTACACCTTTTTTTTGCCTTTTATAGTTTGATTTCTTAATGTTGTTGATGTATTGTCAAGTAAAGCATGAGATCTAACAAAGCCAGAAACGTTTTTCCTTCACAAACTGTCATTTGATTGAGCAAACATATTAGTACACTTCAGCTGCCGCTTATTGGTCATACAATCATTCAGTACTGAAACATTTATCCTAACCAGGGTTGTTTGTGCTGCTGGAGCCTATTCCAGCGATTACAGGGCAAAAGGTGGAGAAACACCCAGGACAGGTCATAGGGCAGATACACATATTCACACCTAGAGAAAATGTACCTGATTTATCTGACATACGTGTCTTTAGACTGTCAGAAGTGACTACAGCTCCTAGTGGAGATCCATAGAGAACATACAAACTCTACACGGAAAGGACCCTGACCTTCTCTCTATGAGGTGACAGGGTTGACCTCTGTGGAACTGTCTGTCTTGGGTTGATGGAAACATCAATAGTAAGGCCTTGGCCATTTAAGAAACATTCGCAGAGTATTCAGCAACAAAGTAGGCGTTGTTCGTCTTTTATGCAAAACAGAACACAGAATGTATCACAATACAGCACACAGAAAACTCAAATTCTACAGACTGGTACAATTTATCATGGTGGATATATTTTGTTGATGTCCTAACGAAAGTGTCAGAATGACGACACATTCAGTAAGGTGGAAAGGGCCGGACAGTATGACAGTATGTGTTGTTATAATGAAGAATTACATCAGAATATGTCACAGTGTGCTTTCCTGAGCAAATCATGAGTGTCTTCAGTACCTGAAGAGCTCTGGACAACTCATGATCAGCTACAAAGTACTGTTTAATTTCATAATGTGGAGTTCAGTGTGAAACATTAAACTAAATTTACTGCACTGCATAATTTAGTGTTTTTTAAATGAGACTCTGTTCTTATTTCAACTTAACAGATGTCTGAATAAATAAGTATTGTGATATATCATGCGTCCAGACATTTTTTGTATTGTAATAGATTTGCGACAGTTTTGGCAAAAAGACAGAAATTAGCTGCGTCTTATGAATAGCACTGAGTTTATGCTTGAATTACCTCCATTTTCATTTTTTTATAAACATTCTGCGATTAAGAAAATAATTTTTTAAATGATTCAAATGACATCATTCTGAAAATAGTTTAGTTCTGTGTTCTTACATTAGAGCTGGATCACTTCAGCCTGTATGAACTTATCCATGATTGTTTGTTTCTGAATGTGTAGGTGTATATTGCGACATTTGCTGTGTCAGGCTATGCCTCCAGTTACTACAGAGCGGGAGGGAAACCCTTTAATCCTGTGCTGGGGGAGACATATGAATGTGACCGTCCTGACAAAGGATTCCGCTTTATTGCAGAGCAGGTAGGAGGACATTCGTATACAAACACTGTTACCTCTCTGAGAGTGGGTTTGTTTGCGCACGTATGTGCTTATGTAACTCCGAACTCATTCATTGCTCTCTTTCTCTCTCCTCTCTAGGTCAGCCATCACCCACCTATCTCTGCATGCCATGCTGAGTCTAAAAACTTTATCTTCTGGCAAGGTAAAACCTCAATTACCGGAGGAATTGTTCAGGTGTGGTCGTCATGCTTTTTCCCTCAAAGTGACCCTGGTGTTTGTGGATGGTTTCAGATGTCAGGTGGAAAAACAAGTTCTGGGGGAAGTCCATGGAGATTGTTCCTGTTGGCTCCACTCATGTGGTTCTCCCTGGGTGAGTTGTCTGACACTCTCTCTGTCACTCTCTCTGTCAGAATTGTTCTCATACCTGGCTGACATCCTAATCTCTGAGTCCCTGTAGTGCTTAGATCCTGGATACTGAGCTGGATGTTAGAGCATGCTTGCTATAAAACGTGAGGTAGTGATTTAACTGCATCAAATGGAATTTTAGAATGAGTTATAGCTGATGAGGCGATAGTAATTCAAATGCACTCCTAAAGGCTTTGGGTCTCCCTGCCAGAAAGAGGAGCCAGAAAAAAGAGGAGAGAAAGAGATAGAAAATTTACTTTTTAATAACTAATTCTTATGAACATATAAGAGTGAAAATAATCGATGCATTTTTTAATAATCGCATGCCAAAGTCATGTAGACATTTGAGACATTCTTCATAGAGTGAATCATGTATAAGTCATGGTGAGATTCACACCAGGCCTGTCACAGTCATTATTGCATTATTGCAATTAGTTGAGGTAATCACATTTATTTAAGCTGATTGTATTTAGATTTCACTGCTGTACCACAGCATAAGCATTGGGTGCTCAGATGGACAGAGAGAAATACAGTGGCTTGCAACAGTCTTCATAACAAATTTGTACACAAATGTTTGCATTTAGTATTATTAATGTGAATGTATCATGCTGTAATAATACATTTTTAAATCACAAAAATAAAACAAGCTTAAATATTGGGTTGGCATAAGTATTCAGCCTCTACACAATAATACTTTGTAGAGAAAGCCTATGTATTTTGCTACAGTTATTTGGGGCAAGTATATACCAGTTTAGCAAATGTTTTGGAGTTCAAGGATTTTTGTTTCAACAAAATGTTCCTTTGTCTTCATTTTGCAGTGATTTTAATATCCAGAGAACAACTTTAATTAAGGACTCACAAGTAGTACCTAATTCCAATGAATTATGTCCACCTTGTGTGAATTTTTTTATCTTTTTATTCAGTCAGGTGTGAATGTCTTCGTGCCGTACCGTGTTTGGATTTTTTAACAAAGCAGTTTATGCAGCTGTTAGCCTGTATACTTAAAGAACAAGCAATTTTGCTCATAAGTTAAACTATGTTAAAGGCCAAAGTACAGACAGA
Organism: Brachypetersius gabonensis; assembly: GCA_037577145.1. Taxonomy (NCBI): domain Eukaryota; kingdom Metazoa; phylum Chordata; class Actinopteri; order Characiformes; family Alestidae; genus Brachypetersius; species Brachypetersius gabonensis. The sequence continues at coordinate 7,745,046 of JBBJLR010000007.1, read as the reverse complement.
AAACCAGATATCTCATTTGCCAATTTTGCAACATTAGGCTAACACTGTACTAGTTTAACGAAACAAGCAAAGAAAATACAAATAATCATCAATAATAATAGCGATTATTTATATGGCAATTTAATATCAGATAGAATGACTGGCCTAGTGCAAAAATCTGACATTGTGTTATCATTTTATAGTCTGTGTGTGTTGGCCAAATAAAATCTAAGATGTTTTGTTTGTGGAAAATTGCATCACAATCTGTGGAAAACAGAAATTTCCCATCATTTTGTTCTGTGTAACTGATTTCTGTGTAGCTTCTATGTACTGGATTATGAGGCAGAACGTATCCGCTATGGACCCGCACAGGCTTAGCATCTGCCCTTCTCCCGCAGCTTGGGAGATCACTACGAGTGGAACAAAGTGACGTCATGCATTCATAACATCCTGAGTGGGCAGCGCTGGATTGAGCACTACGGCGAGATCTCCATCAAGAACTCCAGCAGTGATATCTGTCAGTGTAAAGTCACTTTCGTCAAGGTGAGCCACATCTGCTCTCCACACTAACAGGCATCCGTAGGCCAAATTCAATCAAATCCCCCAAGCTCAAGAGGACACCATGTCAGATCTGAGTTTGGACCTCATCTCTGGAATATTTGTTCAGACTCAGATCAGTTTTAGATTTGGTGAATTTTAGCCTGAATTTCCTCCTTCCTTCATATTACATTTTCTTTACCTTTATTACCATAGACAACCTTTAATAGGCCCACTAGAGTCACTCATATTGGAGAAAGCAAGGGTCTAGGGGCCCAGAGATCCAGTATTTATCCAAACTGAAAAAAACTTTTGGAACCTGTATGAAGCAGGTTTGAAACACATCGCTGAATTAAAGTGAAATTAAAATGTAATTTGATCTTTATTCTGTAACTTTAGAAGTGCTGTTAGTAGGAATGCAGAATGCAGGGTCACTCTTGAGGTGTGTTTAGTAGAGGCATGCTGATTTGATTTAATATCACTACATATGTGAGTGTCACAATAACTCATCTGTCCCACAGAGACCCTCACGTTCTGTCTGACAGCGAAGAAGCTCTGTGGAATGGCTTGTGGGAAAATGAACTCAGACGCTAAATCAGCTGAAAGCTTTCCCACAGCTTTTAGAGGGTTATGGGTCGTGCTGCCAGAAAGTGGAGATAAATAGACTGGGCGAAAGTGAGAGAGCAGTAGAGAGGGAGAAAAAGAGGGAGAGGAGTGATTAATTACAGTTCATCTCCTGCTAAGGCACATTAGCTACCGCCTCAGTTCCGTCCGTTGACTCACTCCTGTCTCAACTATGCCATCTGTTGGACAACAAGAACACATACGGATTGTTTTGGAACGTTTGAATCCATCAGAATAGTATTAAACAGTAGTCAGTCATGTTTTTTTTTAAAACATTGCACCCAGTGAATCAAATCAGACTGAAATTTCTGATTCCATGGTGCATTGAATCATGTCTCAAAAAATTCAAATCAAATCACCTAAAGGTCAGATATCTACTCCACTGATATTGGAGTTAGGCTGTATCATAAAATCCTGTATAACTGTATCTTTTTCCCTGTGATGTGCTTTAATGAGGCATTGCAGAATGGACCCTCCCATTACCAATAAGACAATGTGTCTTTTCATCTTGCGAGGCTGGTCTTAGCTATATTACTGCAATTCTGATGTCTGTATGTGTGCATTGCAGGCAAAGTACTGGAATTCCAGTGTGAATGAAGTGGAGGGAGCAGTAACGGACCACAAAGGGAAAGTCATTCACAAGCTGTTTGGGAAGTGGCATGAGGGTATATACTGTGGTAACCCACCTTCTGCTACATGCATCTGGAGAACCAGTAAGATTCATGTTCAGTATCTCTCTATTTCTTGCCTCCGTCTCTCTTATCTTTCTTTTGTCTCTCACACTACTGCATTAACACACATATATTACCACCCCCGTCTCTTTAACTAAATCCTTGACATGATGGTGGCGCAGCTGCAGCTTGTTCCACGTATAGAAATATCTAAACGATTTTATAGTAAATTGGTTTATGCAGCTTTGACTATTGAATCAATCATTCATGGTTATGAAAAAGTGACAAAAAACTTCAAATCTTAAAATCTGTCCTTTAAGATACTGATGAATGTGTCCCCTTTAAGATAATGATGTCTTTGCGGAGTGTATAATTCTGTTTCATTTATGTAGATCCAATGCCGCCGGACTATGAGCAATACTACGGCTTCACTAAGTTTGCTCTTGAGCTGAATGAACTGGATCCACAGACCAAACCACTACTGCCGCCCACAGACACCAGATTACGACTCGATCAGAGGTAAAGTGTGTTGATATTTCAATGCTTGATATAACAGGAGTGCATATGAGCATTCAGTAATATTAAGTATTAGGCCTCGGAAATCATTTACCTAAGTGCTGTTGACTACATTGTGATTTCAGTTTGGGGAGCAAAAAGACTTTGTATTCCATGTAAATTATAACTAACATACTGAGGTCAATATGTAAATACGTAAATTTCAGGAATTGTTCATGTGTACATTAAATTCTGAACTTACCATCCTTTATTACGTTATTTGCATTTTGTATTATCCTTGTAAGTAAAATTATCTTTAATCTAGTTAATATATCTTTTTCATTATTAGACTGTTGTTAGAACATCATAGTCTTATTTGACCTATTTCTCACTTTTTTTAATTGTGGTGAAACTGCCAATATTATGGAAAACTTGGCTTGTTTCAATTCATTTAAGCTACTAACTTAAAATGAAGAAGAAATAGATACCTAGAAAGGGGTCAAATCTCTTATAATGTTCTTAAAACTATTAAAATATGGGAAATACCTGTATTCACTTATTGTCTGAAGTGAATAATAAACACACAGAGTCTTGGAATTGGAGAAAATGTGAGCATCAGAGCAGCAGCGCCTAGATTAATGTGCCTGTGAGAATGCAGGATGCAGCTCCTTAGTAATCAAGAGCTATTTGAGAAATTCAGTGCCTCTGGCATCTCATTCAGTCTACAGCTCAGATCTCTAAAGAGATTAGATGCCTTTCATGCTAGAACCAGCTCTGTAAACCCACAGTGTGTTATGTGGTCTTTCTATCTTTTATTTATTTATGAGACAGTCATCTCATATGCATACTGTTATGTATTCTGTTGAGTGTACACAGAAGGATGAATCAGTTAAATGTCACAGTGCCGTCCACACAACTGTCTGAGACATAAGATTGTATAAGATTAAATAAGAATGTTGACTTTTGGTCACGAAGGGCGATCAGCTCTTCAGGAAATCTGACTGTACTTATGGTGCTGCGTCTTGTCACAGCCAGTAGGTTCAGACATGACCTGCAGGCAGCCAAAAGATGACATCATCACATGACCCTCATGATATGCAAGGACAAAAGGATGATGCCATGTTTCCTCTGGGCATGTGTGTGTGTGTGTGTGTGTGTGTGTGTGCGCGTGTGTGTGTGTGCGCGCGTGTGTGTGTGTGCGCGCGTGTGTGTGTGTAGGTTGCTGGAAGAGGGGAACATAGAAGCAGCAGAAACACAGAAGCAGAGGATTGAACAGCTACAGAGAGACCGACGCCGGGTGCTTGAAGAGAACAGCCTGGCACATCAGCCACGGTTCTTCCAGTATGAACCCCTATATTAGTCATATTTTCCACAGCTTAAAGACTGCTGCACTGACTGACTCCATTTCTGCACGAAGATCGAATGTCAAACTCAAGTATTGGAGGACATACACAGTATAAATTTGCAGTAAGGTCGAAATCCTAGTTTAGCAATGAAGCAGTGAGAAGTATTGAAATCAACATTTAGTACATTTGACCTATTTTGATACAAAAACATGCGTAAGTTCATGTATCTCAGTAAGAAATAAGTGTCCAAATTGCTGCTGTCCTTTCACTGAACACAAACTCAATCAAAAGCTTCACTGTTTGGGAAATGTCCTGCCCCCAGGCTATAAGAGATTTCTGCGCCTGAAGGTCAGCAGTTTCAAAAGAATGGAGATCTTTTTTTGATGTAAGCGTTCAGAACTCAGTCAAACATGCACCATGTTAGAAGGGGTTTTTTCTGTTTACATAGAGGGGCAGAGCACAAAAAATGACTCAGTATTCCAGCATTGTGATGCAGAAAAAAAAGTTTCTTTATGACTTGCGTTGTTCTTCTCTATGGCTTATGTATTGTTGGGTTGGGTGTTGGCTAATTATTATTTGACAGTTGTCGGATAGATGCTCTGACTGCAGTATGTTGGTTAAATAGTTGACTTGGATTTAAGCTGTTTTTCAGGTAAGAAACAGTTGTGGACTTCTTAAGCACTGATGTACGTCGCTCTGGATAAAAGCATCAACCAAATGCCCTAAATGTTAAAAAGAGTGAAAGTAATGACTGCACAATCAGCAGATTGAATTTCCATTGAGAACTTTTGCTCACGGAGAGCTCCATAATCAGTTGATGAGCTGGATCATTGGTATCGAATCATGCACTTGAAACAATACAGCGCTGCTTAAAGCAGAGTTCAACACTGCTTCTGAATGTTCAGTGGTTCTGTCTCCATCCTGAAGGCTCCCCTGCAGTGACCGTGAACGTGATTGTGTTTTCCCTGCACTTACACACTCACACTCACATTACACCAAGTAGAGCTTGTTAATTAGTCGACTAATTAGATCAGGTAGTTTGGGAGCAATAAAAGAACTCCAGAACCATCGTTGGGAAACACTGCTTTCAACACGCCAAGAGTTCTGTTAATCTTCTTTTAAAGCAGCAACATGTCCGATTGCAACATAAAGCATGATGCCTTGTTCCCTATATATTTACATCGAAGTCAGATGTGTAACCAAACATTTTATAATCTTTTCCGAACACCACAGGTTAATCAAATATTTCTCACCCTTTTGCTTACAGGAAATCTAAAGATGACACATGGGTCAGCAACAACACATACTGGGACTTGCGGAAAGATCCAGGCTTCGGTAATCTGGACTGTCCAGTGCTGTGGTGAACTTGGGCTGACCAGAGAACTCTCTTCTCACAGTGGGAGTTGGTGGACTAACTATGATGGAAAGAAATCCTTAAGGAAGGCAATCACAAGGAGGAGGAAGTTCACTGGAAGTCAAAGACTCGGGTCACTTCGCTACATTTGAGCATTCTTCCTTATTTAATATTCCATATGCCTTAATATGCTTCTGATACCTTTTGTAGTGTCTTTATGCAGACATATCCATTGAATGTCTAGAAATTATGCAAACATGGCCCAGTTAATCATCTCTTATCACTGCTGTGCGCAACCAGTAGCACAAAAACATTGACCGAAATATTGTTTCATGGTGTCCTCTTGTGGTGCAGTATTGTACTGCAGCTGGTAAATGAGTACCTGAGATCTGCCCAAAACAGAAAAGAACTTTTTGCGCATGCATCTAAAATATGCTGTTGTTTAATCGAAGTTACATTGTCTACCTCTTGAATGAGATGGTATGGAAGCTCTCATGTTATGTATGGGGTACATGTTAGAATCTGAGTTCCACACCTGTCTATTGCCTTATGGTCACATATATTCTATTTTATTCTGTCTTTGTTATACACTTATAATCATTTATCAGTAACATGTTGCTTCACACTCCTGGCTGCACTGAGGGATGTACTTTACCAGTCTCTGAGAACTACTCAGGCACAGAGCCTTGTTTCAAACACAGATGGACTCAACATTCACCGCACTGCACTTGTGAGTCTAACTGACTGTGTTCAACTTTTCACACAGTTTGACCTGTAATCTGTGCCCAGTTCTCTCGGAAAAGGGGCCATGCCTGCTGTGGGGTGAAGGGGATAGAGGGGTGGGGGTCATTGTGTGTTGACCACTGCTGTGATCCCTCTCTCCTTCAATAAACTTATCATCTGACTATTCTGGCTTTCCTTTACTCTTTTATTATGTTATGTTGCTCTTTTCAGTTATTAGTGTTTAGTTAGAATCCTGAAGGACTTTTTCCCATGTGTGCATCACTTGTTCATGTGTTCATGACTTCTTGTGTTCATGACTCTAAAGTTATACATCCAAAAGGAACCATGGATTTTATTCACACACTTACTTTCTGTAACCGCATGTTCCTCACTGGAGTCTCAGGTACCCAGACCTTATCCCGGGGCCTATGGGATGGATTTCATTTATTCATGTTTTTTCAGTTTGAGATTTTTGAAACATTTTAAAGTCAAATTAAAAAGATCAGCCTGGGTCACTATTCAAACTCAAGCAAATGTGTGACTTTGACCATGGCAAAGCCTGTGAACTTTGAACCAAAGAGCTTCTGTAATTCTGTAAGTATTTAATGATTTAAATGTAGGCATCTGGGCAACTTGTTTGAAGCCATTTATATTAGCACTGGGTTTCTTTTTTGCCAGCAAAAAACAAATGAACGTAAAGAATGCAAATTTAAAAAAAAAAGCTGCAAGATTTATTTTTTATAAAAAGCCTTTGATATTTTGTGAGCTGGTTAGAAGGTTTCAGATTTCTGGTCTGTGCCTAGAGTCATTATCATTAAAATTCTCTAAGCAATGCATCTAATTGAATCTAATGAAGTAAAAAGAGTCAATCAGGTATTTGATGGAGCTACAAGTAATACTGGGCTTCCAGGAGGAGAGAGGTCTGGAAATGGTTAAGCGAACACTTTGCCATACATTAAGCCACAATTTATTGTAATAAGGTTAATTGTATTTGTTGTAATTTATTGTAACTTAGCACTACTGCCTAAAAGGCACAGATAGATGGGTGGGTGGATGGATGGATAGATGGATGGATAGATAGTCATGTCTGTGTAACTACTGTATGGGTGTGTGTGTGTGTGTGGGGGG
>JBBJLR010000007.1:7716007-7738089 GCA_037577145.1 Brachypetersius gabonensis | reverse complement strand
GATTTTCCCAAACACAGGGGTAGTTGTGGAAGGGTATGAATACTTTTGGACATGCCACTTTTTGCATAATTGTACATTAAAGCTGAGAAATATTTTTTTTCCTCAATGATGTCTTTAGTACATCATTTAATTATGTTTTTGCATACACCTGTCATTTTCCGTCTAAATTTGACTTCCTGGTTGAATAAAATCAACTTTAAGTGAAAATTTGCCTGGGGTATGAATAATTACCAGGCTCACTGTACATCAGTGCTCTGAGCACAGTTATCCAAGCATGCAGAGGAAGACATGCTGAACATAGTTTGTAAACGTTCCATACCAGACCACTGGAAATGCCACTGGAACAATTACTCTCTGTGCTCTGATTCATTCGGCCCTACTGTGGCTAAGAGGCTAAAGGCTTGGCCTTATTGTAAATGGGGTTAAACCAAATATAGATGTTTAAAGGTATGGTTCTATTTATTTGCATCATGTGAATTTGCACATAAAAATATTTTTTAAATCCCCTTTTCTGTTTTTTTTTAGAGATGACTGACACAGCCCTTTTGTCGCTTGAATCTTGCTCCTGTCCCACCACCATACAGGCATCACACTGTCTGGTTAGTATCACCTTTCATTTACAATCAGCAGAAAAAGTTTCATTGAAATGAATAAAGGTCTTCGGAAGTGTCACCATTGCATTTGTATTCAGTATTTAACAGTTGTCTCTCGATAATGTCCTTCATATTCCCATACAGGTGCAAAAAGTGGTAAAAGACGGTTCTCTGATGGACAGCAGTCTGGGTGTTTTAGCTGAAGAGGCCACATACAACAAAGTGGAAAAGCTCTTTGGTTACTCTAACATCACACTGTGTAAAAAGGAAGACTCGGTCTGTGCAGAGATCAGCAGCCAGGAGGGACACGGTCCTCTTATCATGTGCATTGCCATCTGTGGTCTTGCCTCCTTAGTGACACCCATCTGAATAAATAACAGGAGTGACATACACTGGAAATGTTAGTAAAATCCTAGTAAATGTGATTGTTTTTTAAGAGACCTTTTTACTTAACTTTTTGACCAAAAGCGCACAAATAATCATTTTACAAGGATGGATCAAATGTAGAACAAACTAAGCTAACGTGAAGGTCAATCAGTCAGTCCCTTTACATGTTTTATAATTGTAATCTCCAGTTGCTAATGCTTAAACTAATCTTTACATATTTTTCTGTGAAGTTTTGTAAAGGCTTTTATACTGTAAGAGAACTTTCCCTTTAAATCATGATTTTATTTTTGTGTTCTGTGTACTACAGTAAACCATTCCTGTCTATACCATCCTCAACACCTCAATTTCTTACTTTCTGATCTTGTGTTAACAGCTCACAGCTATCTACATTTGTATTTCAGGCATTTTGGTATTTGCACTACAGTAGAAAGCAAGGAGCCCGCTAGATACAGAAATGAATTCTTTTTGCTCTTTTCTTGGCTGCACACAGCTGAGAGAATACCCAATGTCTTATCAAGCATTGGCACGTTTTGTTACACTTATAAAGTACAGTTTAACACAATGCAATGTGAAAACAATTCAATTCAGTGGCTTACAGGTCTTCATATGACATACAGTAGTTAAAAATGAGAACTAAAATCTGGTTATTTAATGGACAACTGTTTCAATGTCAAAAATACAAGTCTTTTTAAAATATATATGTAGCTATGTATGACAGAAAAGCAACACAAAGACTACTTGACAGGATTCTTAACCTCTTCCACACTTTCTCCTGTGGCCCATCAAGACTTGAATTTGAATCCCAGTGTCGGACATAGAAGTCTGACAGTAATAAATTACCATTTATGATGTGATGGCTAAGCCACTGTAGCCTACTGCTCCTGCCATAATAGTCTGATACTGTTTCATATGTCAGTTTCAACATAGTCTAGTTGTTCAACCATTATTCCTTGTAAGGCAGCTTATGATTAGGTTCATCAGTGCAAGTAAAAAAGGTTATTCCTTTTGGCTTCTGGCCCAAATTGAGTCTAGTATCTCGAGTCTAAATCAGTAGAAACTGCGCAGCTGTGCAGTACATGGGTCAAACAAAAACCTGGCCGGATGACTGGTCAGATGCAGGGTGGAATGCAAACAGTTTCAGACTTATGGCAGAATCACAGCTGGCTGCAGCTAGAAATATTTAGGCTAGAAGACCAGAGGTGAGCTGCTTGGGCCATGTCAGTAATTGAAAAGAAAAATACAGCTTAACTGTAGAGATAAACCTCATTACACATTTACTAAAACTGAATGTTGTGACACTGTTAGTGCAACAACTTAAATTCTGCAGGCCCCTTCAAAGGCATTGAGATGAATACTTTGCTCCTCTCAGCATGGATCTGACAGGTGCCCCACGCAGCACCACATGAATAGATACTGTACAGCACTGTGCTGGTCTAGTGCTCTGATAAAAAAAAAATGTAAAAGCTGTGGCATTCAACACACCTTACAACAAAAATTGAAAAAAATTCTAGACCCTGCCCACCCTAAAAGAAAAAGTAGAACAATATTCTTTCAGTTGTAAATATTTCATAGACCTTAAAAGTTGTGTCATTCTGTAGTTGGCCATGCTTTTTTCTAAGTCCACCTTACGGCACAGAAGTGGCCATTTTGAAAATATAACCACGTTTTTCACTCACTCCGTAACTGCTTAATCCTCGCTAAGGTCACAAGTACCCAGAGCCTATCCTTGGGGTCAATGGGCACGAGGCAGAAAACCCACCCAGGGTGGGGTGCCAGCACAACACAGACTAGATTTCTCTATGGGTAAAATAAATTTAGACCTGTGCTGCACTTAAATCCTCCCCATTACAGAAAAAGTACACTACAGAGTAAGTGAGCTATGTTGTAGTGCTGTTTGATTTAACAATAAAACTCAGGCGTTTTATTGTCATTCTCCAGTCACTTCCTTTTAAAGCAAACGCTATGCTGTGTTTAACAAGAGAAACGTTCCGAACATACTCAGCCTGACGGCAGCTACAGAAAGACAAACTTCAGAGGTCTGTTGTGGTAGAACCGTACCAATGTTTACATTTAGTCACTGTGGTAACAAAACCTTGTATTGTTGAAATAATGACTTCAGAGGAAAAAGAAATGTGCAAAATAAGTTCATGTAACCAAATTTTATTTCCAGTAAGGTTGGACCATATCTGTCGTTTTTTTTTTTTTAATCACAAAATGTTCACACTCTGTAATTGACATCTGGTATTGTCAGTTTACAATAAAAAAAGGATGAAACTGGGGAGAGAAGGAGGTAGGATTACAAGGTTTTGATACCGCAGAGATCTGGTAGAGCTGAAAGTGGTACTGATACACTTTAGTACCAAAATATTTCTCTAAAAGTAAAAACAATGAATTCTGCTATACCTTCTCCTTAAACATACAAAACTACTCAGAATACCCTGGAAATACACAGTTTGGGTAGTAACAAATAGTTATGCCATGTGTTCTGCTGGTAGAAATATTTTAAAAGTCAATAAATAAGTACACTTCCCTTCAGTTTCTTATGGTTGGTGTAGCTTTGCATAGCAGGGTTGGACCTCGGGGCCATGGTGAGCCACCTTGGCCACCGTCAGTCCTGCCGTGGTCCATGACACCAGTGACGACGAGGATGAGGATGATGACAGTGATGATGGAACCTGTGGTTTACAGCACTGTTCAGTAAACCCAGTTAACAGGTACCCATTGAGGTTCTGAGCACAATTGCTCCACAGCAGCCTGCAGTTTCTCAAAGGCCTTATCCAGGTTGTCATTTACTATTGTGAAGTCAAAGTAATGGCTATACGCCCGTTTGATCCTGGCACTTTCGTCCACTGTTTTCTTTAAGTCTGTTTCCTGAGAAAGAGCAAGAGTGGTAAAAATCAGTGTTTCAATAAAAAGGTGCATGAAACGTAAGTATGACTGACCATGGAAATACACAGACAAGCAATTCCAGTTTTCAAAGAGTGACTTGATAGCAACATGCTTTCTAATGCCCTGCCTGGAGGGAAAGCGTTCAGAGTAAGGAGAGGTGATTCTGACCGTGAGAAGTTTAGTGGTGATCCCTGCATCCACCACAGCTTTGTGCATTGCTCTTAGTGTGTCCAGCTCTGGAGCAGCGATGAAGACTACAAATGGCATGAACTCTGCCGTTCTCAGCACCTTCAATGCCTGAGGCACACACATTTAAGAAGTAATTAACTATTACTTGTCCAAGTAAATGTTTATTTTAGGTTTTCCAAAGATCTAAAATCTCTCTCTCTTCCCCACCATATTCAAGCCCAGAATTAATGTATTAAATGGACTTAAAACGCCACCCAAATCATTAATAAAACTGCACAAAAAGTATAATGTGCAACAAATTTTCCTCTACTGCTATCCTCTCCGTACCTGCGGGTTAACATCCAGTATGCAAGTGCGTCCCGTGCGAACCACCTCATGGATGGAGTCGATTTTGGTTCCGTAGAGGTTTCCATCATATTCTCCGTGTTCGAGGTAGCGGCCAGACTTAACATCCGCCTCCATCTCAGCTCTGGCTACAAAGCTGTACGACTGACCGTCCTTTTCCTCGTCACGTGGACGCCGAGATGTGACTGGAGAGAGAGAGTGATTTAAATGAATTCAAATTCACAAAAGTGAAATTATTACATGTTGAAATTCTAAGGAAAGTGTTTCTTATTTATTTATTATTAATAATGAATGCAATAGAGAGTTCTATCAAACAATGAACAAGGGAGCTTGCAGTTAGCAGTGGGCAATGACTGCCAGCAGTCTTATTTGCTCAGTAATGCAGAGATTGAGGGAAAGACAAAGCAAAATGTAATTTGAAATTACACTGATGTGAGGGATTAAAGAGTACACTATACTCACAGGGTACCGTTGTGCCAAAGCGTAAAGGGTTTAGTACAATCAGTCTGTTCTTCAGGCTTCTGCGTCCCACCCCCTGAGCGCCAATCAGAACCAGTGTCTTCCTCTGGAACGGAGGCATCCGAGCAACCTCCTCATAGATCTGCAGCTCATGGCGATCAAATTCTAAAATAGTGAGAGGAAGTAAAATATTCAGTAAAGAAAATATTAGCATACAAATATAAGAGGACTGCCCTGGTTGTCCTTCTTGTAGGTTCTAACCACTGCGTACCAGGAACACCCCACAAGACCATTTGAAGATACTCTGCCAGTCGTCTAGCAATCACAATTTGGCCATTATCAAATTAGGCCAGGTCCTTACACTTTATCTGTTCACTGCCTGGTATATTTCACTTGACAGGTGCCAATGTAATGAGGTAATCAATGTTATTCATTTCTTCTCTCAGTGATTTTACTATTGTGGCTAACTGGAGTACATTACAAATCCAGTAAGTGCAAACCTGCATTCTTTGCTGTGAGGTACATCATTTTCTTTTTCTTCCTTTTTCCAGTTATTGTCCCACAGAGAAATCCTGGGAAACAAAAGCGGCGTTAGGCAGCTGAGCATTTAGAGTGTTAAGGTGTGTACAATTTTATGCCAGACTATATTCATACTGTACCTGAGCCATCCAGGTCTCTCCTTACAAATGCTTTTCTTTTCTCCTCCAAATACTGACTTGGAATGAGGCCAGTCCTGCCTCCAACTACACTACAAGCCTGAAGGACAAACAGCAAGTCAATAGCTGTTATACCATGCGAATAAGTTTTCACCATTCCACTGTTTTCAAATTCCATTAACAGGTTATTCTACACTATTCGTATTCATTATCATGCAAGCTATTTCATATAAATTATAAATAGTTCAGAGACATCAGAAAGCTAGGTCTTCAAAATATACCCTAAAGTAATTTCAGATGTATTACCAACCTGCCACCAGTTGGGGTCCTCCCTGTTCACTATATGCAAAATTTCTCCTTTGGAGAAGACCAGTCCAGCCTCTTTGCAGGGGATTAGATTGTCAGCATCAGGGTTATAGTTGAAATGAGGTCTCAAATACACCTAAAAAAAGGAAAGAACATTATTTCATCTGGAGTGGATGTAAAAAAAAAAAAGAACTGTGAAATTAAGAGCAATGCTGAAAACAAATTAGTCAAATATATTTTCAAAAGTATCTGTTATAAAAGGCTATCTGTTCCTAAGACTGAACAGACTGTTGGGTGACAACAGATGCTGTCTCTGTTTGTGGAGCAGATGGTGAGTGTGCATGGACTTTAATAGCGGTGTGTAATTCACCTTCACATTCTGATTTTTCACATTTATACCATATTAAAACCCTAACCCTTAAAATCATTTTACTGTTTAAAAAAAGTAACCCCTAGAAGACACTCTTGTAAAACAGCTCTTCTAGGTTATGCAGCTCTGAAACATTTTCATTCTAAATACTCCAGTCTAAATACTGGAGAAACATCAGGTGTGAATGTTTAAATAGTCGGCAACCACACACTGCAATCATACAGCTGTCCTTAACATTTGCACAGTCCTATCCTAGGGTGCAAGAGTACAGAATGCATAGTATGTTTTTACATAAAACATTCATTGGCTGTTTAATCTCTGTTCCTGACAATGTGCATACAGTCAACATACAGACTTTACTCTATTTCAGTGTTTGCAGAACAGTCAAAGTGCACTTCTGCATGAAAAGCTATATCGAAAGCACCAAGATTTGCCATTTCCAGAGCTTTTTATTACTTGACATGTGGGAATCATATGGGTTTGTCATCATATTTGTTATAACTAACTTTGCTCTGCTTCCATTCTCATCAGATTCAATTTATTTTCTCAAACAATACTGAAAATAGTTACTGCAGGATCGTGGTTCCCAACCTTGGTCCTTATGTCAACAGAGATACCAAAAGTTGCTTGCAAGTTTATACAGATTCAGACTGCATGTTCAAAGAACATTTTCACAAGAAAATTACAGACCTACTTCCATTGCTCCTGAGACTCCTTAGAGAGCGTGTGTGTGTGTGCGCGCCTCTGTGTATGTGTATGTGTACACGTGTCCCACTCCAGCTCTCTCCTTCCACCTGCCCTACATAGCACAGAGTGTGTTATTAATAGGGCTTGGCAGGCTCAGTTTCAGCCCGGTGGCATTCTGAGTCACCCTGAGGGCAAGTCTCTTCCAGTTCTTAGTGACAGGTAGGAGCCGATGACCACTCCTCTACTGCCCCTGGAGTTGTCTACTTCACATCCAAATAAGGAGAACAAAGCCCATTTCAGCAAAACGCTGGACTAGAGTCAACAACCGGAGATGTATGCCCACGTACGACAGTTCAGATAAGCCTACCTTTCTTAGTTCATTTCCCTTTCTAAGACCAACACAAATGAGAAAAAGGAACTCCTTGTGAACTTGTGTGTGCTTTAAAATGGTATCAGTTCTGCCGGTTTTACAGTGGCTCTACAACTGCTTTTAAACAGTCATTTAAATGAAGCGCAGTGCTATAACATCTACGCAGAAAATCCATACAGAAGCTGAGATGATACCATTGAAGTGATAGTTTGGTACAAGAAAATCAAACTGACACAGATATCCATCCTGTAAGCTCCTGCACTCACCTGTGCAGGAGGGAGTGTGTCTCTGTAGCTGGGTAAGATTTTGAGGGTGATGCTGCCACTGGCCTCTTTCAACATCTGCTGTAGCACTTTGGGGTCTCCCCCAACCTCGCGCCCGTTCATCTCCCGAATGACATCACCCGTGTGCAGCATGCCCTGCCTGTCAATCATGCTGCCGTGAAGAATGCGGGCAATGACCAGGCCACCATTTTCCACTCGGAATGTCACACCCTAAAACAGATCAAACACTTTAAAGCTTGGATACCTTTCATGTGTCCACAGGGACACAGATACCCACTAATAATGTCGTAACTGCAACATCCACGCCTAATAAATTCAACACGGCCTTTCGCAAAGTGCTAAAGTACAAGCCACTTCTTTAGTGCAGGTTTAGGACCAAAAAATATATTTTCATATATGACTTTGCAGATGTTTCTTATATAAGAGGAGGGTTTTCACGTTATTTTTAACTAACTATCACATACAGAGTCAAACATCAGCTGACCAGGTATGCGTTTAAAAAGAAAAACAAATACAAAACCGGCAGTAGTATTAACAATTACTACTCATTTTAATTGAAATGAGGAAGAAAAAAATAGGTAGAATTGACAGTATTTGCTCTAGTCCAATTATTAATGCTGGTCGGAAAAATCAAAACCTAAAAACTAATGAGAATTCATACACCATAAGGTGCAAATCTAAAGTTCACAAGACCTAAAGCCTGGCAAACAGGCAAGAACTATAGACAGCTAGAGCACACACCCAGCAGTGCACTCATGTCTCTTGCTCAACATACACAATCAAGGATTATACAGGACTTCCTTACTGAACAACTTGTCTGTCCTGTTACTTATAGTGTGCAAAACAACACAAAAATGTAAAAACCTGGTAGAGTTCAATCAAGAAAAAATTCTCACCAGTGGCTCTCCCGCCTTCTTCTGGATGCTGATCATGCGCACCGTGTCTGCTGGCATGATGGAAGCGCTGCTCATGTTAGTGTTTTTTGCTGCAGACGGAGGGATTTCATAAGATTTGGCAGCCACCTTGTCGTGAGCCTCAATTAACGACTGATGACAGAGACAAAAAAAAATAATCACATGAGAGAATTAACAAATGTTAAAATCACAAGCCACAGTCTCACCTTGGCAGCCAGTGCACACATCAAGGTCCAATCAGCAAGAGACTCAGGGGCTCAGAGGCCCATCGCAGTAGTCTACAGCTTCCCCTTATATACCCCACTACACACACAGACTCGTGGACAGGTGGGTGGGACAATGTGAAAGGCACTGATTGGCTCTATGGTAAGTCATGGGGAAGTCAATTTTATTTCCTTTTCTGATGTACAAACATTGCTCAAGTTTTAAAATATGCTGCCCACATGTGTCCAGCAAGCATGCAGTCTAATTTAGCTAATTTCATGCAAGACCATTCCTACAGCCCACACTGTCTTTTAAACAAGACACAATACAGAGCAGCCAGTCATTTAAATATATATAACATTCTTACAGGGTACATTAACAAAGAGAGACTATTTCATTCTGAGGGAGCTTTGAGTATACTCATGTCACAACTACACAATTGTAAGAAACACTTTAGGAGTAGGTTTACCTTGAAATGAGGCTCTCTGAGAATCTTGGAAAGCTCTGCTGCGCTGTCATTATGGCCAGCCAGTCCACTGATGTCTGTCAGGATTTCACTGACCAGCTCCACGTTGTGGTTCCGCACCGCCTGCAGCTTCACATCCTCCAGCCGCTCATGAGCCTGCAGGAACAGGAGCACCAACAGCCTTTTAATGGTCACAGGTTTTAAAAGTAACATGGCTAATAACAAACACATTAAAAACTGTGGAATTAAAGCAGTGGTCATCTAGTTTAATACACGCAGATTCATTTCCAACACTTCTGTCACTGTCACAAGCAGAGCGGGACCATCTCCTCAGTTAAGACAGCATAAAACAATTCTTGAAACAATTAAATCGTCCCTGGCAACAGAAGTAACAAAAAAAATACTACAAGACAAACATACATTTAAAAAAAACCTTTAAAAACAACAAAAAAAGCACGTCACATCAAGTATAAACACTAATAAAATCAGTCACAAGTCTTGCATATTCATTTTCTCACACTGAAAATTCCCAAACTTAAATCCATTATCTTATTACTTTTCCATTTATTTTCTCAAACTTAAAATGAAAAAAAAATAAAAAATACTGCAGGCAGGTGGTTACCAACATTGGTCCTGAGTTTACCTGCTACCAACATACCTGATCCAAATATTTAACTAATTATCAAGCCTTTCTTTTGAAGAGGTAGGTACATATAGGGGGGAAAAAAACAAAACACAGATGTTCCGAGGCCCTCCAGGATGGCTCTGGTGTTTGGAATCTGTTCCGTTTCCAAATCAACGGTTTGTGATTACAAAATTCAACAACATCCCCACCAATAATGATTTCACATAAATGTAGTGAAGCTAGCGACTCACTCCTTTAACCTATGACTCTACAGGGAGTAAGTCTGGCGGAATGCAGTACTTCTGTCCTTTATTCCCCCATCTACATACTCCCACTATTTAGGCAATACCCAAAGTTTACTTGTTTAAATCTTAAAATCAATGTCTAGGAGTTTAAAGGCCACTGCAATTGGGTGTATTGATCTTGCTGGCTGCAAATTATAAACAAAAACACATTCAACAGATGTCTATTTGTTTTAATATCTTAGATTAGTAACTGATGTGTAGTAAGCTGCCGCTGCTACTACTCTACTGATCATCAGTGTCTTCTTGCCCTTGTATATTAATAGTCATCTACATAATGAAATTCTATTGAACCCATGATCTCACATGATGACCAGAATATGACTCAAAATTCCCCTTTTGAGTCTTGGCTCTTTAAGGAGTGGCACTTTAAGGAGTTCTTCCTGGTCTGGGTCACCCTTGAATTGCCCACTAGGGGCCAAACACAGGTTCTGTAGAGCTGTTTTGCAACTACATCAGGTGTAAAATATAAACACTTATTTATGAACTAATTATGTTTAAAATAATGCAGCGCAATCTTTGCCTTATTAGATTGTCACTCATTTGTAACGCACACATTTCTCTTTATTTTATGAGCATCTCCTGTAATGGATTAGTTTTTTTTCCCAAAAACCTCTGCTCCAGCATCACAATCAATGTCTAACAAGTCAACAGTGCCAAAGCCAAGAAAACATCACACATGTAATTATTTAATTAGCATTATTTTTTTAATGATATTAGGGACAGTCACTACTGAATCAGCAAGGATTTAGATACCTTGGCAAGAGAGCGAACGATGGGGCTCTCCATGATGCCTCGAAGGAAGATAAGGTCGATGTCTTTGGCTCCAGTGGAGGGTGGCAACTCCTTGAGGTTATCCAACACTTGCTGCATAGCTGCAAGAGATACCACCGTTTTACTGAGAGTGAAAGGCTTCCATATTTATTAATAATCTGCAGCACTGCTCAACAGCCATAGGGAGTGATCAAATGTAGCATATCACTATAATAAAGAAAACCCTTTATTAGTCCCACAGGTTGCATTGTGGACAGTACAAAAGAAGTAGCAGCATAAACAACAGAAAACAATATAGCAAAAAGACTATTATACACACAAACATACACATTAAACGATACACAATTATATTTATCAAGACAGAAACAGAGAATTTAACTATTTAAGGGGAATGTTAACATACCCCTTAAAACATGTCTGGGTTACCTAAGCACACTTTAACTGCTTTAAAACGCTGCACATTTCAGTAATGCCACTAAAAACATAATATAAATCTAACCAATATAAAGATAACCTACAGAACTCCAAGTTTCAAGAAGCTAAACATTTAAAGCACATTTTTCCATAAGTACTGCATTTGTATTACGACTTTAAATCTATTACTGGACAGCATTATCTCCTTAAAACTGTACATCACTGCATCTGCACATGTGGTGTTCTACACCACAGGAGAAAAACGTGGCTATCCACTGACCGTTCAATCCACTGTTTCACACTAATTGAGTGGCAAAACAAAGGGTGGATACAAAAGCGCCAAAAAACACTCAAGCCATGACAAACAACTTGAGTGGCTCAAAATGGGCCGATTCATCACGAAGTGACTTCATTACCATATTGCTAACAGTAACCATTTCCATGGTGAAATACGCCCACACAGAGACCTTTCACACAGCAAGGCAAGAAACCTTACACAACACACTATGCCAGTTTGGAAAGCAGTGTTGAAATATTTCCCTGCTCTCAACACACCTGAACCAACTAACTGGATCATTAATAAACATTTCCTGAGCTGAAGTGCTTCTGTTAGGGCAGAAAACATCCTGCCCATTTCTGTTGGAATAAAAGTCTGGTGAAAAATAAAATGCAAACAGCTCCACTTACTCTAAAACCAGAGAAACGGCCCAAACTGGTGTCCAGTCTGGTACTGAAAACCAAATACTTAAATCACTGGGAACTAAACTCAGGTCCCAGCATTAGGACATACCTTTCATAGCAGTAATAATCAAGGTTCATTAGTGGCTTTTTGAGTGCTACTATAAATGCAAGGATTAAATGCAACCAGTACCAGAATTTCTAGTGTAATTCTGTGAAGACTAAAAATAACAACTCAAAATAAAACATTCTCCGTTTCATCACTTAACATTCAAACAAGGACACACAATGTGCTGACAGACAGAGAATGCTGATCAACTGTGAGCAAATGAGTTACAAGCCACCAGTCTCATTTATCAAAGCGGGTGTTGTAAATGTAAGTAAGAGCTGCCATAACACATTAGAAAATCGCACTCATAGTGGTGCGCAGCAAACAATGACAAATCCTACGCATTCTTTACTGCTCTTTTCATTCACTGCCAGTCTTAACGGACGTAAATGCTAAAAACTTCCCTCTAAGAAACTCCAGTTGCTTTTGAGATCGGCTCACTAGCCTATTAGAACTTATGCCCAACATACCATGCATCTTACATTCTGGCATTTAAAATAATTTAAAGCAACTTACACAGAAGTAGCAATTGAATCATGTAATAATCACATTCTTACCAGTAAGAATTCCTTTCTAACATGAAATACTCAAAAATTTCAACATTTCAAAATTATAATTTTACATTTGACAACTGAATTTTTACCTTAATTTTATACTAGTCAATACCATTCACACCTTTAAAATGAACTGGGGGGAAAGCATGAATGCTTTCTGAAGCTGTACATGCTAGAATATAACTACGAAAGTTCTAAACAGTTGTAACATACTAGAATATGATTTTATACCTTTTGATCGTATGCTGTAAATTAATGGAATTTGCAATACAATTAACCTTTTTAATTTCTAATACGAAATTTCGAAATAAAATTAAAACTTTGCCACAAAAACATTTCCAACTTTCATGCCAGCCCCTGGATCCTCACAAGCCATCTTTAAATGTGCCTTTTATAGGATTACACTAATGTCAAAGAAGACCCTGGGTCCATGAGTTCCTTTATGTTAAAAAAAATTCCCATGTACAATAACCTGTCACAGGAAAAATGTCTGGATCAGCAAATACATAAAGCATTACATCTATTCTTCACTTGCTTACCTGTCCCAGACTTGGCATTGGCAACAGTCATCACTGCTAAGAGCGCAGGTCAAACTCACAGTTTAGAAAAACGTTTGCGAATCTTCAATCAGAGCGACACCAGTACACCTGAACTAGAGAGAAACAAAACCTCCAGATCAGAAAGTGCATCTTTCCAGGTTCCAGAATTTGCATTATCATTATCATAAAGTGATGCATTCTGTGCAGTTTTTGAAAGTCACAGCCAAAAAAAACTATTCTACATATCTTGACTTGACAAGAATAAAAATGTCAGTCTTTCACAGGCAATGCATCTGAGGCTTAAATACTATTATGTGACACTACTGAAAAAAAAATACTGGTTCTTACAAATAACTGGTCACTCATGAAAAGCACCCCTGAAAACCAGTCATTTAGTCAGACCCTGTAATAAGTGGCAGAACATCTAGAAACTATTAGAGGAAACCCTGTGAGTGCGGAGCTAAAATAAATGACAGGATGAACACCTCACAGCCTCTGATCATAGACTCATTTTGAATACCCACAAACCTCTCCCCAGAGTAATCAGTGTCCTTTAGAGTCCTACAGACCAACTCCTAAATTAAATACCAGACACTGCTTCCCATTGCGAATGCATTTCCGATGTTTACAGATTATCTCCATGGTCTAAGGATGTTTAGAAGTCTGCTGGCTAGCACAGCATGGTGTTCTGGTTGAGCAGTGTTTCAGGGGATTGAAACTGAGATAATGAAGCAGTTGTGTGTTTAACTCAGATCTGTCACATCACATCTTTCAGCATCCAATGCACCTGCCTGGCAAACTCTCCATTGTTCTGAATACTGCATTGGTTTTAGCAAACAAATCAAAGCCGCACCCCATGCAAACAGAGAAATATTTAAACCAGTCTGTGCACCTTCAGTTGAGGTAGGTAATAACTGAAGGTGTAACAATGCATCGGAATATTGTGATATAAGTGGGATGTAGGGATGGCAGTAGCCTAGAGGTTAAGACACTTGCCTGTGAACCCGAAGACCACAAATGTTGCAGGTTCAAGCCCCCACTTTCTACCATTGTGTCCTTGAGCAAGACATGTAAGCCGCAAGGGGACTGTCCCTATAACTAATGATTGTAAGTTAGTCTGGATAAGGGCACCTGCCAAACACCTCAAACGTAAAATGTGACAATGCAGAGAAGAATTACTGTAAATGTCCTGTTCTCTACGAATTATGCTATCTGTTGTAACTGCACTGTTTACAGTATTAAAAAAAAATTCTGTCAACAAACCAGTCCAGCACATTCATGTCAGTGATCGTCTTCTCCTGGCCATCTGTCTAGTTTCACTAGGAAAATTGTTCACATTTCACTCTAAATATTGAATTGTTTTTGCTCTTACTTTAGTGTACTTATCAAGAGTGCATCGGACCATGAGCCTTGAACTGTCTAAAGAATTGCTGACTGATTCATTATACAGGACAAAAAAAAAAAAAAAAGTGTCCTGTGGCCATGGACTAATACGAATAAGACTGTCAGGCAC
The DNA here is from genome assembly GCA_037577145.1 of Brachypetersius gabonensis. NCBI lineage: Eukaryota > Metazoa > Chordata > Actinopteri > Characiformes > Alestidae > Brachypetersius > Brachypetersius gabonensis. Next base: position 7,723,462 of record JBBJLR010000007.1, on the reverse strand, counting down.
ATCAGAGCTATGAAACATTGCAGGGAATCATATCTATTGAATGTGACAGCCCAGCAGCACACAACAATTATTCTAAAGCACCCAGGAGACCCACAGAGCTGCACAGATTAAACCTCCTTGTAGAAACAGACCAGAGTCTACTCAAAAGGGGCTTTAATATCAGGAGGTGAGCCTGGGTGCAAACTATGACTCATCACCTGATTTTACAGGCAGCAAAACAGAGGAGTTTGACTGGGCTGCAAGCCAGGACATATTTGACCCGTGAGCCAGGTGACTTTGCACCAAGACAGCGGAGTTTAATTAGGTGTGTGTGTGTGTGTGTGTGTGTGTGTGTGTGTGTGTGTGTGTGTTATCCACAGTTTTTGGAATTGTGGAGCAATCTTGGTTTGAGGAAGAGAAAATAAACTTCTGTTGGAATTGGCTATTTCCTGTCAAAGCAGAACATTTCATTAAAAATAATGAAAATAAAGCTGCTTGATGCGCTTGTAGAAATATTTCAGACACAAATCACAGGACTTCACTGTTCTACTTCTCTTATTTGGAGCACTTGGTCTCAGAAGAACCTGCAAGACGCAGGACAATGAACAGTCAACCATTCAATCACTGTTTTGAATGTACAATATGTACACCATGGTTCGAATTATGGGGGGTACTGTACCCCCTGATAGCAACTATTCGTATTGACGCAATAGCGGACCAAATATGGTGGGGTAAATCACTCTGATGTACACCGACTATTTATGGGAGCTTGAGGCCCACTTTAACATTTTTTTGTGTAGCTAAACACATTGAACTGTTGCTTATATTTTCTCATTGGCAAATAAATCAACGAAGCATCTGACATTTCTCCAGATTCACCCCTTAAATTCTTTTTATTTAAGTTTGTGCGTACAGTTAGTGCACAAACAAGATGTACTTTACCATTATCTGTAATCACATGCAGCTACATGCCTGTATACTCACCTATAACTTACTAATTCTTCTACAGTAGCTCTTCTGTTGTACAGGTTCTGTTGTACAAGTTTTGAGGAAGCAATCACATCTAGCCATCACAATTTGGCTCTTCTCAAAGTCACTCAGACCCCCAAAGATATTATCTTTTGTGGTTAATTATCTCATATAAGGAAAAAAATCTAGACATTTACTTAACCAAAGAAACATATCAATGGTTTTGATTTTAATAAAACAACATCACAATGAATGGATCCCCTACATTTAATGCTTTGTACAACCTCTGCTTACCAACAATCAATGTTCTCCTTTAACAAGCAGTGTGATTGGAAAATACAAGAATAATCGAGAACTCTCATCAATACAGAATTTCTCTAAATCCGCCCACACTCTAGACTCTCCTCCTCAGCTGACAGGTTAAGTGGGTTTGGGTCAGGGGACTGAAACCCCAAAGCTTCCGTCTGGTGTTACTGACCTATTGAATTGTTATGCTGGAAGATCGAACCAAAGGCCGGTTTAAGCTATTTGACAGAATCAGATAGATTTTCATTGTTCTAACAATGTTCTCAGGGCCTTTAAAGGAAAAACTGTTCCAGATCACAGATTCTCATATTTAAGAATGTGGATGAGCTTATACATTACTTTTTTTTATCTAAGAGACACCTTTTTGTGGGATCCCATTTGTGGGATCCAATTGAAGTTCTAAAGACTTGGCACCACAAAAACACTACCATCTTCTGCAAATTTCTAACTGGGATGTTTGTGGAACCTTTGCCCCTCTAATCGTCTCCCTCACTGTGTGTGGGGGTAAAATAAACATGTCTTCTTACAGGCAGGTCCATCATAGTGCTGAATGGGGTATGAACATCAGACAGATTTTAAATTACATTTCAAACCAATTTATTCTTTTTACAATATTTGTATGAGAAACATTACAATTCTCTGGAATACTAATTGAATTTTCCCATATTTTGTTCATCAAAATTAAGAGACCAAATGCACAAAGAGCCTTATCTGATATATCTGCATTGCTCCACAGTTAACTTCCATTAAAGATTTGATTTCCCTCGTATTGTCTATGTGAGATCAAGACACTTTTTTTTAACCAAAGATACTGATAATTACAGAGCTAAGTATACCCCCTTTGAGCAGGACGAGTAATAAACTATGAGCCACATGAAATAAATGTGAATAAAGTAGTGTCTATTTGTCATATGTGAACATACCACAGCACAGGACACAGTGTTAACAGCAGAATTGTTCTCTGCATTTTACCCATTCACCAAGTGAAGCAGCGAGCAGTCAGCGATGGTGCCTTTCTCAGGGGCCAGTGGTGCCCCGGCAGTCCTGGGATTCAAACCTACAAACTTTTCAATCACAGGGGCAGATCCCTAACCACTAGGCCACCAGTTTATACAAAGAGTAAAGAGAAATATCAGTCCCGCATGTTGCTGTGCTGTGGTCAGTATATGTTGTACTGCAAGGGTTCATGGAGGTCAGGTGTGAAGAACGATCTGGACAAAAAAGTGAGTAAAAGTAACCAGGCATGACGAAAGGCTTTAAGCCTATTGTATTCACTCACAAGGTCAAACATGCAGAGTGCTGGGCCCAGACCAAAATGGGCTAATCATAAATGCTTTTAAATTACATATATATAGAGATGAGTATCAAGAACCTGTGCTAAATTGCCACCAGCTCTGGTCATTGGTCATTAGTGATCAATCAATAAAGTCCTGGACAAACTGTGCTGCTATCAGTATTTATGCAGCATTAGTGCATTCCAACAGAGCTGGCATTTTCAAAAAGGTGATGCCAGATTGGATCAGTGGGATGGACAGGAGCAACGCTCTGCACATCACTACCACACATTGCTCTGTTTTTATTTTATATATAGGAATATATACAGGAAACCCAGTACAGTTGTTTCATCTCACTGTGTATGGTTGAAATGACAATAAACCAACCTGACCCGACAACGCCCCCATCCTTGAGGCTCTCTGACCAACCACGAAAGAGTAAAGATGCCGTCACATACAAAATGCACCGGAGTAAAAATATTACCTAGACAGACTTGGGCAGTGAGGAACCTTCTGTGAACTGAAAACAGATGCACATGACTGAGGAGCGTGATGAGTGCCTGTCTGAGACTTCATGGAAAAGATCACACTATCATGGAAAGCGCACTAGAAAAATCTGAGGTCCCCTGTATGTTGGATCATCTGATAAATTTAACTTCTAATTCCACCACGTAACTCTACATTTACATGCAAAAGTCTTACCATGAGCATCATCATGTGAAGTTTTCTAGGTGGGTGCTAAATCATTTAATTATGGGCAATATCTTATGCGTAGTAGTCTTACCAGGTGAATATCACTACTTTTGTCAATATTACAACCATTATGCCTAAAAATGCACTCCTAACTACGGAGTTATTAGTAAATCAATTATCCACTATATTTACATCCTAAATCATGGTGTATTGCATACTGAGGTCTATCTACAGATTTTTTTTTAGAACGTATACTCTATGGACAAAAGTATTGGGACACATGACGACTAAACCACCAGGGACTTTGTTATTGTTTACAAATACATAGACATTAATAATGAGTTAGTGCCCCCCTCTGCAGCTTCCACTCTTCTCGGAAAGCTTTCCCCTAGGGATACTCCGATCAGGATTTTTGCCACCAATACCAAGTACCAATTTTTTGTCATGGTGATCGGCCGATACCAACGCCGATTCTGATGCTTCAAGTTTATATAACTGATATGTAAGCTCTCTGATCACCATTAACTTTTTTCAGATAAAGTAATACTATAAATGTTGCCTTTTTTATATTTTTGTTATATCTTCACAGTATCTATATTTATCTAATGTAACTATTGTTTTAACAGAGTACTAAATAATCACAAAGAAGTATTTATTATATAGTGAACATTTTAATATGCCTTTGCAATGGGGTTGAATCGACATCAATTGTGATCGGTTCTTAAGATCGGCCAAGTTTAACGATACCGATCTTTAGCCGATCGATCGGCGCGTCGCTACTTTCCACAGGATTTTAGTATGTCTCTGACCATTCATTCTGTAGAGCATTTATGAGGTCAGACACTGATGTTGAACAAGAAGGCCTGGCTTGCAATCTTAGCTCCAGATCAACCCAAAGGTGTTGGATGGGGTTGAGGTCAGGGCTCTGTGTGCGCCAGTCAAGTTCTTCGACACTGAACTCATCCAGTCATGTCTTTATGGAGCTCACTTTATGCACTGGGGCACAGTGATGCTGGAAAAGAAAAGCTTCTTCCCCAAAACTGAAGCATGGTGTCCAAAATGTCTTGGCATGCTGAGGCATTAAGATTGTCCTTCACTGGAAGTAAGGTGCCTTGCCCAAACCCTGGAAAACCAGGTCTGTCCCAATACTTTTGTCCATATAATGTATTATATAATGTTTTTGTCTCTGGGTGTCTGTCCTCCAGCATTCTGATTTCCAGGGGGTGCGTCGTCTCCATGCATGTCTACAGGAGGACTCTCTCCTCATAGACAGCGATGAGCTCTGCTTGTCCGGGGTGTGGTGAACACGCTGAAACACGCTGCTGACGCACACAAAGACAAACCTGTTTTACGAAATCGGGTTTTTGCAGACATTCAGAACCCATCACCTTATGTACTTTTGTTTTGTTCCATTTAAAAGGGCGGGTGGACAATCTGTAGGGCAGCTAGCGGTCAGGAGGTTAGGAAGCTGCCCCTTTGATCAGAAGGCTGTGGGTTTGAAACCCAGGACTGCCAGTGGCACCACTGAGGCACCCTTGAGCAAGGTACAGTCTCTAGGCACTATGTCTGCCTTCTGCTTTACTTGGTCAATGGGTGAATCGCAGAGAAAGAATTTCACACTGTGCTCCGGTGTGGTGTGTTGTGTTCACTTGACAAATGTACACTTCACACTTATTTATATTGCACTTTTAATATTACACTGTTGTATAGCTATTATTCTGTTGATAATGCCACACGTTCATCTTTTGTACTTTCCACTATACTGCTGTAACAATGCTCATTTCCACCTGTAGGACTAATAAAGAGCTCTTTCCTCTCTTACTCATAGTAATGTATAATTCAGTGTCCCTGACTGTCCACTGCTTCACTTGGTGAATGCGTTAAATGCAGAGAAAGAATTTCACATTGTTCACACCGTGTGGTGTGGTGTGTTCACACTTTACACTTGTGTTCGTATTTTTTGTATATTTGTATTGTATTTGTGTCTGCTCTTACTTTTGTTCTGTCCACTTTTCTGCTGTAACAATGTAAAAGATACAGGGGTTCTCTTATCTCTTCGAAATAATGTACAGCGTTCCTGGCTGCCTGCTGCTCTTCTTGGATGAATGAGTTAAATGCAGAGAACTGTGTGCAATTCACACTGTTGTGCTCACATGTGACACTTTACACACTGTAGCGAGCTACACGCTCCTCCACTACTACAAAGTAGCACCGTGCCATGAGCCGTGTTTATTTCTCAACCCCAAACGTCACCAAAATATCGCCGAAACACGAGCCACAGCCACACATGTGCGCCATGTTCCGCTTCCCATTCAACTTCGGGGAAGAAGCCGTGTAGCCACATTAGCTAGCAGCATGTTGAGCCATGGACAGCGCGTAGGATAGCTCCAAGACATGCCATCTTCATTATACACACTAAAAGTTCACTAGAACTACTTCCACCCCTGATTTACAGGCGGTTTCTCAGTGCCTCCGTGCGTTCCTGACTGCTTGCCCACTTGTCATCGATTAATTAAGCGGTTTCAAAGCTCCCGGCCGAGAAACAAGCCCCTATCGGCTGGTTATTCTTAGCCAGTCCTGCTAATGCAACTGGATTTAGCTGGTTAGTGCTTGGGATCAAAAGGAAGGAAAGAAAGAAAAGTAGCGCCGTAAAACGCACAGGAGAGGGTGAACGGGCAGCCACGTGTAGGCCCGTGGAGGAGGTTCGCGCTCATCAATAAAACGTGCTCAGAACAAAAAAGCACAAGAAGAAAAAATGAAAACGACGCAAAAACGACTTACCGCTGGTGTCCCCGTGCGGTCCTGTCCCGGAAAATAGGCTCAAGAGCCCCCCTCCTCCCTTCCCTACCACCACCACCCCTCCTCTGCCCCACAGGTCTCACAGCAGCCTGGAGAAAGTGCTCATCCTTCCCTGTCAGTCAAAGCTTTAGCCTGGCCCCGATTAGTGACGACCCAGCTCAGTGACAACAGCAAGGACACGCCTAAGAGGAACCTAAGAGGAACCTCATTTCCCTCATAAAAGCTTCTCTCCGCCTGGAACCCGCTTGCGCGCAACGAGGATCACCAAGACCCTCACAACAAAGCAGCGCATAGGTCTCAGTCCTGCATTGTCTTCCTCTCCAAACGACCATCAGGACCACTGCGTCCCCAACTACGGCTTGTTGCTTTGTGCTCCGCCCCCTTTTTTAATTTGACTATTTGGAGATCGATCTATTTATTATTATTATTATTATTATTCATGTATTTATAGCGTCTGTAAATTCATTCAGAAACCTGTGGTCACATGGTACGCTTAATGTGTCAAGGTCACATAATGGGATTAGTCCACATCGTAATCCTGCAGAAAGCACCGCGGCTTCTTGTTCTGGTTGTAAAAAAGTTTTTGTGCCAACCACGGGTTGGAGATTAATGTGGGCTGTGAGTATGAAAACATGCTGGTTAGGAGTAGTGGAGTATTTTATCAAGGTTTGTGGACAGAAAGATAAATGAACGTCACTGAGAAATTTGGCCACAAGAGGGAGCCAAAGATACTCTGTCTTGTCATTCAAACCGTTTATAATAGTGTTCCATAAAATAATATATGTATATATATTTATAATAAAAAAAAACATTTAACACAATAAATAATGTTGCCGGATACAATGGCAATTTAATCATACAGCACTGTAATTTCTGTGAATTTTCGTTGTAAAGCTCACTCTCAACCTATTATATAAATATCAAACATACACTAAATTCAAACTTATTGCACCACACTAGATTGTCTCTCTACATACAGATGGAATTAATGTTGTTTCTTACATAAAGTCTGCCACATTACAACAGTGGAAAACACACTCCTGTTCTGTACTCAGCTAGTGTCACTTAAGTAAGGAATCATTGCACATTGACTTCTAAAAGGACTGAAATTAGTGACCAAAAAGTAATTAAACATTTAATTAACTATTTATGCAACTACACAACAGTCAATACAATTAAGTAATGACTAAAATGAATGGTGAAAATGAAGCATCCATACTAGAGCCGAGGGTATAAGGATGTTTCTTGCTTTTAGGTTCTTCAGCCATTGTATAGGTGGAATTGTAGTTTGATGGATCACGACAGGCTGACAGGCACATCCTGGATCACCACATCCTATCAGGTCTAGAGAAAGACACATTTGGAAAACAGAAATTATATACTGAGACATTATATATACATATATATATATATAGCGAGAGAGAGAGAGAGAGAT
>JBBJLR010000007.1:7704490-7715907 GCA_037577145.1 Brachypetersius gabonensis | reverse complement strand
TTCTTTTGTGTGAAGCTGCTTTGTGACAATGACCATTGTTAAAAGCGCTATATAAATAAAACTGAATTGAATTGAATATTTAAGGAACAAAGGCCTAGGATAAAAGATTTTCTAATGTGAATTCTCTCACTCACAAAATGTTTTTTTTACTTTTCTTTACAAACCAAATGTCAACAGGGAATTCTCCCGATGTTTCTAAATAAGTAAGTTCAAACTAAATCCTTCACGAGTTTAATGTGCAAAGCTCAACACTGCCATGTCACAACTGTCCACATCATCTTACATAAATGAGGGATCTGAGGGATGCTTTTGGTTTAAAAAGTGGTTTTAAAAATACAGTATGGATAGATTTAGGGCAGAAAGGCTATTGTAGGGTAAAACAGTCCCCAAAGAAAAGTTGTTTTGTTCAGATGTACCTTTATTTTACCATTACAAACATTATATGTATAAAAAAAACCACTTGGGCGTTCACTGGTGGTTTTGGATAGTACATAAAAATGTCTATTTTGTGACCTTGGTTACGATCACCAATATTGTGAAGGAATGTGCACTTTTCACACGTTTACATCCCAATGACCAAATGGAATTATGAACAATGATTGAAAAATGGATTAGATCGGTTTGATATAATTATGCCTATAGCATTACTGACATATTAATTTAATTACCTCTTCCAGACAGCCCAACTCCACCAGTTTCCAGCGCAGCTGTGATCGCAGGCTCTTGATGCACTTCTTTATGTGCAAGAGCTCATCTGCTTTTGGAAAGTTGTTCTGCCACTGCAGCATCTCCTGCTTAAACTGGTATCGAATGTTTTAGATTAGACATCTTCCGTCCCTACAGCATTATGAGGAATACACAACATAGAGGACACTGTTGCATATTTGTAGATGTAAAGTAGCATTAACACTTTAATTGAATACAGTATTCTTCCTCTAAGCCTTTATGTAATCTGTGCATTAGGAAAACAAACCTTAATCATGAAGAGGAAAACAGTTGTTAGATTAGCAGTTACATAACGGCTCTTAGATGATTTCTGATTTAATTTAGCACATGGCAAGTATCTGCTTCTTACCTTTTTATTTCCTTCATATTTCTCTCTGATGCCACACAGAAGATCCTGCTCTTTTTGAATGTGCTGCATTGCTTTAAGAAAAGCCTTCAGCATTATCTCCTGCCCGTCCCGTTCCTGTGAAATGCAGTGAGCAGTTAATCATCTGAAACAGACCTGACCAAGATTAGAAATGCTCCAACGCTTAACACCATTCAATATGTCAAAACTAACAACAATTACTTATTAACTGATCTAAGTTTCAGATTTTAAACAGAAAAGTCTGAAAAGGGAAAAATGTGAATACAGTAATCGCCCAATTTTCACAGGGGTTAGGTTCCAAGAGCAGCAGCATTTAGTGAAAAATAGCATTGTTGTGTTTTGGGAAATAAATAAATAAATAAATAAATAATTACCTAACAACTATGTCTATTTTTATAAAGTAAACCCTAAATATGCAAATCTGCTCCCAGAACCCTTTGTCATTATAAACTCAGTTTACTTCATTACCCTTAAAGAAAATGTAAAGTTTTCGAACTTAAATTCCTCGTCGAGATATGCAACTCAGAAGTTTGCGGGACAAAAGTTTACACCCGTGTCGCATTTAAAGATGTATGTGTGTCTGAATGCATTCCAGTTTATGGTTTTCGGGGAATAGCCCCTGATCTACTCGGGCTAAAAATACAAATGACAGCTCATTGGAAAGGTCTCCAGGAGATCTACCGAACGGAGGAGTTTGAAGTGTCCGAGTGCTTTCCCCGCCAAGATATGCAACTCGGAAGGTCACGGAACAAAAGTATTAGGACACCGCAGCGAGGTGAACTTGTCCCCTTGTTTGAAAACATCCAGAAACAATAGATTTATTGCCACAAAAAGCAAAAAAGGGTGGAGGATATTTGCAGTTTCCACGTTCTTGTGGGGATTTCCACGTTAAACTAGGAGTTTGGTTCTCAAAAAAATCCGCAACTCCTGATCCGCGTAAAACTGGGGGATTACTGTATGTTAAAAAAAATCTAATACTCACAAAGAGATTCATATTTAACTCCTCGCAAACACTGGACTTGACCTGACTCAGGATGTCCTGCACCCCTTTGGCAACAGCCTCTGGGGTCACAGTTGTCTTCTCCATCAAGCAGAAAAACTACAGACATACAGTAAATTATTACAGATTACAGACACTTGAAATAAATCAAAACAACTGAACATCAATTTGATGCTGTAGCGCTTTGAGAGTTTAAAATGGTCAAATTATACAAAGAAGTGGAGCTTTATCCAGCAAAACAGTCCAACTTGCTGGTATGCTGTAGCTGAAAGTTGATTTTTTTTTCCCAGTTCAGGAAAATGGCACTTAAATAGTAATGCAGTCACTAGAGTGGAGTTGACAATTATCATAATTAACAGTGAGCACTGATGTAATGTAAGATGGCATTTGGCTGGCTGTAAATAAACAGAGGACAGTGTGTTTCCTTTCCAGTAAGCAAGGAGAAGTGTTGTAGTGGTCACCAGTAACGAACATCACTGCTATGTGAAGGTTTGCAGTTATTATAAGATGTCTATATACACCATATGGACAAAAGTATTGGGACCCCTGACCATTACACCAATAAGAGACTTTATCGACACTGTATTCACATACATAGACTTTAATATGGAGTTGCCCCTCCTCCCTTATGGCTATAAAAGCTAGCTATCTTAAAAGACTCTCCACAAGATTTTGGAGTTTCTGTGGGAAATTTGTGCCCATTCATTCTGTAAAGTATTAATGAGATCAGGTACTGGTGTTATACAAGAAGGCCTGGCTCGCAATCTCCAGGGAGAGAGGCCAGGACCGGACTCATCCAACCATGTCTTTGCGGACCCTGCAGGAATAGAAAAAGTTCTTCTCAACAGAAGTACAGTATAGTGTGCTGGTACGGTATTGGTGGGTACCTTGCTGATGTTGGCTGCCCAGTCTGTCAGAGCAGAGAGGGCTTTGTCTGTTGCTTGTTGCACACTTCTAGAGTTCTGATCCCTTCGATTCTTCCACTCAAAGAATTTTTCAAAAGCCTGATCCTCAATATCTTCTTCTGAGCCTGAACCATTAATGTCAACTGTGAATTCTGTCCTCAGCAATAAGGAAATGTCCTGTTAAAATATTTCACAACTGGATTATTAACTGTGTACTTCCACACACATCACACCAATCCCAGTTTCTTCATTATACTGGGACTTATACTAATCAGCAGCCCCAAATCATGATGTTCCATCCGGCATACTTCACTGTTTATAGTGTGCTTGGGAGCATAATTTGTCTTCAAACACAGATTAAACACAGATTAAACACAGATGATTTGTCTAAATGCTTATGGGCACATTTTTTTATATACACCCCACTCTGTACGTTTTTTCCTCTTTTTCCTTCCTTATCACTGGTCTGACAGAAACATGCATATTACTGCAACTGTATGGATAGGGATGCTTATGCTTTTTTGATACCAAATGCAATTTTCAGGAGAACATTTTGACTGTATTACTGATTTTATTTTAAAACCTTTTTAGAAAGTGTTTGAATACCCACCCTCAACCCATAAACTGCATTTTTAAATAAAACAGTTTAAGAACACATTTTTTAATGCCACATTAATGGCACGTGTACATATGTGTAAATTTAACAAAAAAGTTCCTGAACACTTGTTTCCCGTCACTGTATGTACAGGGGTTAACAAATACAAAGACTTCCCACTATATTCTGCAGAGATTGAGGTCATATACATCACAGTATACATTAAAGCGATCAAATCCACACAAGACTTAATTGCATATCTGTACCTTCCTGTTTATTTATAAAATGTTTCTTTTTGATATAACCTAAGAGACAGTGACTGTATTTCCACCTACACACCTTTAGACTTTCCAGGCGATCAGTAATTGGTAGACTATCCACCTCCAGAATGTATTCATTTATGGCAGACAACAGAGCAAAGCGGGACAGATTCCTGCTCTTCACCAAGTCCTCAAGCGCCCCCTCCTGTCAGAACATGGCAACAAATATCCTGACAAAGTTAGCCACAAACAATTTATGCTCCCTACATATTTCAGACCAAAAAAATAAAATAAAACAAAGCCACACAAAATTGAGCCTTTATTAACTAAAGCCATCATCTTTTCACAAAAGGATGTACTGTCAGTATTTCCAGGTGTTACCATCTGCAAGTTAAAAAGTAAGGCTTTTAAATTTCACTAAAACGTAACAAGAGCAAATTTACGGTTACAATGCCAAAGACAAAATAAAATATTAAACAAAATAATCAAATAATACTACATTAAATTATTTTTTTTGAGAACCCGCAGACAGGTTCCAGCAAAAGTCTCCTTCGTTATTTTAAAAAAGATTGTTAACTTGGGATGGTGAAAACCTCCTTTTGTTTATGAGAACAGTGAATTACTGGGACAATAATTCGTGTCATATGGAGTTTTAGCTGAGTGATATAAATTCATCGTAACATGATTTTTAAGTCTGTATTGAAATATAATTAAATATCTCTAAGTCTTCCTCTAACACAAGGTGCCCACTTTTTGTAGCGCAAAAACATGATTACTGAGAACAAACAGTTGTGACCACAATTACATACCAAAACTACTCACAGTCTGGCAGTCTCTGAGCTTCTTTAAAGCTTGCTCGTAGCTCTCCCACGCCACCTCAAGTTTTTCTGACGTAAATGGCACAATAATCTGGTTGTTCACCACCACTGTGATGGATTCCAAAAGACGATCTCCAGCTGTAGTCAGTGGATTACTCTCCCTAAGGTGAAAGCCATGGAAATAATCAGGTAATTAAAAACCCCAAAAAATCCTTTATATATTACAATCATATAGGGGTTACCCGTTCAATTTTAAGGTGAATCGAGTATATGGTGCAATGTCCTGTGGGTCTCCAGCTAAAAGTCTCTTTCTGTTGGCCATATGAAAGGAACAACATTCACACAAGAACAATAAGAAAAATAATGAACTGCACTGCAATTATCTCCGTTCCTAAACCCCATGCACAACTCTTCTGTTGAAATAAGCATGGAGATGTGGATCCAAAATTTGCAAATAATTAAAACAATGTACTCTGGTGAGATTAATATAAACTCTTCAGCAATAATGCACCTCATGTTTGAACAAAGAAGCACATGATCCCAGAAACATCATAATATGGGGCTGCATCTCTGCAAACTTTACACATTATCAAAGCAAACATGAATGAATGATGTGCAGGCCTTAAATACAGAAGAATTTAAATCTCATCAGTAAATAAATATAAAATACATGTAATGATGATGTAGGTGCTTTCATGACCAATTCAATAAGACTTTGAAGTCCATCAAAGGGACTCAAGAGGAACAAGGAAATAACAATGCTGACAAAAGCTATTACTTCTTACTGAAGACATCTAAAAGCAATAAAAGTCAACAACGACTTTGCAAGAAAGTTCGAATATTATTAGTTTGCAATGTCTAAATGCTTCCCCATCAATCTTTGTGCATGGGTTTAAATCATCTTTTTTGTTCATATTTATAATAAAAGCTGAAGTATGTAAATTGGTTACATGCACTAGATGTGAATTAAATAAAACTAAAAGCACCTCAATAACTCAACGTAAGTGTGAATGTAGCATTGCAACTAGAAGAAGGCTTACCTATTTTTTCTCACTGCTTCCACTTTTTGAGCCAGTTGAAAAAACATGTCACATACAGTTGAGTTCAAGTGGACACTCTCCTCTTGCCCCTGACACACTTCACTAGCTTTCTGGGAAAAAAAACTTTGATAAAGATGTACTGTAGAGTTTTTGAGACCTGCTAATTTTGTACCATAGTGTCAGTTACAACAGACAATATTAAAAAGTACTACAATGTAATTGGACAACTGCTGAATCCTGTGATTAGTTATGTTTTGAAAGTAAATGAGGCCCCTTGTAGTCACACGTAAACACCTCAGCACAGCACAGTGTGAACAATGTGAAATTCTTTCTCTACATTTAACCCATTCACCAAGTGAAGCAGGGGGCTGCTACCAACACGGGGTGCATGGGCAGCAGTGTGTGGGGACGCTATCTTGCTCAAGAGTACCTTAATGGTGCCACAAGCAGTCCTGGGATTTGACAACTCCCTAAACACTAGGTCACTAGGTACTACAGTTAGACAAACAGTACCAGTGTTAGGGTGAATCAAAAGCCTGTAAAAACACTGTTCCCTCCACTACTCGGCTAAGGCATGACCAAATTTTCTTCCAGTTTTGCAAGAACCTTTAGCAGAAGAATTAATGTAATTATTCAATAACTATGTTTGTCAAAATATTTACTGATGAAGAATGCTGTCAATCAATGTGCTACAGATGTGGAAGGCAGGCACAGAACTGGTGTCTTTCTGCTACCAATACAGACTGCTTCAAACCTGCAGCTCCATCCTGGCTTCCTTCAGTTGCTGTTCTAGGTGATCTGCATGTTTCTGGATGGCACATTTTTCTTCTGCAAGTTTTTCTACCTCCATTGTTTTCAGCTCCATCTCCTTTTTCACCATCTAACAAGAACAAATTGAAAAGCAGAAATAAATAACCAAAAACAAGCAGTGAATGATGGACTAGAATAAAGTCAGGAATATAAATGATGATGATCTCTAGAGGCAAGTATCAGTAAACCCGGCATTAAATAAGCGACTTTGACAGCAAAATGCCAACACACTTGATACACTCTGTAGGGGAAATGGTGCCATGCCAATGTATGGACCATCATTGTGAATGCAGTCCATTTGGGATGAGCTGAAATTCCTTACTGTAAAGAGAGATGCGAGTGAGTGATCACCTGTAGTTCTGATCTGGCTTCATTCAGCATCTGTTCAGTCACCTGACTGCACGGCTTCTGCATCACCACCTCTGTCTTAGATGCCTGGTTTTTATTTACCAGTTCTCTCTCGGCTTCTGGTCTAGTGACAGACATCAAGGTTGTGCTGGTGCTTTGCTCCCTAGGAAAATACATTAAAGCATGAAGTAGCGTGAATACATTTTAACAATTTGATCAACCCACACAGAAGGACTATTATTAATAGTGCAAAATACAAATATACCATGCATACATCACATAAACATGAATTATTTTATGAAATTAGGTATGTCTTACATCAGGCCTTGAGGCTTTTGGCTGGAAAAGGCTGGACGCAACTTGGGCAGACATCCTAAAGAGGCTGGGTTATCACGGTCTCCCTGTGTGCACCTGGGGGGCCACAGTTCAGTCTGCTTCTGGAGGTCCTTACATGGAAAGGGGCTGTCTCTGCTGCCTGCTAGGCTCATTTTGGCAAATTTAAACTTCAACACTTCTGCGCCGATATCATGGTTGCCTTGAAATGCCTGGACCAGAATAGTTCCATCGAAGCAAACTGACTTCTTATTTATGCGTAGCTTCTTCCCATATATCAGATTCTGAAGGAAGGACCTTCCCTGGAATCCAACATTGAGGTACATAATACAATAAAAATGCAGCTTAATGTGTTTGGACTAGGACAATATTAACTTTCTCTGCTCATTACTAACACTAGGTTTTTCAAGATTTGAAATGAAAAATGAATTGAATACTGTTATTAATAATAATCCCTCACTAATTCACTTACAGGTAAAGGTGTAACATTTGCATTCATTCTGCTTTCAATTAAACTGTTGATGTGATTAGCCAAAGCTGGCAGGTGCTTGAAACAAGGGGCACATTTACATTTGTAGAATGTTGTATATTTATCTTTCCCAAAATGTAAACCAATATAGCAAAAAATAAATCAATCAATCAATGACAACTGTCTTTCATGACCAAAATGTCAATTGGTGCTTTACAGATAATACTCAAAGTCTGGTGATTTAGATTAGTCAGAGACTTTGGGTAATCATTGATTTCAAAATAACTCATTACAACTGTCTTGCTTAAGAACTGATAACTGTCTTTGGGTTTCTTGAAGTAGGAGATGCCATAAAAGTGGCTGTTCACCCAATAGGCTGGAACCCCATCCATTAAAACTGATATTCCACACTTTCATCAGTCATGTTTATTTCAAATGCAAGGACCTGAACCATAGGTAAAAAACTTTTACACTGTCCAAATATTCCAAATTGTAACAAAAAAACACCTTTTTAACAGTTGGCCTGCACTGGAGCACAGCCACAGCATAATAAAAAGCCATTATAATTATTTTTCTTAGATGCCTGCATTACTTTACACCTACCTGTGAATAATTGGGAGAATCCTGATCACTCAACAGACGAAAGCCCCAAAACTTGTATTTTTTGGCAAGTGCAGGCAACTGCAAATCTTCTGGAAGTTCAACTAGATCAGCTCTGCCTACAATCTCCGTATTGCCGTAATCAACATACGAAACAAAAAACTAAACGAGATAAACAAAAACAGAGAATATAAATAACAGACAGACTTTCAAGCAGCATTCATGCAGTCATTATACACTCGCAATGTGTCAAAGTTTTAATGCCACTTTAGGAAAAATATGTCCAGAAATGAAACTGAATTTTCAGAAGCACCAGACAGGAGGGTTCAAATATTTGAGCATTTTCCCACCTTGTCGTCTGCCTGCTGTTGCACTTTGCACCTGTACCAGCATCTGTCCTCTGAGAAGCAGGCACCATAAAGCTAATGCATCACAAAGAGACAGATAAGCCAAATGTGTTATAGAGTCTTCGTTCTTATTTGTCTAGTTTATCCTTTAACCTACCTTCTGTGGGTTTAGCCTTCCTGTTAACCTTGCTGCAGCAGGACATTTGTTTGAGAGGATAGTGTTCATCTTCTCAGCTGCTTTGTCCTCAGTCACATTCTTAAGAATCATGCATGGTAAATGAGCATTACTAAATCAGACGTTTGCCAACTCTAACACTAGCTGCATTAGAGTAAAGTTAGTCTCTTATTCTGCAGCTTCTAATTTAATTTCTCCATTCCACCTTAAACTGGGCATCAATTAGACTTGATGGACAAACGTATTGGGACTAAGGCCCTTTTCCAGTGCATGGCAGTCTTAATGTTTCAGCATATCAAGAAATTTTGGACAACGGCAACACTGGACACAGTGAAGGCCCATTTCTATTGAAGCACGACAGTGCACAAAGCAAGGTGCATAACGCCACGTTTTGGATATATTCGGGGTGGAAGACATTGACTGGTCTACACAGATCCCTGACGCAACCCCATCCAGCACCTGTGAACGGAGATTCCGAGTCAGGCCTTCTCGTCCAATTCCTGACTTCATAAGCATTCAAAAGCATATTGAAAACATTCAAAGAGGAGTGCAAGCTGTTCTAGATGCAAAGGGGCCCCAACTCCATATTAGTGTTATAAAAACCCCTGTTGATTTAATGGGCAGGCGTCCCAATACTTTTGTCCATATTTAAAAAATCAAAAATCTAATTATACATTACCTGGGCCCAGAAAGTGATGGCATCCACAACACATGTGACAACAATCAGCTCTACTGAATCATTAGAATGAGAAAAAAACTTTGGTGTCGAGAGCATTATAAACACTGAACAACAGCCCTATTTCTAGAAACCAGGTAGCTAAAGCTTGGCAAAGCTACTTGCTTACGTTTTTCTAGCCCAGACTCCCAAGACTCCTCCATAGCACGCCGTCCTTAAAACAGTGGAGCAGAGGAGAGGAGAAACAGTCAGAGAAATCATGTAAGCACAGTTCTGTGGATGAAGAGGATCAATTTGTTACATTATTTGTAGAAGCTGACCTCTTTCTTCCAGGCAGGGTAGTGAAGAGGTAAGCTTCAGTAAAGTCCTGCTCAAGAAACGAATTCTTTTTAATTCGTATATCTAATGTTGTAACGGTTTTATGGTTACACGAGAAGACTGAAATTAGTGCTTTATTGAAGTGTAGGTTTGCCCTGTTAACCCTTTCATGCTCAGTTTATTCCGGGTGAATTTTTTTTTTGTCATTTGTGGATATGAATGTGTTTGAATGCACATGTACCAGAATTTTCTGGACTAATTTTTGGGAGCAATTTTTGGGGAAAGTTCTAAATTCAGTGAAAATAAAGGAGAAAGGCAATTTTCTTGGTTTTATTGATGAAGACTTGGATACTGACATAAACTATGTAACTCATGCTGTTGCATGAAAATGACCATATTCATTAAAAGAAAGGGACCGGGAACAACCTCAGTCTGAATATGGCACCACTATTGTTCACCACATTTGTGAAGAACAATAATTAAATAAAAAAAAAACATAGAATTGGATTGACAAATATGGATTTTGTGACTAATGTTTTCACTGGTTACATTTTTGCTCTTGGTTACTTGTGCATCCTTTTATTTTAACCCCAAACATGAATAAGTTCTGAAAGGCATTAATAGTAATAATTTCTAAAAAATCTCTGGGTGGAGGTTGCCGGTGCACTAGGGCCTTGTGGCGCCCCTGATATACATACTACTATACATACTACTGAATTATTAGGCATGAGTGTCTGCAGGCAAAATCAACAAACTATGCCAATTAGAGATTGCAATATTGGCTAATAAAAGAAGGAAGGCCATTCTAAACAAGCAGCAGACCCAGTACTGACTTGTGAAGTTGATGTCTTTGCAGAACACCCACAGAAAAGCTGTATGTGTGTGAGAGAGAGTGCAGCAAAACTAAACCATAAGAGACGAGCATTTGCCTAGTTCTAGTTAAGAAAATATGTTGTAAGCTCTCTGTTCAAATCCAGGTTCTTATTTAATCTTATTTGAAGCCTCCACCAGCTTGCCTTCTTCCTGTAGTGCGTCCCACAGTATCATCTCTTCCCTAGGCAAGGGATGCACCCAACTGTACACATTATATAACTTAAAATGTGATTAATTAGACCAGGCCTTCTTCCATTGCTCTGTGGTCCAGTACTGATGCTCATGTGCTCACTGTAGCACGGGATCCATCATGGGCGCTCTGACCGGTCTGCAGCCACATAGCCTCCTATGGAGCAGGGTTAGAAATTATATGGTTTTAACATCAGTTACTGATAGGAATCATGTGGTTGAATTTTTCCTACAATATGTTGTGCAGGCTCCTGTGTCCTCAGAGTTCACAGTGTTTTAAATGCCAAGTCCGTGGAATGGAAGTTTAGTTTCAGGTTTGGCTTTTCCTTCTTCTGCTTTCCATGCTGTCACTCATCCTTTCTCTTTCCACTGCAGAGGGTAAAGTTCTGATAGAACAAATTACATTGGATCCTAAAGAGCCACCTGGGTAGGATCAGTGAGATTTATCTCACAGCTGGTGGCCTAGTGGTTAAGGCATTCGCCCTGTGATCAAAGTCCAGGTTCGATTCCCAAGACCGCTAGGCACCTCTGAGGTACCCTGAGCAAGGTACCGTCCCCACACACTGCT
>JBBJLR010000007.1:7669273-7704390 GCA_037577145.1 Brachypetersius gabonensis | reverse complement strand
CTTGGTGAATGGGTTAAATGCAGAGGAAGAATTTCGTGCTGTTCACGCTGTGTGCTGTGGTGTGTTCACGTATGACAAATGTTCACTTTCACTTCACTTTTTTTTGTTGCTGCTGCTCCAATAACATATTTTAATTGATCCAGTTACAGAGCCCAAGTAGCAGCTGTTGGAGAAACTGCCACTGCTCTGCCTCTTTCAAGAATGATGACCAAGCTGATGCTACATGTCCATTTCTGTCCCAGCCTGAATTTCAGTTCTGGAAAACTTGTCAGCAAACAGCTGATGGTCTTAATGACAACTATTTTTATCTGGTGTAAAGTTGGGCTTCTGGCTGATATGTTACTGCAGTTTGATAGTATGTCTGAAGCAACATTGTGCTGCAATATTCACTGACCTGGCCAAAGCCTTTGAGTCTGTTAATCATACTATCTGTAAACAGACTGGACAGCATAGGGTTCACAGATCATTCTTAGCATGGCTTTTCCTTGTTCAAAATATCTTTTCCATCTCAGATAGTCAGTAAACATTTTAAGGCTGAGGTTATGTAGTCAGAGGTGTGTCATGATTGCCCCAACCAAAACAAAAAAACAAAACAAAAACAAACTTAATTATTTATCTCAGTTAAGTGATTTTATGAACCATATGAAGGACTTTATTCTGATATGTGCCTGCTTCTCTGTTACCTGATTATTTTTAGCTCTCAGATTTATGTAATGAATTACCTGCTAATTAGAAATTAGATTAATGTACTCTTAGCTTAGTGGAGCATCTTCATTAAAGAGCTTATTGGCTCTAAATGACTCAAAATGACATCATTCTTGTTGAAAGTATTTTTTCCCAGTGAATATGAAGTGCGTGATTAATCGTCATAAACCGTTTGGTCCTTCTATTTCTTCTATATGTAAACAAACTGACACTGGACTTGTAAAAGCATAAACACCTCAGTCTCAGTGTGGGAAAGTTTAAAGATGATGAAAGAAGCTGTGGTGCAGGTTTGTGTCATTATGCTGGAGGAATAATAGTCCTTTTGGATTGGAACAAATATTTGCCAATGTTTACAGTTTACTGCGGCGGACGAAATAATAGTAATTTTTCGTGACTGTGCTCAAAACAGCCCTGCAAAACAAACCTAACAGCCATTTAATTGTTGATTGTAGGAAAAGTAAATAATGTATTCAAAATAACTGGGGCCAAAAATAAATTTTCCATGTGTTTCCTTTTCTAACAACTAATGTGTTCCTGTGGAACAGCAACCTTTGTTACTACCATCTGTAGGCTACTTTTGGTTTGCTCTGCTTCAATTCTCTGCTCCTTCTGTCTATTCAATGTCAGTACAAGTCTACTGCTGAGAATTTAGAATGAGAATGAGCATTTGTGTCTATAGCATAGTGTATTTCATACTGAGGTTTTTCTACAGATTCTTTAATTGGATTTACTTAGACTGTATTTGTTATATTGTTCTTGTCTCTGTGTCTGAGTGTCTATGCAGATGTAACCAGTTTCCTCTGGGATCAATTAGGTTTTCTGATTCTGATTCTATAATGTTTCGATTTTTTGACCAAATTAATATTCTTTTTTTTTTTACAGCTGTTTCTCAGGTGACTATCCTTATTCTATGCAGGCACTATATAAGAATTAAAATACTGGCTCTTGCACCCAAACAGTTTGTTTCATGGCAATTTTGCACCATATGTGCACAATACCATAGTAATAGTCCTCTATTTGTGTTTAGAAACCAGAATTTAACAACGTACGTGTTTTTTTTTTCTACAGGGATCCCATAGGGGTCTTTCATGGACTCATTGGGCAAGATATCCAGTGTGCCATAATAATTTAAAGCGTCTCCTTATCATGGGCATCAAGAAATTAAGAAGTCTTCTGGAACTTCTTTAAATTCTAATTTATTTCTAGTTATCAGATTATTTATCAGGTACCTAAACCACTATGTGTCCTTTGTAGATAACAGTTACTGACTGTACCCCAGAGGTATGTAGAATCTCCAAAATGTTCATTTCAGCAAAGCAGGATCATGTGTTCTGCCTTGCTGGGATGAAAATATGCAGAAAACATACAAATTATTTTTTGGGGAAAAAGTGATAAATAATAGGTTCCCATTATACAGTCCTTTGAATACTGGAAAGATCCACTTGGAAAGCAAGTCAAGCAAGGACACTCCAGAAAAAATCTGACCGTTTTATAGTGTAAAATTCAATTACATTTTATGTATACAGCGCTTTTTACAACCAATGTTGTCACAAAGCAGCTTTACAGAATCCAGGTCTGAACCCTTAGTGAGCCAAAGGCAACAGCGGTGAGGAAAAACTCCCAAAGCTGGCAGAAGAATCCTTGAGAGGATCCAAGACTCGAAAGGGGGACCCTTCTTCGTCTGATAGATGTAGAGAGAAAGAAAGCATCACTATGGATATAAGTGACAACAGAAGGCCTTCATAAACATACTTAATCCCTGTTGAACAGTGATTAAGTCTGTTAGGCAGTCTATGGCTAACGAAGTTGGTAGAGTGAGGAGTCAGTAGTGGGTTTTTTTTTCCTGTAGGAGCCCTTGTGAGTAGTCTCTAGTCCAAGATTCAAGCTTGCCAATAGAATTTGACACAGCTTGACCAGGAGTGAGAAGAGTACATTTTGAAAGTTGACTTCCTGAGAAATTAAGGAGAAACTTTGTAGTTTCAGTGGTTCTTGTGTGCTTTCCCATGTAGAATGCAGTAATTCTTGTGTAGGAGAGTGTGGTGGTCTTTGTGTATGTTGCCATGCAGCGGTCCAGGTAGAAGTGTGTGATCTGAGCATCCTCCAGTCGGGCAGGTCCTGTACCCGCCCCTCGATGGCTCTTAGCTGTTTCCACTCCCTCTCGGCCCTCCCTCTGTTAGTCAGATCCTCTCGGGACGGCTCGTATGTTGAAGTGGTTGGGTTAGAAGATGTCCGCCGCGGGTGCTGGAGGTTGCGGACCCGGACCGGGACCCAGCGCCGGTCCCGGCTCCGGGGCCTCCAACCCACGCAAGTTCAGCGAGAAAATCGCCCTGCACACACAGCGCCAGGCCGAGGAGACGGCTGCCTTCCAGGAGGTCATGATGGACATTACCTCCACACGGGTGAGTCAGGGGGGAAACGGGGAGAAATCTCGTACAAAAACGAGGCCTGTCATTCTCAGAGGTGTGAGAAGAGAGAAGAGAAGCTTTTATCTTTAATACGTACTTTGTATTGTTTCTATTTGAGATGAGGCATCAGAAAGAGATTTTTTTTTCTCTGAGAATCTTGCACTAGCATGCTAAGTGGCTAATAATAATGTTGTGATACGGCTAGTCAGGAGAGAGTTAGCTTCGGTGGCTAAAGATTTCTCTAATTGTTTTTTGGCTGAGATTATAGGCTCCTTATGAAACCAGACGAACTCACAAACACCACAACGAGTCGGTGAAAACAGCCACTGGTTTATAATGTTGCACAAAAAGACAACGTAAATGTTTAGAGAAGCAGGAAGCTAGCATTAGCAGACGTTGCTAGCTGTCCTGCTGCTAAGTTGTCAGTGGAGCCAAAAGTGGCAGGCTGTGTTTTTTAATTCTCTACCCCTTTTACAGTTTTAGTATGTATTGGAATGAAATCTCAGGTGCCTGGTTCGTTAGTGATTCCCTGCACGATTTAAGTGTAATGTTTTAACAGATAATTAAGTTAATGAACTTGGTGGTGGAGATCTGAGAAGTGCAGCCCTAACCCAGCTGCCTTGCCAGAAATTCACTGGAAAAGATCTTCAGCGGTCTTTGTGTCACATACATAGTTATGGAGTGCAGTGTAGTCACAATCAATTAAATTGGAGAAAAATGTATAGGCTTAAAGTAATTCATAAAATATACATAGAAAACATAGATTTCAAATAAACATTGACCGTATAAACAAGATGTGTGAATGTAATAGAAAAGTGTATGTGCTGTAAAGTGCAGTGTGCTAGTTTGAGGTGAGGTAAATAGGTTGATGTAAAACAGACTGCATGTGAGATGCAGTGAAGTATGGGGGCAGGTGAGACACAGTGAGGTGGAGAAGCAGGTGAGATAGAGTTCAGTTTGTGTTAGAATGCGTAGTTTAAAAAGTATTGGGACACACCTGTTTTTTGGTTTTGGTTAGGCCCCTTACTTCCAATGAAGGCCAGTCCTTCTCATCCACCATCAGTGCCTGGCCTCATAAATGCTTTACAGAATGCATGGGCACAAATTCCCACAGAAACGCTCCACAATCTTGTGGAAAGCCTTCCAAGAAGAGTGGAAGCTTTTCTAGCTGCAAAGGCGGGACCAATTCCATGTTAAAGTCAATGTTTTTTATTGCAATGTCAATTACGTCCCTGTAGATGTAATGGTCAGACGTCTCAATATTTTTTTCCATGTAATATGCCTTTGACGTCTGTTTTATGTGCCATCTATTGTATGAACAAATTTTAATATTTAATGTGAGGTATCCTATAGAGAGATGGTCACTGCTGAGGTTTTTCCTGGGCTTTGAAACATAGTGGTCTTAGATCTTGTCCCATGCTGGAGATTCCTCTTGCACTAGCTGTCTTTAATGAGCTTAGGACCCACCAGGTAGGGGGTGGTTATACTGCAGCATCAGCAGATGTCTAGTGCTGGCCTCAGATCTCAAGTGATGTAATCGGCACCCTTGGAGTTTGTCGTATTACTGCTCCTTTTTCTTTTTGCTCCTTTTTCTTTTCTCGTGTTTTTCTTTCTTTAAACACAATTTTAGAAGTGTGACTTTCTTAATTTGCAGCAGCCGTAACAAAAAAGAAAAACACACAACAGGGTTGGTAGTACATAGTAAAGTGCAAGTAATGGGAAAAGCAGCATGTAACAAAATACAAGTCATTGTGCAATGGCAGGATGTAAAGAATTCAAAATCTGCAGTGTCGGTATGCAATTTTCGGAGTGTTTATATGGTCCTTGAGTGTGCCAGAGATGTGGAGGAAGAGCAGATCTGTGCGTTTGTCCATGTGGGTGCCTGTCTTTGTTTCTCGTCTGGCAGTCTGGAGGGGTGCTGGAAGGGGTGGCAGAGACCACCGCTCTGGGGAAATCAGCACCATGACTGGATGCGAGGGTGAATTAGTAGTGTAGCCTGGCTGCTTATTGCACTTTGCATAAATGTTTTATTATTGTACTGAATTTTGACTTGTTTTTAATAAGGACCTTCTCAATGACTGTATGCTGGACCAAGAACCATCATCCTCCACTCCTTTGTAAACTGTAGCAATGTAGGGAAATGTAGGGCACCCAAATTACTGCGTGTGGCTGTACATGGGTTGGGTTTTTTATGATTTATGATTGCGCTGTGGTTGGGGCACAGTTATAAGAAAACTCTTAACAAAGAAGTAATGACTGTTATTAATAGTGTAAATGTTTCATCTGATATTATAAGGGAGGCACTGGTAATTAATTTTATTACCAATGCTTATTCAAATTTCTTTACAACTAAGCTGGCCATGGTCATTTTTATTCTTTAAGTAAAGGAACGTAAGAGGAAACAGGCTATTTAACACAGTAATGCACTGCATAATTATGTAACATTTTATAGTGGATGTAGCAGCTGTGTTCAAATGCACTGTGGGTGCACTTATTTATATAATAAGGCAGCTCATTGCCTGGTGATTATGGAGTTGCCCCTGTGATTGGAAAGACTTGAGTACAAATCCCAGGACTTCCAGCAGCACCACTAAGATCCCCTTGTGCAAGATACTGTCCCTCCACACTGCTCACTGGGTGCTGCATTCCTGGCTTCCCGCTGCTTCACTTCACACTTGATAAATGGACAATTACATTTACTTTTACCCTTAAACATATACGTAATAATGTATAATACAGTATATCAACCAAAAGGCTAAAATAAAAAATATTACACGGACTGTGTGTTTGGAGGAAAAAAACGGATTTTGATTTTGCATCTTTAGGTTGTTATTATTATTGCTAAGTCAATTGATATGTTCTTGCTTGACTTTTTCACTGGTGCCTGCAGTGAAGGATATTAAATGAATAGTTTGGACTTTTTTGAGTAGCGTAAGATTTTCACCCTCACTTTCATTTCACTTGTAAGTGCTACTGCTTTGACAGCTAAGTGTCATAACATTGAAAGTGAAGTTTATTGCTTTCATTTATTGCACACTAAACACATTAGCAGTGTAAAAGAGAACATGTATCAGATCAGAAGTGCTTGTTGAGAGATCAGTGGTGAAGAAGAATGCGTACAATCCAATTCTGTATTGAGTTGAAATATCACTGAATTGCAACATAAAGAAAAGTAATGTAGGTCGCATGATAACAGTTGCTGTGTACAACCTAAAGTTTACAAAAGAAAGAATAACAAGCTTCATAGTAGAGTATTATAGTAGAATTACGTTTAACTTTACCACAATCTAATATTGCTCTGGTGCAGCTGCAGTTTGTCTAATTCAGGTTAGTAATTATTTTCAGTAGAGCCATAGTGTGTTAGAGTAGCTCAAGAGTGGTACTTTTATATGGTCACCCAAATTAAGTACTTCAATAAAAATTTAAATGTAGTGTTTTTGAAGGAACCTCGTTGGGTTTTTTTTGTTTTTGTGGGGTTTTTTTGTACCCCTTATTGTGTCCGGGAGCTTAACAAGCAGAATGTGAGGCTGGATGCCATGATGCGCCAGACACCTTTGCTTTGCCAAATTGGGCTTTAATGCGTTCAGTTTTGTACTTCTTGCATTTGCACAGTTCTCTCGCATCTTGGAAAACAGTTGACCAATTTTTCAGTTGTGGAAAGACCCTGGAAAATGGGAGAAAAAGTTAAATGTCTTGTAAAATCGTGTTGTCATGGACAATGATTCAACAATCTCCTGTTTTCTTTTGATAGTGAATGAACTACAAGGCTCTCAGAGCTGTTCAAAATGGATAACCTTGCCATCTGAAAGGACTATGTTGTGTTCAATAGCACATTGATGTTTAAATGGTAGTTTATGGACAAGAGTGTGGAGCCTGGACTTGAAGATGTTGTGACAGCGCTGTGATCAAACCTCCAAGTCATGTCACATAGTCGTACATGCAGGTTGATTAAGGGTCCAGAACTGAATAATGCAAGCTACTTTGTCCTTTAGATGTAAACACTAGTCTTTATTGGCTGGTGATAAATGTAAAGTAAGAGGGGCCCTTATAGTCTCGAGTAGGGATGGATATCGTTTGAATTTTTTAAAAATCCATATCCACTTAATCGATTCTGGTTCTTATCGATTTCCTATTTCAATTCCACAAAGGTAAACAAACAAAACAAAAAAAGAGGACTGTTTAACACTAGAACGACTAACAGTGTCAAAACGTAATTTCATAAGGCGCAGAATCAGAAACACATCTACTGGCCTATTGGAGCAGCAAGCATGCTCTGTAAGAGACATATGGATGTGGTGTTGGCACACATACACACAGTTACATATTGTTGTTGTTTTGTACTGTTGTGCTTGAGAGACACCATTGACCGGAATCAAATTCCTTGTATGTGTCGCTTGCATACTCGGCCAATAAATGCGATTCTGATTCTGATTCGGCAACTGGCGCTGTACGACGGGCTCTGGGTCCAAAGTCCACTTGACACTTGCTATGTCTGCTGGCTGCAGCTTGCGTCGATGTATGCTGGCAGGCTGCATGACTAAATGCCCGAATGTACTGCAGCAGCGGTTGTATCAGGAAGCGTCTTATGCGAAACTGGGCACTGCGTCTATTGACGCATACAGTTCTTATAGGTATAGCCAGTTAGCCGCCGTTCTAGTGTTAAGAACCGATTTACAGAACAAAAAAAATGAAACAAAAAACGAGTGGGTACACGGGACCGGGTATTTTCAAATCGGTTTTTATTTGGAACCTAATTTCGGTTCCCAGCCCTAGTCACAAGTGAACACACTACACCACACCACACCACACTGAACCACAGCATACAGTGTGAAATTCTTTCTCTGCATTTAACCCATTCACCAATTGAAGCAGTGTACAGCCAGCAATACAGAGCACCTAGGGAGCAGTGTGTGGGAATGATACCTTGCTCAAGGGTACATGTGATGCCAGTTGTGCTGCTAGCAGTCCTGTGGTTTGAACCAACAACGTTCTGATCACAGCGGCAGCTCCCGAACCATTAGGGAGCTGCTGGCTGGCCAGTTTATGTTTGCCTGTCAGTAATCATTGCAGTGACAGAAGAATAAATTTAAGGCTGTTGATGCCCTGGGAAAAACCCCACAACCCACCTGTCTCATCCTCTTCCATCCTCACACCACACTCTCTTAAAATATTACTGAATACTCATATCTCCTGACCTAATGCATTTGTTTTAAAAGGTTGAATATTTAATGTTAGCAGGCCTGTTTCAGTCGCTAAAGGTGCTTTCTTGTTTGTTTTGTCTGCAAAGGTGGTTGGGCATTGTTGAGAGAGCTGAATAGGAAATTGTGGTCAAAACAGTAAATGAGAGCTCATCTGTACATGAGTCAAACAAGGCCTGATCAGTGGCAGTTTATAGTCCAAACTCTATTCTAGCTTTGAATCAAATGTAAAGTGCAGAGTAGATTTGTCTGTAGACAGAATTGTGGGCTACAGTCTTTGTCATACTAACTAAATCTTAACTGACAGTGTCCTGGAAGTTACCTAGTAAATGATCTGTAGGAAAGAATACAACTAGTACTGACTTGCAGTTCCACTAGTCAGTACTAGTAGCTACTGATATGAGGTGACATTTTAAATGCTGTTCAGGCATAATGTTTTCCCCCAAATTGTTTCTCAGATGCCTTAGTTTATGGCTAAAATGGCACGCATAGTTTTAGTTCTCAGTTTTAGTTACCAAAAAAAGGATGGGGGTGGAGGGGTTAGGTTTACCTGTCAGTAAACTTTAGAATGACAGAAGAATAAATTTAGGTGCTATAGATGGCACTGGAAAAACCCCACAACCCACCTGTCTAATCCTATTTCTCGCACCACACCCTCTTAAAGTGTGCAAGTAAAAACATCTTTCTCTTCTTTAAAAGGTTAAAGTGTGTATTGGGATTGAGTATTGTTATTGTAAGATCATTAATCCATACACTCTTGATGAATTTGAATGTGCATGCTGTTGGAGCAAGAGTAGAAAAGAGTTTATTTGTGGTAGAGGATGTGGTTTGTGGTCTTGGGCTGGGGGAATGAGTACAGTGTTGTGATCCAGACTGCAACATTGGATGAAAACATACCAAATAGTTTGGTGTAGATGCATTTTGTAAAGTTATTTATTTTTTTTCTTTGATAGTGAATTTCATTCAGCCTCTTAACAATTGTGCCCGTGAAGGCTGACACACATAAAGACACTGAAAAAATGAGACATTAAAAATGAGCATGTGGTTTTTATTCAGTAAATGATCTAATAAAACAAGACAGTCTATTATTTTTATGACCCTGTTTAATCATGTGGACACTTTGAGGCAGAGAAGTAAAAATGATTAAGTTTTTGTGTACATAGTTCTTTTCTTTGCTGAGTTCTTTTGTAAATCCTCAAGATTTACAGGATAAAACTTAAAAAATAAAATATAATCCATTCAGGGATCTGTTCAAAATTAATAAAATTAATTGTGTAACTTTCTATATAAATTTTTAAATCGTTCTTCAAATTCTTTTAGAAGCTGAAAATGTTCAGGCTGGGGCTCCAATTTGAGGAATTTAAGCATGGTTTTAATTATGGTACTACTTACAGTAGCTAATTAAACATGAGGAGGCAAAGGACTGTGTTGAAATGAGTGGGCCACTTGCAGAATTGATTGGACGCCGCTTTCTCTCGGAGTTGTCCTTGAGTATGGCCTATCTCATGCGACCTTACAATTGGATAGCACTCTTTTATTCTCATTGCTCTTGATTAGCAAAGATTGGTGCAGTGTCTCATTGGCTCGGACACAAAACAATATTGTCACTGTCATTTATGCTCATAATTTAAGCCTTTGAAAGCTGTGGAATGTGTATTGCTGTTGG
The DNA here is from genome assembly GCA_037577145.1 of Brachypetersius gabonensis. Classification (NCBI taxonomy): domain Eukaryota; kingdom Metazoa; phylum Chordata; class Actinopteri; order Characiformes; family Alestidae; genus Brachypetersius; species Brachypetersius gabonensis. The sequence continues at coordinate 7,694,416 of JBBJLR010000007.1, read as the reverse complement.
TCTGGGTACATTGGAACAAAAGCTTGTTTGTATTATTTGGAGTGGGTTTGAAAAGTAAGGCGGGGGAACAGCGCTAGTACAAAAGAGCTCATTGCAGTGTGCTGGAGATGACAGCAGATGATTGTGGTAAAGAATCTGGGTGACAATGTCCCCACATTAGGCTTTCAGGACTAAAATGTTTTGTAGGATTTCAGTTTGCTTGAAATCAATCAAATAGTCTTTATAAAAGTATCCTGAGATGTAATCTGTTTTGTCATGAAGGATAACATTTCTGGAAAACACCCACTCTGTAGACATGGTAAAATTATGCAACTAGTCAGTACCATCTGAATCTTAGAGCCAGATGTGTTGTCCTTGTATGCAAAGAACAAATTCAGAGAAACTTCATAGTGGTATAATCATTACATCAAAACACCCTGAAGGAGAGGAAGGAAAATAGGGCAAAGTCTTACATGAGAACAAGAGGCTGCCAATTTATGACACTGCAGAAATATAGGACAGAGGTAGAGACATGAGAGAAAAATGAAAGCCTGAAGTCTGTGAAATATTTTCTTATTTGAAGTACTGTTTTAGTGGGTTTAGGCATTCAAATGAGGTTCATATGCATCTGTATGGTTCTGCAATACTGATAAAACAGCACAATGTTTTTTCTAATATGTTTTTGAATGATAACATGGCATCAGTCTATTAGTAGTGTATATAGCATAGTGTAATAAAATAAAATACCTTGTTTTCTTTCTGTCTGTGTGTTTCTGTGCAGTCGTTGCATAAGTAATTTCCTCAGGGATCAATAAAGGTTTCTCATTCTGATATTTCTGTCCATTATATCATGCATATAATGTTAAGTATTTATATGTATTGCTTTAAAACTTAAAAGCAGTACTGTAGTTTCCCGATATCCCAATATAGCTTACATATAACCTTATACTATTTCTGTTATCATTTTGCAGATTCAGGCTCAGAAGGTGCGACTTGCCAGAACACAGGGCTACTATGGGGGGTCGCTTCCAAATGTCAATCAGATCGGTCGGAACGTCCCTGACCTCCAGGTATGTCACTACATGCGAGTTCCTTAAATGATTTTAAGCTGGGCCTGCTTGTCTTTTGCATTAAATTGTGTAACCAACCCATTGGGATGTTAACTTTTAACTGTTTGTGTTTAAGCAAACAAGGCATGATAAATGTTTATTAAAAGGGAATAAGTGGGTATACAGTTCCATACACGCAAGGAGCTGTGATTTAGAAAGACAGCAACTGCAAGGAATTTGTGTACAGTCCTTTTCCTGTGAGAAGTCCGAGCAAGGATGGCAAACTATAAAAATACAGTTTACATTGTGAGGAGAACCGTGAAGTTGCAGCTGCATCCTTATCCGGTTACTAACATAGAATTCATTTTAGTCCATAGATTTTGACAGCTTATTAGTTTACATCCTGTAAATTGACATTAAGCCATGTCATTGAGCATTTTTTTAACATTATTTTGTGTGCTTTAGTGCTGACATACATAGTAGTTCCTCCACTAAAAGCACAAGAAATTCGCTAAATTGAAATGTAGAGAAGTAAATACTGACATGATATTTTGACTGTCAAATGTCAGTATTCTGACAGTGTTCGGGCCCTTAATTATATGGCTTAGATCTGAATATAATTAGATTAGGTTTAAAACTAAACTCTCTAAAAGCTTGGTTAGAGACTTGGAGTATGCATGAATATTCAGTACAGTTGCAGACATTATACATTTGCTTGTGCATGTGTATGCATATTTGATCTCCTGAGGTGAGCCTAATCTTTATTTACTTGGTGTTTGTGTGTTCCTTTAGGGCCCATTCCACTCTAACCTGGACTCAAGTCGTTCCACGCGGCACCACGGGTTGGTGGAGAGAGTCCACAGAGACAGACGCTTCGTCTCGCCCAGTCGGCCATACAGGAGACAAGTATCCTTACACTCAGCATAGTTACTTAAGTCCATTACTGTTGCATTAGCACAGGTAGTAGTTGTTTCTTTCCTACCAGTAAATAAACACTAAATTTTTTTGCAATTAAATACTTTTTAATTCAACCACTGTTTTTTGCTTTAATCTGGTTGTTAAATATAGCCAGTTATACATTGGTAATCTTTAGCAGACCAAGGTATGGTTCAAAATGCTGGCTTTAGGACTATGTGAATGAGAAACTTTATTCCTTTGTGGAAAAACGATTAAATCGATTCTGACTGTAGATGTTTTGCACAGCTCACTTCTTTTACTCAACCAAGGTGTACAAAACCGGGTCAAAACTGTTTAGACACTGTTTTAGATTGCTATGAAAATCCCTGTGTCCTCTTGCATGTGTTAGTGAAAAAAGCATTGCGATGCATATGACAAATGTGACAATTAATAATGCAGAAGAGACACCATGCCTCCCTACATGTATATTTGCACAACAACTGTCACACATACACACAAGTTATGTGTTTGACATAACACTGTTTTTTGCTGCTACAATATCAGACAGCTTCTTCCTTTTCTTCTTCGTCTTATCATTGCTAAGGCTATTATTGCTAATATTATTATGAACTTTATTATTATCTGCCATAACTTATTGTCCTAATTTATTTGGGACAATATAAACATTCCTGAGATCGTTAACCTTAAATCCACTTGATCAAAAGTTAGGGGAAGGAGTTATTAATACTGAACCACTCCACTGTTCTTGGACCTAAGACATAATGGCTTTAGATTTTTGGAAAAAAGACAAATTCTGTAAGTTAGTGTAACTGCCTGTACACAAGCCTTGTCAGCAAGAATTTATTGTTTTCAGAAAATTTATTACTTTGATGATTAAAAGTTCATGTTCAATTCTATATGAAAGGTGTTGGCTTGAAAATAGTAAGAGTCGTCCTTAACCGCTGACCTCAGATGGACAGTTCTCACTGCAGCCCTGCGTACCTGTCACCGCCCCCAGACCCCAGCTGGAGAAGGTAATACATATTAAAGAGACCTCAAAGGTCTCAGCCTGGGCCTCCCTGGTAACACGTTTTTAACCCTGCTGGCTGTCTTGTTGAATGCAGAGGACTAGTGTGTATGTGTTGTGGGGGCTGATTTCTGGTTTATGGTGCACTAACCCTGGCACTGACAAGACTAACCCGAAGGCATTGCTTCAGCGAGCTCCTTACCACCGCTTTGTCTCATGTTGCTTTTCACCACTTTTTGGTAGCATTTCTTTTTTTCACCTTTTCCTTTGACTGCGGCGAACTTTTCTCTGCTTTTTCATTTGTCAGACTTGAGGAATCTTCTTCATTTCCACTTTTGTTCTTCTGTTTTAAAATCTCCCTCTTCTGGCTCTACTAAATGGAACAAACTCGCCCTCAGTGAGTGGGATACTGACCTTAAAAAATGAATCCGAGTTTCTGCATGAGGAGGGTGCTGAGTTTTGTTTTTGGGGTTTTTTTGTTTGTTTTTTTTTTGGAAAATCTTGCCAATCAATTAATCAGCTTGAGAGTGGAGGAGCTGGCAGTAAGCTGCAGACACGTTTCGCTGTGTCATCGAAGTCCTCACACAGATCCACCGTCCTGTAAATCCACTCTAGCCACAGGCACAAACAAGGTAGACAAGTGAGGTAATAACAGAAGCACATGGTAGCCTGCATGTTAAAGAAACGTTTGAGCGACCCTCTTCATCGGTCAGGTTCAGGTGTTCTGGACAGGGGCTGTAAAGCTGATCCTTGTGGAGACAGACTCCATCAACTATATCGTCAGTGTCCCTCTTTCTGATCCTCTCTTGGGATTTTTGGTTCTTTTGCAAGCCTGCTCCATTTTTCCTCATGGTTCTGGAAATAACGGGCATTTTTCTGTCAATCACAAAGGAACTGGTCCAGTAATTTCTCCATGGACAAGAACCCGTTGTTCCGTCTTCCCACCACAGCACTCAACAGGTGAATTCACCTCTCGGATGTTTATGTATTTGTCTATCTCTGGTTCTTTTTTCTTTCTTTCTCTCCCACTCGTTTTCTTTCGACTCTCCCACTTCTTTCTCCCCTACTTTTTTTGTTCTTTAAATTTCTTTTTCCACGTCTCTCTTTCTTGCTCATCTTTTTGGCTTGGTCTGTTTTATTTCCTCAACTCTTCTTCCAAGACATTGTAAGGCCGGTAAGAGTAGTGCGGTGAGTTGGCTGAGTAGTGTGGTGAGTGCATGGTAAGCTACAGTTCAACAACAGCTGACAGCTGTGTATGCTTTTTGTGCTTGCACTGACTGACTACTGTGAACATGTTGATTTTTTTTTTTATAATTCAAATTGCCATAGTGTTGATAAGAGAATAGGTATGGATGGGAGACATTTCAGTGCCGTCAGATAGTTGTCTTTTTTTAAAAGTGTAGAGGCGTTCATTTTGTCTGAGTGTCTTTTTATATCGTCACCTCTACTGAGAATGACGCTGGTACTACTTTGCCTACAGTACAGAATACTGACATTAAATTTTTTTATGTTTAGTAAAAATTCATGGTTTTCCAAATATAACTGTACTAAGATTAGAAGTAACACTGGAGGTTTTCATTAATAAAGTTTATGACTCCGAGCTTTTTGCATGTTGGTACTTTGTGCTAAAATGTTAGTTAATAAGTTACGGGTTTTCTGTGTAACTGTAGTTATTAACTGTATTATTTGTGTCCAAGCATTGTGATTTGTACTTATGCTAATCAAGTGGTGAATTAAGGGCAATTTAGATATGGATCCTATTTTTTTTATTTGCTTCTTTTTCAAACTACCTAGTTTTACAATTAGTTATGCTGTTTTTGCAGTTGTAGCTATATCAAAGTTGTCAAACAAAAAAAGATAAGTTAATATAAGAGGCTACAGTAACAGTTACCATAACAGTAACAGGCTACTGCAACATTTAGCCAAACTGCTTTAACCAGAATACGTTTTTGGGTTGTTAAAGTGCAAGTTTAACCTATGTCAAGAACTACCAAACAATAGGAAGGTTTGTTGACACAAGAGCTGCCTCTTGGTTAAATTTGCAGCACCTTTACCTCACATGCACTTAAGCTGTTCTAAATTAGCACATGGTTGACATTTTGCCTGCATTTTAATAGTTTTTCACTGATAGATTTTATTTTAAAAAAGGCATTAACATAAATGTAATTAACATTTATGTGATCCAGTAGACATTTAGCATTGATCTTTAATGAGCATTGTGACACCTGACATAATGCAGTATCATGACCACGCTATTGAACATTAGATTGTTTGCCTCAAAAAATGACCTGCTGCTTTCATTTGTTTTTCCTCCATCTCTTTCTCTTGCTTTCTCTGCTCTCCAGAACAAACTCGGACTCTGCGCTGCACACCAGTGTGATGAATCCCCCTACCGGAGATCCGTTTGGAGCAGGACACACCTTAGCCCCTCATGGGCGACGCACCGGTAGTCATCATGTTCTCAGAGCAAACAAACACTTTATTTTAACCAAAGTAGATCATTCATAGTAGCGTTAGTGTGAATTTCTGATGCCTTTCCTTTTGTCCATATTATAGGTTTGGCTGATAGTGAAGGTCGGAGAAGTAAGTCATTTATAATACATTTATATTTTATGTGAATACAGGCTAAGGCTTGAACGTAAAATTAAAGTTTTCAGATACTGATTCCTGTTTCTTTGTTCATATAGTGTTTCCTTACCCTGTCCCTCCTATAGAGGAGAATGTGTTGGATGAAGGAAAACTTCTAAAACCATGGGATACAAAGAAGGTAGTGTGGGTTGTCTTCTTGTATGTCTTGTAATTTTGCGTTATGTATTTTCTATTGTTCTTGTTGACTTACTGAATGCTAATTAAATTATTAATTAAATGAAATTGTGGACATAAAAAGAAAACTTTAAGCCCAAATGAATTTCTTTTGTATAGTAATTGGACAGTTTTTGTTCCCTCCAGTTACCTATGCTGTCTTCGCGACCAAAATCTTGTGAAGTCCCTGGAATCACGTAAGTTTAAGAAAATGTTATTTCTATTCCTAGGTCTAACTCTCTTTTTACCCAGTCAGTTATTTGAAGTCAGTTTTGACTAACCATGTATTTCCTTTTCCCTTCCACATTAGTATATTCCCTTCACCAGACCAGCAGTCCAGTGCCCCTCATGTCCCATCTGCACTGAATACTGGGGGTTCCCTGCCTGATCTGTCCAGTCTGCACTTCCCTTCCCCATTGCCAACACCACTCGACCCAGATGAACCAGGCTACCCCTCCCTCAGTGGGGGCAACAGCACTGGCAATCTGGCTTCCACTCTTACTCAACTCGGCATCAATACCACCAACGCCTTCCATTCTCCAGGTGTGTGTGTCTGTGTGAGAGAGAGAGAGAGAACCGGAGAGAGTTATCGTCTAGTAAATGCTTTAAATGATCTGCAGAATAAGAAAGAAATAATTCCGATATGCATATACAGATCCCTTCTACTTATAGTGAGCTTAAGTACATGGAAGTAAACTAGTGTTTGAGATGCAGGCCATTTCAGAGTGTTTTGTCTGGTAGAGAGATGGAGGTAGTGGGTGTGCATGTAATCGGAAGTAGCAGCTAGTCTTATCTCCATATAGCGATTTTTGCTCACCACACAGGATGCAGCCTCCTCACTGCTTTCTTGTCTTTCATAACAGTATGGGTTATACGCCAGCCACTGGAGATCCCTTCAACATTTAACAATTAAAAAATGAGTCGTCTTGTTCTTTGTTTATTGTGGGTTGTTAGATATTAAAAACTTTGTTGTAATTATTTTTAAATGACTTATATAAACAAATTGTTTTGGTTCAGATGGTTAGTACTGAGAGTGATTGTTTTTGAGAGTGATTTTTGTAGCACCTTGATGATCTTTTTCTGTTCCCTTCCACCCCACAGGTCTCCTGGCCTCTCTACAGGTCACGCTCAGTAATCCCTCCCTTCAGTCATCACTTAGCAACCCAAATATCCAGTCGTCTTTGAGCAGCCACTCTTTCCCCAATTCCCTAAGCTCCACCTCCCTGCAGTCGTCACTTAGCAACCCTTCCCTACAGTCTTCTCTTAGTTCCTCCCCTTCTTTGCAGTCGTCCCTCAGCAACCAGTCTTTGCAGTCCTCCCTGAGTAACTCTTCCATAAGTGGACAGTCCCTCCAGTCAGCAGGCAGTGCAGTGGGTGGGTCAGGCTCTTGTTTGAGTTCGTACCCTCCGCTCTTACCTGGCCAGGTACAGCAGCAGCTGAGCACCTCGCCTCGGAGACGAACCCAGCTCTCGCCACTTAACCTGCCCATTGGCCCAGATTCCCGCAGGCATCCCTCCAAGCAGTTCTCCCCCACCATCTCCCCCACGCTATCTGCCATCACACAGGTAAACAGCCCACTTGTATTAGTACCTGAGGTAGAGGTAGATGCTTAACACATTTAGTTGAAGATTTGGATACGTTTCTTACACAGGCTAAAACATGCAGACACACAAACATTATACATGTACTTGGTGAATAAAGCTGTAAAGTTTATTACAGAAATGAAAGATGAATTGATTATATCTAAACGTGAAAGACTTTGTCATAGATATACAGGAACTGTGCTGTATCTAAAGAGTACTGGGATGGTACATAAGTAACAGTGTTGTAACTGTAACAATGTTCCTGGTGCGTTAGCAGGTCAATTCTCTCCCCACAATTTATGGTAAGTTGTTGTCCCAAACACGTCAATGGAGTCATACCACTGGAACACTTTTTCTGTCAGAGCAGCGTTTGTTATGTTGTTGTTGTTTTTTTTTTTTGTTTGTTTTTTTAGTTGACTTGTTTGTTTTTTTGCTCTGCATTAACAACCTAGATATGTCATGTTTCTCACAGTGTTAGAACTTCAGTCCAAATAGATAGTAGTGCTTGTATTTTGACTTCTTAGTTGTTGTCTCCATTGTTTTTTTATTTTTGCGCAGACAGTGAAAAACTTTATTTGTAATGGAAAATCTTTTAATTTATTTGTTTATTTGTTTGTTTGTTTATTTATTTATTTATTTATTTTATTTATTAATTATTTTTGGTATGGGCAGTTGCCTGTGCCAGTGAAAATTTGCCTGTGTTGACCAATGATTTTTGAAACATTTGTATGGAATTAGATTGTGCAGTGTAGTTCTTAAATTTCTTCTCTTTATTCAGGGTGTTCCATTGGATACCAGTAAGCTTATGATGGACCAGAGGTTACTGCCATACCCCTACAATCAGTCTCAGCAGGCCCAGAGCACTGATGGCCAGAAAGGCTGTTCCTTGCCCCAATCAGCCCAACCAACAGGCCAGCACCAACAAATGCAGCAGCAGCCACAGCCATGCCAGCTGCCACAACGCCATCCACACCCCCACACACATCGCATGCAGACTCAGGTGCAATCGCAAGCCATGCATTTGCACATGCAGAACATGCAGAACCTGCGTAAAACTCAAAACTTTCAGTTGCAGCAACAGCAGCATCATCATCAGCAGCAAGGCTCCCAAGTCCAGTCAAACCAGTGTCACAGCAGTGCTGTAGAAACGCAAGGGCCAGTGAACTCGCAGAGTGTGCAGGAGCAAGACACGCAAACGCAGGTCAGCTGCCAGGCAGATGAGCACCCTGCACAGCAAGAACAGCAGAACCATAGTCTGCCTCAGCTCCAGCAGATCAGCCAGTCCCTAGCCAGTGACCTTGGACTTTACAATGTGAGTGGCTTTTCCTCCTCGCTCTCTGATGCCTCATTTGTTCAGCAAGATCTAAAGAAAGATCTAGGGAGTGTTATCTCTAGTAGTAAATCACGCAAAATAAAAGTTAGTTCTGTCCAATGGGGAGGAGTGTTTGGGGACATTCCTATTGGACTGTGTTTACACTGGGCTTAAGCTTAGTTACAGAAAACCCTGCTGCTTTATGAAATACCTTCCCTGTCTGAGGCAAACTTTATACAAATTCATCCATGGGTTTCTTTGCAAATGTAGTTTTCCCCACAATGTCATAATTGTCTTTAGATGGTATATTCAGACATGATGTCTCTTATATGGTAATGTGAAGGCCAGTTGCAACATTTTTAAAACATTTTTAAAAAAGTTTGAAACGGGTATATTGTTCTATAGATTATCAGTGTACAGAACTTAATGCATATTATGATGCCAGTTCTAAAACCAGTGTGCAAGTTATTTTTCAACTGGTTTAATTGCACTTAGGAATGTGTCCTTAGTGACTTTCACTATCACTACTCTCTGTATCTTTGCGGGAAAGCAAATGTTCCACTACTATGCAAAGCAACCTGGTTCCTGCTTGAGTTTGTGATTGAGCATGAGGCGGAAGACTGTCGTAATTACAGTTAAGAAAGTGAGCTTTATTTTCCACCCACAATCTAAAAGAAGGATGTGGTCAGATTTAAGTTGATCTGGGTCTAAAAGCCTGCATCTTTGTACTGTCAAGTGGTGCTGTTTCTCAATATGATGTTTTGTTGCACTTGGAACTAAAAAAAATAAATAAATTAACTCCAAGTCCATCGTTCCACCTCTTACCTGGGGCTACAGATAGCTCATGATCTTTTAAATCAGTAGCTAAGATCATGGCCTCTTGTGTGTCCTCCCATATTTGTGTAGAATCCATTTGAGACGAGCACTGAGGTAAAACTGAAGTACGATACTTTACCTTTGTGTGGAATGTATCTATTTATAGCTTGATGCCAGATCCTGCTTCCTAGCTTTTTTGTTCAGATGATATATGATGCCAAAGTCTGTGCTACATGACCACTGTGACTCATAAGAAACTCCTCTAGGTGTCAGACATTAATACTTTTTCATTCAGAACTCTGGGTTTTACACAGTATGTCTCTAAAGCTGAAGAAAGGTATGGATTGGTCCCATCAACTCTTGATGCACTATGAATGATTAACTCTTTTGGGTTCCCTGAACTCTCTGGTGAACAGAATGACCAGGTTGATTTTATAGATCAAATAGCAAAAAAATGTAGACGTTTACTTGAGCTCTGACTAAAGTACATAAAAACAGACTTTGCAACTCTAAGCATTCCTAAACTGTGGATAAGGATTTGTTGAACAGTATTGTGCTCTTTCTGAAATATGTTGCTTGTTTTAAGGTCAGTTTCTGTGCTGTTGCAGGAGTCCTTGTTGTTGAATTCTCTGCTGGATGATCCATACCTAGGCCTTCAGCTTACTGGGAGGCAAAACCAAAACTTTTCTCAACAGGTAAGACAAGATTACACTGTGCAAGCAGTGGTCAAATTACTCAACCAAAAGTTTGATTTGATGAAATAGATTTATTAGCTAAAAAAAAAAATTATTTTTTTTGCTGAAAACCTTTGAGTAAGACTTCATAATGGGCTTTTAAAAAAAAAAAAAAAAAAGTTTTTTTTTTTTTTTTTTTTTTACATGTTTTGTATGTTTTTTTTATACTGCAGCTTAACATGGACTCTCAAGTGGAGGGTTTGTCCTTTAACCACAATTTGGGGTCTGGCACTGTTGGAAAGGGGCAGGACAGTTCCTATTCCACCCACCAGGGGGTTCTAGACCTGCTGGATTCTGCAGAGCAGCAGTTTCTCAACCCCAATCAGAACCAGAATTATGGTAGTGGACGCCACGCCGTCCCCAACATCATTTTGACCGGTGGGTGTGATGTCCTGGTTCAGTATTATTTCTGTTGTTTTTTTCAGTCGTTTTTCAGTTTTATGAGTTAGATTAATAACTTAAAGCTTCAGTTAACACATTATCACAATATTTATATGTACTTTAGAATTAGGTTGCTACATTATTCTCCCAGTCTATGAGCTGTCACAGTCACCTTGATATTTTCAAGCAAATTTGAGTCTTTTGTAATGTGTAATGTGCCTGTGTAGTGCTGTTTTGTAAATGATTAACAGTGAACAGTAAAGTGGTTTATATTGAATATGTTTACAATGTAATGTTTCATATAATGCTATTGTTATTGTGTGTGTTCTGCAGGTGATTCCCCTCCTGGTCTGTCTAAGGAAATCACCAGCGCTTTATCTGGAGTGCCAGGGTTTGAGGTGGACCCGTTCTCTTCAGACGACCCACTCAGGATGGACCCACTGGCTCTAGATGGGCTCGGCATGCTCACTGATGGAGATCTGATGCTGGCAGACCCTGCTGTGGAAGACTCCTTCCGTTCTGACCGACTCAAGTGAACAAGGGATGGAGATGAAATGGGAATAGAAGGATGGGTGAAAGCTTTAGTGTTCAGGAGGTAATGGAAAGAAAAATGGCTGTCCCCACCCATTTCAGATTAAGGAGTAAAGTTTTTTAGGCATTCCGGTGGATTTTCTCTGCAGTCTCCACCGCCTATTGGCTTAAACTGCTGAACAGATTCCTGAATGGGACCAAAAATGTTTTGTTGAACAAATGTTGGTCCAGCTATTTTGCCCTATGCTCCAGGCACTTACTGAAATTTCTCTTGTGATGCAAAAGTAAATGTAGGCATTAGCTTGTCGAAATCCTTATTGCATGTAAACAAATGCACTTCAGATTAGATTACTTGCAGACAAGCGTCACGCATGTGAAACCGGCTCCCTGGGAAGGAATCTCTTTCCACTTGAAAAATCTGTGATGGGAGACGTTCCTTTTGTATTTGTCACATGCTCTACAAGTGTGGACTCTGCAAAACAGGCCAAGTTTTTTTGTGTGCTCACTGAAGTAGAATCGCCAAATATGAATATGACCAACTTGACCGTGTCACTGTATGTCCCTGATCGTAAAGCTTATACTTTCTACTAAGAGTATTTATTCGTTCTAAACTGAAAAGCGGTTGTTTGGTGAGATTATTCTCCATTTTTCTTGGCCTCACCGTCAAAATGAGTTGGCCTTGTTGTTACTAAACAAGGCTTTGATTACTTTCAGTCTGCTGTAAGGCCCCAAAAGAAGACAGTGGCTTTGACTTAAATTCTCATTGCACCAAAGTGTCTGGAAAATAGTATTTGCTTTGAGACAAGTATATTTCCTTATGACATGTTTTATCTGAACCTTTTCCTGAAACCCCCCTTCCCCCCATTTTTTTTTCTGTCTATGCATATGAAGCATAAAGAAGTGTATGATAGCAGTTTGTGTCAGTCCTGCTGTCTCGTGTGTCAGACTGAGCTGGTACACTGAAGCTCAGTTCCTGTCGTGTACTTAACCTTCTTCAAAAACTGAAAGCTGCAGCCCTGCTAATATAACATAGCCTCTGCTATTGCATTGCAGTTGCATGAACTAATTTATCAGAAAGGTGTTTTGCATCCAAATGGACACGTTGATGCGTTCGTGTCCTAATGGCTGTCCCTCTTGTGGTTTGCTTGTGTCTGGTGGATTGTGTGTGTTCGGAGCCAGAGAATGCAGTCGAATTATTTTCCGTCACTGTGATATGCATCTCTTAATGCTCCCTTGCCTGCCTTTGCACATACCCACTCCCGAACAAGGCCATATTCAAAGGACTACATATTTTGTGTAACAAATAGTGTGTACTATGAAGTTTATTTTTTAACAGAGTAAGTCTAGATGTACGTGTATATAAATGTATTCATATTATAAGTCTATAAATTAAGGAAGAGAAGCCTATTTCTGATGGAATGCACCAAAGTGTTGTCATTCAGCAGGTTGAGTTTTATTTGTTGAAGCCACAGAATATTTGAGTCTGCTATTATCTGTTTGCCTTCTGTGTCATTGTCTTTTGCTTCAAGTTTTTTTTTATTTTATTAGTTTTTATTTTTTAAAACATCTTTGATATTTTTAGAAAAAAAATGTACAGTTGTAGTGATTCACATCCAGTCAAAGTCCATACGTGTTTTTTGTTTCTGTTTTGCGCTCTGTGCAGTGACAGTGGTATCTTAAAGGTCAGCGCAGGTCCATTTTTAGTGGTCATGTACGCAATATTGTGTTGGCTATTGTTTATCTAGCACTTTTATACATTTGAATTACACCAAAACAATGGTGTACCAGCATGACCAAAAACAAAAAACAGAATATAGTACAATGCATGCAATTGTTAACGAAAGACCCCCAAAAAACTACCCTAAAAAAGAAAGAATGCAGTGAAATCATTGTAGTACTGAAATGGTCTTTGTCTGGCATTTAAAAGGTTTTGCTGGTTAAGTTTTATAATGGTCAATAAGTCTGCTTATGATGGGGACCAACTGTGAGTAAATCATGTAAGGTACATTCAGAAATGTATAAATGTGCTAGAACACAGAACTGTCAAGTGATGCTTCATATCATTTTACACAAACCTATTTTCTGACCCTTTCAGTTTGTTGGTTGTTTCTAAGTGCACTGTGTAATTTTTGATGACCTGACAAGATTCTTACTGTGTAGAAGTTGAGTCTGAAATTGGGACCTGAAAACATTCAAATCTGAAACAAATCATTTAGGAGTGAAAGGAAATGGGGTGGGGGGGTGGGGGGGAGTGCAAAAGCAAGAATTGCTTTAAAAGTAAAAATTTTTAGATCAATGTACTCTAGGGCTGCACAATATGGAAAAAAATGTTAGTATTGTGATTCAGATCATCACTTTTCTGACGTAAAAAATTACCCCATCCATTCAGTCCATATATAGATAACGAAGCTGCAAAACACCATATTTTAAATTCATTGTTTTTGTGGTGTCACGAAACCATCATGTACATATAGCTTATTATTCAGACTACAGCAGTTTAGTCATGTAGACTGCAGAAGGATTTCATCCCCATACTGCATTTTGAACTTCAATATAGGGCAACCAATCAGACATCATGTACATATAATTATATATAATCTCAAATGGATGGTTTATTTAATTGTGAGCAATAATGAAAAGTTGGAAAATGAATTATGATTAATTGTGCATTTTTGGTGCACAAAGCCATGTGTGTCATAAAAAAGAAAATAATGAGCCTTCTTGGCAAATCAATGTCATTCATTTTTAAAGAATGGCATTTTTTTTTTCTGTTTGTTGAACATGAATACATTGATTCGTCAAAACACCCAGTAAGTACCATTTGGAGCTGTGAAACATTTTGATTGGTTGGAGGCTTATTTCCATATTGAAGCCTTCTGCCATATCAGTATTGCCGAGATCAGTATCACAATAACGATTTACAGACGATATATTGTGCTGCCCTAATTAAGATGAAAGCATCTGGTCATTGTAATGATATTAGGACAAATGTAATGTTCAGTTGTAGCAGCTGCATTTTGAACAAGCTGCAGTATGTCAGTGTCTTTTTATGTAATCTGAAAGTATGAGTCAACTTCTTAGCATGTAAAGTCAAGGTCTAAGATGTGCAGTGTTCCGATGTTTAAAGAACGCATTTTTAGTGGCATTGTGTGAGGTAAAGGTCAAATCCAAGTAAAGAGTAACGCCTAGGTTCGTCACTTTACTTTTAGTGCCAGATTGCCAGTTTTTCTATTTTCTGGCCAATCTTCAACACCAGCTGTGTTACTGAGGCTGTGTGCAAAAAATCTGATACGGGTCATTTGCCGTCTTATATATGCAGTGTCTTTATGTAAAGTAGCCTTATGCCTGCACTAATTTAGATTTCTATGACTGTGCTTGAAAACTCAGTGGATTGTGGGTACTTGAGAGACTGGTTTCCTTTCCATTCCTCTGGGACTGCCATATCACACACTGTTGAGCATTCTAAAATTTTTAATTGGGTTGTGTACTTATTAGTAATTTGGTAGAGGTTGGTATGTGGAAGGCCGGGGTGTCTGTGAACAGGGTTTGCAATGCTGAATCTGAATGTTAGGCCAGGATGGGTCATTAGTTGTAGTCCTGGACAGGCCAGTAATGACATTCTCTGGCTCAGAGCCCCCTCAGGCTTTCAGAAAAACATATACAACAAGTAGAATATTATAAAAGTAGTAAAATAGTGGATTATTCTTACTAAAAGAATTATTGAAGTCAAAATATTCTGCAGTAACATGAATAGTAAAGCCTGATTTTAACTAAGCGGCTGAATCAGGTATGTCCTTGGGGTCCAGTGCAGTTTGCTGAAATTCTTGTTCACACATCTAGCTCCTAATTTAAAATCAGGATTTACTATATATTACTAAATACTTTTACTTTAAGAATACTTTCCCTAAAACTGCGATACTATCTTACTACTTTTATTTTTTATTGTACTTGTGTTAAGTGAGTTTAAAGAGGAACTCGTCAATCTGTGCTTGACTCCAGAATCACAGCTGATGACCCTTGATGAAGGAGATGAGTGAGAAGTTGCCAATCAAAGTCCTCTTTAGCAGTCACCGATGTTCTTGCATCTGAGACTAGCATGTAAAACACCATGAGCTGATTTTCTGGGGAGGGATTGAGCCTAGTCATGGACTACGTTTTCTTTTCAATGGAAAATATCAGTTGAAAACCCTGTGCAGTCCAGGCCCCAGCTTATTCCCTGACTGAGAAACTGTATCCTGTACATAGGGGTGGGCAATATGACCTGTTGCCGTTATTGTCATAAATTGTGTCATGGTTTGTTTTTTAGGGGAATATCAGTATCATGGTATCATCAGTACTTGTAGAGCACTGAACAACTGCAAATATATTTTAAAAAAATGTTTAGACCATCTAGAGAGCCCAGAAACAACAGCAGCAGTCTCCTGTTTAGAAAACTGCATAGTAACTGATTGGATGTCATTCTGTTACAATTTAACTTATTTCATAATTGTTTGCTTGGTAACCTCAAGCTAAGTATTTAATATTTTTCCATAGTAGTTTTACAAATATTGTGAAAATGTCAAGTATCGTATGTATGGCAATATTGCCCACCCCTAACTATACAAACTATTACGTATATTTACGTGTACTATTTTAGCTACTTTTTACAATGGTAATGTGTATCTATGCCGCAGCCCAAGTTTTTACTGCAGGACAGCATCTTAAATGATCAGACAATCCTAGTGGACTCACTTGTTTCAGAGGACCGTGGTGGTTTACCAGCAGCCAGGAATATGAAATAGTTCAAGATTTTATGAAGTGTGCTTGTTTAAAACCAGCTCAGGTCGCTGCTTCAGAGATCAGGTGATGCAGATTTTACCTAATATGTTAATTTGCATTGATGGTTCACTGACCAACGGGAGCCTTTCCATTGATCTACTGTGTAACCTTACATTTACGATTAATGCAGGTTGTGTTGTACAGTAGTAGCAACCAGAGCTATGATTCCTAACCCAGCCCTTGAGCTCCGTATATTTTATTCATCTCATTCAGCCTAATCCCAGGTTCCAGATTTGCATGCATTGGGCATATATATGTTTTTTTAGGCCTCAGGGGACAGAGTAGGGGGAACACCGACGAAAGCTGTGATTAGAAACTGAATAGGAAAAGGGATGCTCTGTAGTGGCCCTCAGGTTCTGCAACCAAGGCTTTGTTACTGAGTAATGAATGAGTATTTTCAGAGTTTGAAAATGATTTATTTGTACCTGAGACCATACAATGTTTGGAAAGGTTTTTGATCACAGCAGTGGAAACTTTTCTTGAAATGTGTTTCGGGGGGTATTTTTTCTTATGAAAGAAGAAAAAAAAAAACCTATTTTCATATGTTACAAGTGGATGCATGACGGTTACATGCACGCCTTTGACCTCTTGACTGCACTGTTGAATGAGACTTGGATTTGCCATTGATGTATTAAACTGGCTGCAGGTTCATTAAAGCGCAGTTCTGTTCTCTGTCAGAAAGGGGTAGCTGTTGAACAGCTATCAGGAGCTCAAAAAGGGGTCTGAAGACATTTTGCCATGTTAATGGAAGCGATTAAAAATGTTCTCTATTCTGTTTTCTGTGTCATTATGTGCTTGAGCTTGCAAGTTCTAACTTTGTGTGTTGAATATGGGGAAAAAAAAAAGACAGAAATCTTTGCTTTTTAAGTCATACTCTTAATTTTCTTCATTTTGATAACCAGGGAATCCATAATGTTGTAAATAATATACCTAAAACATAGGTGCTTCTAACAGAATATTTTTAAGACTGTACCCTCACGATATTTTACAAAAAACAAAGAAAAATAAAGAATTTAATTGAATGTTTGCAAGAGGTTCATTGAAATTCATTCTACTTGGTCTCTGTTGAAAACGTCCCTTAGTAATTTTATTCACTAATTTGTTTTTCTTTTTTTTGTTCGTTCTTTATAGATGTCAGAAAGGAATTCATTTATTTCTCCAATACATAAAAATCAGCAAACAACCCTCAATAACGATTTCCCAGCCTGTGTAAAGATGTGTCTATCCTGTCTAATGGCTGAATTCAGCCACTTAAAAGTGCACCCACAGCTGAAACAGGTGTTCTACACACAGTCTTTATTGTCCCCATAGAATAACACTGCAAACAGACCAGGGCTGTCTGGAGCAGCCTCACATGAGTAGTCTCACAATGACCAAGGTCATTTGTGCTCCAGGACTAATTACACAGGTCAACTGGTCAAAATGATCAGAGATAAGTTTGTGGGTTTTTAGTGTTTTTTATTTCAAATCTGTGTTTAATTTTTCCCACACATACGATTTTACAATGCGTGTGTCAGATGTTTAGTAGAGGGTTCTAAAGAAGCCCCCAGTGGAACTGTGGTCTCTGGAGTGATGGCGCTCCGTCCAGTACCTTTGAGATGTGATGGAGTACCTGAATGCAATCAAATCCTCACAGCAGTGTTATAATCTGTATATAACAAGGCTGTTACTGAAGTGGGGAAACATCTAGATCAGTAGTACTTTAAAGTGCACCCACTGCTGAGACAGGTGTCCAACTGCACAGATTTGATGGACCTAGAAAAACACTGCAAATAGACAAGGACTCTCTGGGGCAGCCACACATAAGCCTATGTCATGTGTTTAGTAGAGGGGTATAAATTCTGGAAACTGGTTATAACGTGTATATAAATATCCTGTAACTGCAACAAGGTGGACAAACTACACTATTTGGTCAAAAGTACTGGGACCCCTGACCAGTACACCAACAGGGACTTCAATGACATTGCAATCAAATACATAGACTTTAATATGGAGTAGGTCCGTCTTTGCAGTATAACAGCTTCCACTCTGCTTGAAAGGCTTTCCACAATAATTTTGAGTTTCTGGGAAGAGGAATTATGCCTATTCTTTCTGTAGCACATTTATGAGGTCAGGCACTGATGAGAAGGCCTGGCTCTCAATCTCTGTTTCAGTTTATTCCAAAAGTGCTGGATGGGGCTGAGGTCGGTGCTCTGTGTGGAAGGTAAAAAGGACCTTCCTCAAACACTGTGTCCAAAATTGTCTCTGTATATGCTAAAGCATTATGATTGCTCTCCCTTCACTGGTGACACACATGAAATTAAAGGTAAAATGGCATGCTGGAATAGAAAAGGGTCTTCCCCAAACTGTGTCCACAAAGTTTGTCCAAAATGTCCTGGAGAAAAAAAGATTGCCCGTCACTGGAAGTAAGGGGTTTAGAGCCCTGGAAAACAGGAGTGACCCAATACTTTTGTCCCAACAGTAATGGGACAAAACAATGCAATCATTAGACGTGTCCCGATACTTGTTAAGTATATGTTCTAGACAACGACTGGGCCTGTACTACAATTCACGAAGCTTAGCTCAGCTCTCTTGTGCTCTTTGTGCGTGTGGCAGCTGAGAGCAGTGGTGCTAAAAGCTGATTCTCCTGGCCTGCCGGCAGTAGTCAGTGTCGCATTTCCAGCTGCTCCTCTCCTGATCAGACAGACGGCAGCGTTTCTGCTTGTGTGCGTGTTATGTGTATTTTTATTATTATTTCTACGTTACTCCACGATGTCAGATGCCTACAGACCTTCTCCTAGCCGTGTGGTGTTCTCTTGGAAAGGGATGACTCTCTGTTTTTTGGCTTGAAGACTCCGAACACACAAAAGTATAGCACGTTTTGCTGTTTGTCTATCATCCCGGAGCCGAACTCGACCTCCCCGTTGTGCCGTGGGCTCTCCAGGAGCACTGGATTGAACCTCCTTGCCTTCAACATGACCTAACTCTGCTCGGATATGTCCCTTACACTGCCTTGTCTGAGTTGCCAGCACAGGTTGACCGGTACGTGTTTAAATATTCTGTTTATCTGTCTTGAAAGAAGCTCCTCTGTGCGTCTCTGCTGCTGCTGGGCTAGCACAGACTGCTAACCTGCTAACTATTAATGGCCAATCTTGTATTTAATGTAATTTTCTAGCGTGTTGTTTTGAGTTAGACTCACACACACACACACATCAGTCTTTTTGAAAGTCATAAGTTTCTGCGAGACGGCTCTGTGTTGTCAGTTGACAGGCTAACGGGATTTCTGTTGAAGTTGGCTTCTTGTTCGAGGCTCTGTTCCACCTTAAGTGGCGCAGCAGTTCAATACAGCCTACTCCGGATGGTCAAAAATAACGGGACACAAATGCATTTCCAGGGTTTGGGCCTCTAGACCACTTACTTCCAGTATTATTGCTTTAGCATTGCATGACATTTTGGACATCATGCCTTTAACTTTGTGGACACAGTTTGGGGCCCTTTTTCTATTCTATATCATGACTGTCTCCCAGTGAACAAAGCAAGGTCCATAAAGACATGGTTGGATGAGTTCGGCGTGGCCCTCACAGAGCCCTGACCTCAACTCCATCCGAGAAAATCTGGACATCCCGTTAGCCTGTAAACTGAAAAGAAAAACTGCAACGGAGATTGGGAGGCAGACCTTCTTGTCCAGCATCATCAATGCCGTACAATTTGCACAAATTCCCACAGAAACTCCAAAATCTTGTGGAAAGCCTTCCAAGAAGAGTGAAAGCTGTTTATAGGGGAGCCAACTGCATAATAATATCTATGTATTTGAATGCAATGCCATTAATGTCCCTGTTGGTTTATTGGTCAGGCGTCCCAATACTTATGTTCATATAGTGTAGTAGCACAATTTAAAGTGGAATTCAGTCGAACGTGAAGGCAATTTCAGCTTCATTTGGTGTGTTGCTGGTGAGTTATCTAATCTCAACGTGGGGACATGAAAGTGAATAAATTAAGCAAGTCTTTATCGTCAGACTTGTTGAGGCAGTTATACTGGAGATATACAAAACACACCATCAGTAGTGCTGTCTGTGACCCATGTGTCAGCAAGGATGTGTGGGCTTCCAGCTAGAGATGCAACCAAATGTTTTAATATTTTAATGTACATTTCAGCCACTGAATTATTTAAATCTTTTTTTTAATTGAGACATTGACACTAAAGCCATCCAAATTTGCATTACAGACACATATGTTGTTAGAAATAAACAAGCAATGATAAAAGTCATTTTAAAGCAGCACCTATATAATACTCGTATTATTGTGTAAAACCACTTCCAAACCACATATTAGTAAATAATGATTTGCTTGGATCAGTGTTTATAATTTTTAATGCTACAGGCTGGGATGTACTACATACATATTGTTTTGTTATTGTGATAAAGCAGTAAGTTACAATAGGCCGTACATTACAGTGATTTTATTGTAGTTAAGCACATTCTTATGCACGGTGTAAAGTGCTAGAAATTAAAACACTTGCTACGACACACAAACAGAATATAATATGTCCAACAAAGTGCCGTTTGGTATTCAGGAACCTGTGCACAGTTATATTCTGGACAAATAGTGCAATGTGCTTGTACAAGACAGAACTTAAATTGCACTTCTGAGCTGGGTCTATCCTGGGTTTACAACTGTTTAATTAAAATGTAACACTTGAAAACTGTTGTTAGTTAGTTTTCCCTTAATCATTAGTAAACCTAGGATAAACACAGCTCAGACGGTTCTATAAGGTGCAATGTAAGTTAAGGAGTTTTGTCTTGTATAAGCAAATTGTTAACTATTTGTCCAGTATGGAACTGTGCATAAGTTCCTGAATCCCAAATGGCTCCATGTTCGACATATCATAGACACTTAGAAAACAATAAATAGAACAGAAACAATCAATTTAATTTTTATTTTAAAGTTCTGTATTGTATTGTGTTATATGTTTAAATCCCAATCCACGATTATTGGATGATAATTAATGGAGGAGCCGTTTAGCCTCAGTCTAATTCTAGCTAATTCTTCATCTCAGTTTAACCTGGTTCTTACCCAGTTCTTATCAGTTGTTTCAGTGATCTGTGAGATTATTCTATTCACAGAGCAGTGATTATTTGTGACTTGTCATTAATACGGAGTTCAGTTGTGAAGTGGACATGAGTGTGTGTAAATGGAGCATATTGAGTTCTCTTTTAGAACTAGGACCTTTCTTCTTATATCACAATATGCTTTTTGTAGTAGATATCATCAGTACATAAACCATTGAATAATGGCTTATGTAATCCCGTTCAATTACATTTGTATGTAAAATTGTAATCATTTTATGTAGTTTTTGATGCCTGGTTTCGATTGTGACACCATTGGGGTCAACTTTTCAAACCTCATTAAAAAAAAATAGATTTGTAGTTTACCTATCAAATCATGTAGGTACACTTTTGTCAAATATTTTGTGGGAATATGAATAGCTTCAGTTGTCCTGCATGCATTTGATGGTTTATGCCTTTACAGGTAGACACGCTTTTGGAGCGGTCATGACATTACCCCTCTCTCTGAGATGTTCTCATTGTTGTACCAGGACATGTCGCCTCATGTTGGTGTATTTCTCAGAGGAATGAAAACCCACTTGTTTTGTAGGGACAATCTTGAACCTGTACTCTGAGGGGAAAGTATACTTATACTTATACTTTTTCCAAACTTCTCTTTATAGACTTATAAAGAGAAGTTTGGAATCAGTGTGAACCTCATAACCTTTATTATGACCTCTCATTTATGATGGCCACAGTCCTGTTAATCTAGATTTACCCAGTTCAGGGCACAACACCCAGGCACCACAGCCAGACCCAACAAATCGATACTCTTCTTGAGTCAAGAATGAGCTCCGGATCTGAAGCTGGCTGTGGCTTCAATCATGCTGTCGATTGCTTTCTTCTAAAGGAAATTCTGCTTTTGCACAGCTGATGTCAGTTTGAGGAACCAACCCTTTAGCTGGACTGTTGAAACCGCTTAGATGGACCTAAAAAGAGAAAGAGAGGAAATAAAACAAGGCATATTCAGCCAAAAACCTCTGAGAGGAAGTCATGCATTGTTGCAGAAGGATTTGAAAACTTAAAGGTGGTGTATGTGGTGTATAAGCCCACGCTGTCCAGGTGTAGGCCTAAAGTTAAGGGAAACAATTGTTCAGTATAATTCAGTATAATTTAGCTTTAATATATGTCCACACTCAATGTCTTATTATGCTTATAAGTAGGAACGCAAAAATATGTGCTGCTGTAAATGAACAAATTGATAGGGCATAAAAAGCATTCTGCCATTATATTAAAATATATAAATAAAGGTTGTATAAATCAAATTATATGTAAAAAAAAATACCATTTGTAATGGCTTGGTTTGAATTTCCAAGGTCCCTTGGTGTAATAGAAGTTTTTACATGCTTTTTGTTTTCAAGAAGGTCTATGTGCTAAACTGAGAGGTTGAAGTGGGATATAGAGTAGAATATAACAGGTTAGAGAATAACCTTTAACTGTATGGTGGTCTTTAATTGTGTAGTCATATGTTAGCTACATGTAAAGGTGTGTCCACAGTTGAGGGTTCCTGAGCTCCGACAGGGTCCAGTACTTCTCCAACATTCGGTACTTCTGAATAAAATGTAATTAATTAGTGGATTCTAAAATTAGGATTTCATTTGTGTTTAATATTGCTATTGTGGTCCAAATCCATGAGGGATAAAGACATGTGTGGTTTCTCAGGTTTTATCCATATGTTTCTTAGGGCAGTGTGTGTTTCTCTGGAGTTTCACGTTTGTGTTGGGGTCCTGGTGGAAGATGTGTGCTGAAACATCCCTTTGCCTGCACCAAATCGTTCTCAGGAAAGCTGACTAGCGCAGTAGTAAATCTGGAGACAGCTTAAAATAAACCTGCTTGCTTTTCTCTCAGGCTTTTTGCTTCTTCCAATTCTTTGTCCTACTCTCTTCACTTCTGCTTTTGTTGTTCTCACTTTGTCACCCCTTGTCAGCACGTTCTCTGCTGCTGTTGCCTTTACACTTTCTCTCTCTGATTCATTGTAATCTGAGGATCTGTGGAGATAACTACCTTTGTTATCTTTACTGATAACAAAGGTAGTTCGATTAGAAAGTTAGAATCTGCACTTAGAGCTAATTTAGCAGAAGCCTTTTCTCAAATGAAGACTTTTCCTTCATTGGTTTAGCCCATCCTAGTTTGAATATATCATGACTTTTCTGTGTATATATGTGTGGATGTTATATGAATATGTATCATAAATGTATTTTTATGTTATAAAATGACAAGAGCTGGACAGTCTGTCAGTATTTATTGTTATCATAGTAGTAGTATTTCTGTCGCTGTATAATTGAAATTTCTTGTGGTATATATCATGTTACAGTGAGGGGAGATTTGTTTTTATGAGAAAAAGTCATTATAAAACAGGAGGCCAAATTGTTGGGTTAACAATGGCTTACGATGACTGATAACCACATCTGGCAACTGAAGTACAAAATCCGAAGAACAATAAACAGATAAATGTATCACTTACTTCTGCCTTTAACAAACACTTAACTTCAGGTGAATGATGATGAACTGATATGCCACCTACCAACATGTTAAGTATTATCTCTGCGTCTAGAACACTTACCATTTCATGTTTCATTCCAAACAGAGCAGAATTACACCTGAGTAAGTCTTTAATTTGTTTAGTGTAGTGTGCTTGAGTATCAGTATTTATTCTAACATTTTAGAGAGTATTTTAAAACATGGCTCTTTTGCCTCTTTTTTTCCCTGTTCCAACTTTAGGATGTCAGAATATCGTGTGTTGTGTGTTGTGTGTTGTGTATATCTTGGAAATTCTTGTTGATATATCACCCAGTGTGACACAGTGCAGCTGAAGGACTAAACATTAGATCTTTAATAACTTCCTGTCTTTAGTATCAGGGCCAGTTAATTCTCCAGAAGAATAGCATGTGCTTCACAGCTTTGCTTTTCCTGTTTGTGTTCCACCTCATGCTGTGTATTTGACACGTTACACAAATGCCCGGATCTGGTTTCCGATTTAACTGAAGCCCCTAGCGCTGCACTTTGTAGGTCATGCTTTCATATCATGGCCTGAACGTGCTGTAGAGTCAACACTGCTGCTTATTTCACATTGTAGCATAGGAAATGGCAGCAGTTTTAAAGCATCTTAATGTAAAGATATTAGCCTTGTTACAAACTTTTCTTTTGTGTTGTTGCTTTGAATCTTGCAACTTTTCTTGTAAAGTGCTTTTTGTTTGAGGCCACCTGTCAGGACACTGTTTGCATTAGACTATAAACTCTTGAACGATTGCAAAGATGGTGTCGAACTGTAAACCGGCGTACAATTTAGGCTGCAGCCACCACTGATGGAGTCTTTATGCTGTAATTATCCTCAAGAGTGCCTTCCACCTAGCATTGAATGACATGGATATAGGGCACTGTGACACAACCTGTGTTCATCAGGCTCTCCTTCTTACTATAGGAGAGACCAGTTGGCGGATAGAAATTATTTGAATGTAAATTCCCAGTTAGTCACTGCTGATTCATTAAAATGCAAACTTACGTATTACTTATGTGAGTTTGTTTAATGAATTGTTGGGTCTATGCTAGAATATGAAGAACAACAGTGTGTGAGAGTGAGTTATGAGTATGTGCCCTGTCTGCTGTTTCCTGTGTAACTGAGGGGTGTATTTCTGAGCAAGCTTTAAATAGAGATGCCTGTTTGAAGCAGACTCTCCGCTGTTCCACTCTCTCTGTTAGTACAGCCAGACACTCCGACACGTAGCCAACCAAAGACATTCACACACACACTAAACACAGTCAGCTTGTATTATACCATGTAGTTACTCAGACATGTACAACCTGATATTGGCCTGCCTGTTAATATGTCTGTTCATTTCTTAAATATTTTTATTTAATACCTTTTTTATAAACACTTTAATGTAGCCTCAGTAACCCCCCTTGGTATTTTCATTTTTTCATATTTGCCTTGTTCAGTTAACGTTTTGTCTGCTATTGGTTAATTATTGTCTATGGAACACTGTAACTAGGGACACCTGGTTGAATGTGTTTTGGGTTGTTGACATGTGTAGTGGTTAGTGTTGTCAAAAAAAACGGTACTTCAGTACCAAGTCGGTACTAAAAAATGTAAATGTTACGGTACCAGGTTTTCTGAAGTACCGGTGGTACCG
>JBBJLR010000007.1:7632449-7656623 GCA_037577145.1 Brachypetersius gabonensis | reverse complement strand
TGTGTGTGTGTGTGTGTGTGTGTGTGTGTGTGTGTGTGTGTGTGTGTGTGTGTGTGTGTGTGTGTGTGTTTCAGTGGGGCCCAGCGCTGTACCTCTGCTATAAGCGTGCTGTAGCCAAAGCCAACGCCTTGGTGTATGAGGCAGGTGAGTGAAACTTCCTTTTCCTCTGTGCCTGTTGTGGTCATGGCTTTAACCAAACCACACAGGATCTCCAAGGTCAGAGGCAGGTAGAGAGAGGTGAAAAAGAAGGAAATGAGACAATATTATAACCCTAATAAGGAACTGTTTACATTAAGTTTCTTTTTTGGCCTGTATTTTCTGAGGAAGTTGTCTGAGGTCAGTTGACCTCTTTTCTGCAGATATTGACAGCAGATAGCTTGTTAAGTAGGTGGATGCTTTGTTAAGCTCTGGTTGTGTTTCTGTGCTTCAGGTTTGATCAGCCGCTATCCTGAGGAGGATCTAGAGTCGTTTCCTCTTCCAGACTCTGTTCCTGTCTTCTGCTTGCCTATGGGTGTCACCGTGGAGAGCTGGCCACTCAACACCAAGTACCAGCTGCCTGTCTTCTCCACTTTTGTTCTCACTAGTGCTTCTGGAGACAAGGTCAGCCTACACTGACAATTTACCTTCCCCTCACTTGCCATTGGACCCTTTCTACTTAAATATATATCACTATTTCTCCTCCTCCATGTTGGCTGCTGTCCATTGTTCAGTTAGCAGACAAATTCATCATCTGTAATCAAAGCAAATACATTTAATGATCAAATTTAATTTCAGCTGTAGTTCAGTAGCAGCTGCAGTAAATTGTGTGCACTCATCTGATCTATGCTGCTTTGACCTGATCTGCTGTACTTTGTTTCTTGTTCTTTCTCAGGTGTATGGAGCTGCGATCCAGTTCTATGAGGCGTACCCTCGGGAAGCTCTGTCTGAGAGGCAGCAGGTGCGGCTAGGCCTGATCAGCGTGGTGGACCGCCGGCCAATAACCAATCGCACGGTTCAGGTGAAGAAGAGCATATGTGTGCTTTCCCACTGGCCGTTCTTCACTGTCTTCCAGAAGTTTCTCACATTCGTCTACCGGTACTCCATCTCTGGACCTCATGTGCTGCCCATTGAAAAGTAAGAGAGAGTGTTCATTTCATTACATTGTGTAAGTAGCCGTTTGCCTCCTTGAGGCCTTCGCTTAGAATTAAGTTTAAAGTTTTACTCCTCACCTTTAAAGCTCTCCACGGCCTTGCCCCTCCCTACCTTACTCAACTCCTCACTTCTTACTCTCCCTCCCGCTCTCTCAGATTTTCTGGCACTAATATTCTTCTAGTTCCACGCACTAGACTCTCCACTTTTGGTGGTAGATCATTTAGTGTCATGGCTCCCAAACTTTGGAACTCTCTTCCGCTAACCCTCCGTGATGCTGCTCTATCTCCTCATTCAACCGCGATCTCAAGACTTTTCTCTTCAATGAACATTTCTCTTCCACCTGATTACATAACATTGTAACAAAATGGGTTTTTATTTTTTTGTTTTTTTTCCCCTCTATGTAAAGCGTCTTTGGGTTTGTGAAAGGCGCTATATAAATGTAACTTATTATTATTATTAATTTGCCTGGCTGTGCATAATTAGGAGGACATTGTTGCATGTGTCATGTGAATGTAGAATAATTACAAAGCAAAAATGAACTTGTCAACCTTTTATTTGGAACATTATCGGACATATTAACATTCTCACACACTGAGCAATGCCTTGATTTCATTCCTTTGTGTCTTTAAGAGGTCTGACAGAAGTTTCACTGTCTTTACAGACATATCTCCAGCTTCATGCACAACGTGCCCTTCCCCTCCCCTCAGCGTCCACGCATACTGGTGCAGGTAAGACAGTATACTGCTTCCTTCTCTATGGGTTTACAATGGGAACTGTGTGAAACAAACACACTTACAAAATTGTGCATCTCCATTTTTGTCAGTTTTTCTTTTTTCCAGTTTCTTATTTGGAAGGTTCTCCTTTTGACTATGACAGAGTTTCGTGGCAAATGGACCAATAGAAATGAGCCAAAATGGCATTTAGTAAAATTGACTACTTGACTACAAAACATTAGGTTTTGACTTAATGTTGTGCCGAAAATCAAGATTTCCTGTAAAGTTGCTCTTTTTGCAGATACAATGGCTTGTTCATCGCCTCTATTATACATTTTAATTTAAAACATGTAAATCTCAATGCCTGATGTAGTATGTTACCTGTGCATGTCAGTGAGTGATGTTTGAGGTGGTATTTTCTCTGCGGTCTGAAATACCTCATTGTTTCTATAATTACAGATGTGTGTGTATCACTAACTACCCCACTTCCTCCAAAGGAGTTTGATGATATCACAGCTTAAAGGCCACACAGTCAAGTAACAGGGTAAAGGGTGTTCTACAGGGGCTCTAGAGTGATCCAATCACCACAACATTGCCACAATTACCCTAATCTTCACAGACGATCTTAAAACGTTTGCCAGTAATCTCGGAATCATCTTTTTTTTTTTTTTCATTCCATTTGGCTGAAATGAATTATTTCCTTTTTTAAATTTGGGAGAAGGTAATCATTTGCCTGGTGAAGGTGGGTGATTGGGTAGAGCAGCTGTGCTGATGGCAAGACAGACTCCCTGTGTTTTAAGTGTTTTCGTCTTTTCGCAGCTGTCTCCCTACGACAACCTCCTGCTGTGCCAGCCGGTGTCCTCACCCTTACCCCTGAGGTAAACCTGGCTCTGTTTAATCTTGCTTGTCTGTGTGGGTTTTTTTTCACAGACTGGAAAAGCTGGGCCATAGATGAGCATCAGAACTCTGTTGCCAGAGTTGTGGATAGTGAACAGTGAAGCTTTAGTTAAGTTTGCTTAACGTGACCAGTCCCAGGACTGGATCTGTTTAGGAATTGCCCTGCGTTGGCGTGTTCTCCAGCTTGGGACAAAGGAATGGTCTAGGAAATGCCCTGAGTAAAGTTGACTGTGTATTTGTTTAGTCTGTAACTGTAGTCAAAGTCTTAATTCATTCAAGACCCATCAGTGCACCAACTGTAACAGAAGTATGAGAGAAAAGTATGTTGACATGATGTTCTACATTGATAAGATAAAAGGATAATGTAAGCAAGCAGGTAGGGTAATGGCAGTGAGCTTCAAAGAATGTGGAAGCGAGAATGTAGAGTCTTGTTAAGCTCCATGGAGACCAATGAGTATATGAGTATATGAGTATAATTGAATTCCTTACAGTGACCAGTAGTGGCAATAATTCTCTTAGGCTGTAACTGAATCTAATTTTGCTAAATAATGTTTCTGTGGGTTGAGTGTCCCTGTGTGTATTGTGTATCTGCAGTGGTGCGAGCTTTGTGAAGCTGCTGCAGAATCTGGGGGCGGAAAACGCTTGTACACTTTTGCTGGCCGTCCTCACCGAGCACAAGCTGCTGCTGCACTCACTGAGGCCGGATGTGCTCACATCGGTCAGCGAGGCCCTGGTGTCGGTCAGCAACCTTTTCTTTCCTCTCCCTTTCCACTCAGTCTAAAATAAAAGGCACAGTTTGAGAAACATCACTAATATTCTAGCAACTCTTTTGTTGTAGGAGTGTTTGCACTTAACACATGTATACTGGTTATAGTTCTGTTGCTTTTTGCGTGTGGGTGCAGGAGTAGCACTTTAAAAATTGGTGCTTAAAGTTTTGTTTTGAGTTGTTAACATACCACTGCTGCACCTGGCAGAGTTATAATTAATATTTAGCTCTTTCTGTTTCTTTGTTTTCCAACACCTTGCTCTCTCACTTCCTTTTTTCAGATGACGTTTCCTTTGCGTTGGCCCTGTCCGTACATCCCGCTGTGTCCGCTGCGATTGGCGGATGTGCTGTGTGCCCCCATGCCCTTCATTGTGGGTGTTCACTCCAGCTACTTTGACCTCTATGACCCCCCATCAGATGTGGTTTGTGTGGACCTTGATACCAACACCATTTTCCAGTGAGTTTTTCTGCCTGTTAGTTCCCCTCATAACTCACTCAACATGACAAACAGCACAGTGTGCTGAAGGCTGCAGGTGTGCTAAGCATAGTGCAGTGACAGTCACTGCACTACAAAATCACTACACTTCAACAGTGTGGAAACAGAGTCTTGAGACCTCAAGATTCAAGACCCTTTGTTTGTCACATGCACAGTTATACAAGTACAACCTCTTGAACTGCTCCTCAAGTCATAATCAAATTGCCATCTTCAGATCAGAAGATAAGAAGCCCTTGTCATGGAGGTCTCTACCCAGGAAACATGGGAAAATTCTGCTCAACTCCCTCACCAGCCTGCACAAGACTCTAGAGAAAAGTGAGTGTGAAATCTAAACTTGTACACCTATGTAAACAGTAATTCATTTCTAATCCAAATAAAGACCAATCACACCATTAGGTACAGCTAGAAGAAGAGAATCAGGCGTATAAACCTAACTTATCAAACTTTTCTGTTTCTCCTGTCCTCTCCTAGTCTGTACTCCTGGGCAAGAGGAGGCAACTCTGGAGTTTTTGCTAACAGATTATGATTTGATCTATGGGCGTCAGAAGCAGCTAGAACTAGAGATTCAGGAGGCTTTCCTGCGCTTCATGAGCTGCTTGCTGAAAGGGTACCGCTCCTTCCTCTTGCCCATCACCCAGGCTCCTTCTGACAGAACAACTGACTGCAGCTCCCTCTTTAACCTGCAGGGTATGTTCCTAAGGTGGTGACCCCACCCAGCTGTGCATTGACTGTCTACTTTTTGAGTCAAAATATCAATTTTGACATGTTTGGTAGGATTGCAGGATTTTTATAAAAATCCTGCAATCCTAATGAAATTATGTGTCAAATTACATCACACTCAACTCAACTCGAATTACATCACACACTCAACTTCATTATTATTTGCAAAGTCCAAAATTGGGTTGGAGCACACATACGGAACAAGAACAAAGAAAGAGCAAGCATGCATATGTTTTATTTTTTGCTGAACTACTGCTCTAATAAAAGGATGTTAAGCTCTGATCTGGTAAACCCACATCCAATTAAACTCTGGGAGGCCTCAGTAATTTGTTAAATTATAGTGTTGCAGCCTAAAGGACTGGAGTCTGACACCTTGTTGTTAAAGGCTATAGCAATATGGGGTTAGAAGTTATGGATGATTTAGTCTGTGGTGTATTTAGCAGAATATCTAAGGTATTTAAAAATGCTTTTAAAATTTAGTCACAATGTTGGTGTCTAGCTGTGCTGTTGAATGAATCTTCTACTGGAGTGCATAAGTCTGGTGCTTCTTTTGTGCTTAGGTTTCTTGAAGTCACGAGATCGGACGCAGCAGAAATTTTACTCACAGCTCACGAGGACTCAAATGTTCACACAGTTCATAGAGGAGTGCTCCTTCGTCAGTGACAGACATGCATGCTTGGAGTTCTTTGATGAGTGTGTTCAGAAGGTCTGGGTGATACATAAATTCTGTTAATGATACTTTTCATTTTTTCTTCAGCTTTTACAAGCAGTTTTGTAAAGCTATTCATTAGAGCAATTTTAGGCTGCATTTTCTCTCTCTCTCTCTCTCTCTCTCTCTCTCTCTCTCTAGGTGGATGTGGAGAAGCCGGAGGAGGTGAGGCTGATAGATCTTGATGAGGCTCATAGTGGAGAGCACACTGTGTTTATAATGCCACCAGAGGAACCTCAAGAACCTGATGGCACAGAGTCTCCTGCACCCTACAGGTCTCCTACACCCTACTCCTGTTGCGCACACACATCGTCTGTTACCAGTGCCACCTGGGCTTTGCCTTGAGTTTTTTTAAGTTGTTTTTTTAAGTGTCACTAAGTTGGGTGTGCTTGTATGTATGTGTGTTTGTGTAGCTATGAGACGTTTCCCATCCTGCAACCGGAGTTGTTTGACCGGCCACAGGACCAGCTCCGCACCCCTGCTAAGGGAAGTGCTCCCAACAGCCCTGCCCCTCGTCGCACCAAACAGGTACACATCACTATCGCAACACTGCTCCAATCCCTCCAGCAGTCAGATTTCTTTAACCCATTGCAAGAAGAGTCTCTACGCATTTTGTATTTTCCTACACTCTCAGAAAAAATGCACCAAAATGCACCAAAAGGTCAATGGAGTGGTACCCTTAATTTATTTTTTGTATTCTCTTGTTTACAGACCTTTTATTTTTTTATTTAAAAAGGTTACTTGTGAAAGCATTCAAATATGCACAGACCCACAGGGCAAATAAATGTATTGTTCTTTTAAACCCCATTAAAGATACACAGGTGAACCTTAAGTACTCTGGGGGACAAAAACGTACCTGCGGAGTTCCCTTTTTTCTGACGGTGTATCATTGCAAATTTCTGTAAAGTTTCCTTTAAATACTAGAAATGTAATTTGTTTTAGTAAAAAAAAAAAAACATTTTAATTGTGTGTTTAATACTGAATTTTAATATAATTTTATAAAGGTTATAATTTTAAACTAATAAACAATGAGCTGAACCCCCCAAAAAGAACAGTATTTGTTCAGTATTATACACTAGTGCCCCTTGATCGTGTGTAAACTTGAACTTGCCAGAATGTAATGTTCTTCTGTCTTCTGCTCCTGTACAGGAAATTAAGCTGGCACAAAAGCGGGCTCAAAAGTATTCCTCAGTACCAGACATGTGGTCCAAATGTCTGTTGGGCCACTGTTACGGCCTGTGGTTCATTTACTTGCCCACGTTTGTGCGGGCTGAGAGCACCAAGGTACGAGCCCTTCACGCAGCCTATGAGGTGCTCAAGCATATGGAGACACGTAAAGTGGTTCTGCCTGATGAGGTGAGAACCCACATTACAATGAAGAGTCAAAAAAAGTTACTACAATCTGTATGGCTTGCCCATTAAACTTTCTACAATTTACATATGTGTTTTCTACAGCATTCGTTCAACATTAGTTACATTCTTAATAACCTTTTTTTAATGATATGGGTTTAACCGAAAAGTCTAATTTTCATGTCCAGCTTTCTAGCTGGTTTTACAATGATTGTAACTGCAACCAAACCTTCAGAGCCAAACACAATAATCTGTCGCAGCATGTTCAGTGTTTTGTGTTTCTTGCGGAAACTGAAAAGTGAGATACATGGTGTTAGTTTAGCTTGGCCTCATGCAGTGCTGGCTGTGTGTGTTGTAGGTGTGCTATCGGATCCTGATGCAACTGTGTGGGCAATACGGACAGCCTGTGCTTGCAGTCAGAGTTCTTCTGGAGATGAAGAAAGCTGGAATCACTCCAAACACCATCACATATGGGTACTACAATAAGGTCTGTGCTCAAAACTGAAGGATACTTCTGACACTCAAGTGATCCATAAACTGTATATTTTTACATTATATCATATATGTTTGTTACATATGTGTTTTTGCTCTGTCACACTGCCTCATTCACTTCTTCGATACCTTGATTTCACAGGCTGTGCTGGAGAGCAAGTGGCCATCCACCAATCAGGGAGGCCGTCTTCGCTGGGCCAAGCTTCGAAACGTTCTGTTGGCTGTGGCACATTTCAGACAGCCAATAAAACACAGACAGAAGAGTGACTCTGTCGGCTCCAGACAAGGTTTGCACACTAAATCATGTCAAACGTTGTAGTGGAGCTATTGGACGTTATTGCTGAACGTCTAATAACACTTTTGCACTTTAGGTAACTCCAACCGTAATCTTCGCCCCCACTCCGCTCTTATTCGCCAGACCAGCTGGAGTGGTTTGAGTGAAAGCTCAAGCCATGAATCACTGACTGGTCCACTCACTAAGAGCAACAGTCTGAGCAGCTTTCGTGCTGACAGTAAGTAACAGGCAGAGGTTTCATTTTATTCATCATTCTTTCTATAATGTGCCTAGGAAAATCATTGGAATTCAAGATTCTTTATTTGTCACATGCATAGTCATAGAAGTACAACACACAGTGAAATGTATCCTGAATAATAAATGCAGTTGTCGCTGTTGGAACAAATCCTGGTTTCTTTATTTTTGTCCCTCTTTTTTGCCAGCTCCATTTTACTGTGTCATCATTTTATGACTGGACCAATAGAATTTTTCTTAAGGACTTAAAATAAAATTGTAATCTGTAGATCTGAATCATGCACAGGAGATACCAGAGATCCAGGGACAACAGTTTGGTTGTTGCCCTGCTTAACTGCACCTGAAGCAACTCTGTAGTTAATTCAGGTTTGGTTGGTATTGTAGAGGAGAAATTGGACCATTGCCATAGCTGCTCTTATACACTTGAGGAGGACTGAGTGCTTGACAGCAACCATGAAGCGGAGCAGCCTGAAGCCTCGTCAGCAGTATAGTGCACTGTGTTAAGCAAGATATTGTTCTGTTCTCTTAAGCAAGGTATCATGCAGTCGTCAGTCAGGTTTTGGACTGCAGTAAAGAGTGGTTTTGGACTGCATCATCTGCGTCTGCACGTGCTTGGGCAGTTTAGATTGTAATGGGTCTTCTCAGGTGAAGCTATAGGGCACAGCATCCTGGTGTCTACCAGCTCCATGCTCTTCAGGTCATAATGTCTTAAGTCCGCCATGGTCCACAGGGCAAGTTAAATGAGCCAAGAAGCCAGTGTGGGTGTCATAGCAAACTTCTGAAAATCTGCTGAAAGTGATAGGAAGGTGAGTGTGACTTGTAGAATTGTACCTAAAAAGTGAGTCTGATGCAACAGCAAATAAGGCATCAGGTGAGATGAAGCCTCCTGCTGCTATGACAGGTACACTCTCCAGGGATAAGGTGACAGCAGCAGAGGCTGGAGAGCCAGGTTGCCGTGTCTGAAGCAAGGTCTCTTTGATCTCTCTTTGATGTCTGAAGTCAGCCATTGTACACACCAGTGAGATGTTGATGGATTCTTAGCCTTTTCTGCGAGCTCATGTGTGGCTCTAGATGCTTTGTACAAGGCTTATAAGACAGGCGTGTTTATGTACCATTAATGTAACACTGCTGCCCCAGTATATGTTAAAGTTTTGTGTAGATGGTCCAGGCACAACACCCAGAGCTCTCAGTGGCATTACAGTATAGGAAACCCAGCAACAAGCACAGACAGATTGGCCAGAAGAAAATCAGTTAAGTGCTGGGAACCCTTGTGTTTTGTTGATGCAAGGTCCTGGTGTTGTGGTTTGCACTTACTCCAGCAGTCAGTAGAAAGAAAATAAAACTGAAAGATGCTCAGCATGCCCTTTCACTATGCTGGTGTTTGCCTTTTTTCTCCCCCACAGAGTCTAAATTATCTAGACAGGCGATGCTGCAGAATGCAGATATCGATGACCCTGCCTCTCGAAAACCCCCCATCGGCCGTCGTGATATGACCACGCTTTCTCCACTGCCCCCTGACGACCGCATCCTAGTGCGCCGCAGTGAGGTCTGCCTGTCCAACTTTTACAAGGAGTGTGCTGAGCCAGAGATGGACTGCAGGTGCCAGCCAGCTGAGAGAGACGGCAGGTACACACAAATTAGATGAAAAATAGAGCTGTGTTCAGAATCTGGGGGTTTTAGTTCTCACTGGAGTTCTTTTTGTTTTATTATGCATTATTTTAGTTTTTTTTTGGTGGTTCTGCCTTTTATATTTTCCATCCATCCATCTTCTACTTTGTCCTGCCCTCGGGGTCGGGGAGCGTTGGAGTCTATCCCAGCTGCTATAGGCGAAGGCGGGGTACACCCTGGACAGTCGCCAGCACGACGCAGGGCCACATACAGAGACAGACAACGATTCACGCTCACATTCATACCTAGGGGTAATTTTAGTGTGCTCAATTGACCCATCCCCAATGCACGCATGTTTTTGGGTGTGGAGGGAACCGGAGCTCCCGGAGGCAACCCACGCAGTCACAGGGACAACATGCACACTCCGCACGATCCTGCACCCAACCTAGGACCTTCTTGTTGTGCGGCAACAGCGCTGACCTCTGCACAACTGTGCTGAGCCCTTTTACATTGTATTTATTTTTGCTTTTATGTGACCTCCCACAAATGTGACATGCTTTACAGAATGTTGGCAGCAATACCATTTAACATAACTGTAAATCAAAATATGTACATTTATTTTGTGTTTTAATGTCAGTTTACTTAAAAGAAATAGCATAATTTGTGAAAAAAGAGGTTTGGATTATATGAGAGAATAGTATTATCATTTTATAAACTCTATCCAACATTGCTGTAGTTGCTATGTAAGAATGCATATGTGGGCTGAACAATTTTCAGTGGATAGTGTACTGTAGGCGTTATTTTGCATCATGTTCAGTAGAAATGGAGATACTGTATATGTGGGTTTTTTTTAATAAATTGCATAATATTAAAAGATCCATTTGTAGTCATGGGTTTTTTGCCTCATTCTCTTGACCCTCACTGGTCTCTCTGTCCATCAGGCCTGTGGAGCAGCGGGAGACACTGAACCGGAAGGTGGTGGACGAAAACTACAATAATGTGTCGTCTCCGAGCCGGGGGCTGGCTGGTAAACTGCAGCAGCTGCTCACTCCCACACGCCACCGTGTCTCAGCGCGACGTGCAGCCAGCATGGATGACCGGCGGCCTGGCGCTAACGGGCCTTCACGCAAAGCGGAACAGAGGCTGTCCCGCAAAGCGCAGGTGGCTGAGGGTCTGCTAAAGGCCAAAGAGCGACTCTACAATGCCACCTCAGAGGTGAAAAAGCTGTATTCAATCAGCAAAAGAACATGTTAGGGCATGTTTTACAGGCTTTGACACTCATTCTAAGCACTTCCCTAAAAAACAACAGAACAAGATAAATGAGTATCTGAGTATTCAGAGTATTTGGGCCAGCCTTATGGGAAGTAGAAACTAACCATCAGTTTTGTGATGTTTTTTACTGAATTTATCTTTTAACAATAACATATGAAACTTTAACATTACTTACTGTTCTCGGTCTCTCTCTTTCTCCAGAGCTCGCTGTCTGTAGGCAGCGACATTGACCTAACAGAACCCCCAAATTCAACTTTTTCATTCAGGAAGTCATGGGATTCTGCACAGGAAGGAGCTGGGCTTGAGGTAATCAAATGGTTACTCTGAACTATGGTTTCACCATCTCTCTTTCTCACTTTCTCTCCTCGTTCTCTGTT
The DNA here is from genome assembly GCA_037577145.1 of Brachypetersius gabonensis. NCBI lineage: Eukaryota > Metazoa > Chordata > Actinopteri > Characiformes > Alestidae > Brachypetersius > Brachypetersius gabonensis. Next base: position 7,645,563 of record JBBJLR010000007.1, on the reverse strand, counting down.
TCCTCCTGTGTTTCTCCCTCATCCCACCTCCCTTTCTCTCTGTGTCAGTTGAACCAAATGAATGACTATGCTGCCTTATGTTGATGTTGTGTGATTTTCTATTTCTTTACAAACTCTTAGAGCCTTGGGACTGTTTGTTGTGCACAGGTGTTGATGTCGAGCTGTAGTTTGTGTCGGAACTGTAACTCACTGGTGTATGATGAGGAGATCATGGCAGGCTGGACTTCTGATGACTCCAATCTTAACACTAGCTGTCCCTTTTGCTCAGCAACTTTTGTGCCTTTTCTCAATGCTGAGATATGTGACGTTGGCCCAGTCAGGTACGTAGGTCTGCAGGTAACTCCTGTGCACACCAGCTCCAGCTTAAAACAGATTTCAAAACATGTTAGTTTAATTCCCCATGCCACTTGTAGAGCGTGAAATGTCACAGGTGAACAAGTAGGAAGAAACCAGTGTTCAGATTAGTCATATCAAGAGGTTTCAGAATAGTTGTGTAGTTCAGCACTTTGAATTTTGTTGAGCAGTGGGGATCGCAGTAACTGGAACTTGGATTATGAGGTGGAGAGTGCAATGAGGCCCCCTGGTGGTCCTGATGTGTTCCTGCAGCACCTGCATAATGGAGTTAATGAGCACGACTCCAGTTCAGAGACCAGCACGTACTCTGAGAGCAGCAGCAACACTCTCGTAAGACTTTGTCTACAATTTACAGTTTTTTTTCCCTTTGATTGAGTGTGTTCAAACATTGTAAATTGTAAATTTGTGTGTGTGTATGTGCTTGTGGGTAGGGTTCATCCCTGGGTGGCTCCCCTCAGGTGACAGTGGCATACCTGAGTCCTCTGGTGTTGCGTAAGGAGCTGGAGAGCCTGTTGGAGAACGAAGGCGAGAGTGTTCTCTCTCAGGCCCAGTTGCTAGATTGCCACTCCATCCTCTTCTGGAACCTGGTGTGGTACTTCACTCGCCTCGGCCTTCCCTGCAACCTCTTGCAGCTGGTGCGGTCATCACCACTAGCCTCGCAGTTTTCACAGGTAACACCTACACAGCTATACACAGCAAAAAAATAAAGCAAACATTTCTTGAAATAAGCATATTGTCTTAGATACAATGTCTTAAAGGTCCCATGACATGCTGATTTTTTTATGCTTTTATATAGGTCTTAGTGGTCCCCTAATACTGTATCTGAAGTCTCTTTCTGAAATTCAGCCTTCGTGCAGAATTACAGACACTTAGAGCCAGTCAGTCCCACAGTGAGATTTCCAGAGGACGCACCGTTTGTGTCTGTAGCTTTAAATGATAATGAGGTGGAGAGGTAATTGTTCCCCCTATGAAACATACGGCGCCAAAATCCAGATCGGGCCTTCTGAGCGGTCATTGTCTCAACGGCAGAGCGGGATGATCAAAGCACTTTTTACACATATCGCCATTTCTAGGTACTGCAGGACCATAGGCAGGCTAGGGCAACTCGTATTAAGGTTAAAAAAAAAATCTCATAAAGTGAAATTTTCATATCATGGGACCATTAAAATAAGTAAACAAAAACTCATTTAAAAAGCTGAATAATCAGTAATGACACAATAATCATATTTGCTAAATTTAAGTAATTTGCCACTTTAGGTCTTGTACAGATGTAATAATTCTGTGAAAATGCATAACGACAATGCAGTGTTTTTTTTGTGTGTGCCTCAGAGTTCAGAGAGCACTTCAGTAAGGGTGAGGTTACTATGGGACACGTTGATGCCTGATACGGATCAGTGGCCGCCTCTCTATGTGCTCTGGAGAATACATAGTAAGAGCATCTCCTATTCATTGTGGCCTTCAAATTGATGATGTTGAAAGTAATGTTGAAAAAAGAACACAATTCACACTCATCTTTACATAATCAACTAAATGTTTAATTTGATGCTAGCCAGTAACAAACAAATTAAGATGAAAAAAAACACAAAAGTGATTTTATCGTTTCCTCTAGGTGGCGTACAGATGCGTAATTACAGCTGGCGCAGACATAACCATCCCTTCACTCTGAGCTTTCTAGAGGAAGTCCTGCGCTGGGTCGGTATGAACGAGGTACACAAGGCTATCACAATCTTCCTGGACACCGTTGCCAAGCAACCCGGCACTCCCCGGATACAGAGGTAAGGAACAGGGCCTGGTTCTGGCACATTTCTGCATTGTAATATGCTGTGTGTTCAACAAATTGAGACTTATATCTAAATAAACTGTCTTTAGTAATCAAAGTGCCACCCTACAACATAAATAAAAATACTTAGATGACATTTGTTGGTACGGTTATCACGATCGGATACGGGTATGTGGACATACACAGTCATATATTTACAGGAATTACATAATTAAGTACAGACCTTTACAAAGGTGGACACTAGTCGGATCCTGATCTTTAGTGTGCCAGCTGTACTTGATAAAAATAAATAAGGAACATGCAGGAGAAGGAACAATACAATTGTAAATAATCTGGTTCTGTGTAGTACCAAAGATTGAATACCAAAGATAATAGGGGTATATGACATAAAATTTGGTAATACTAAAGTGAATAAGCTATCCAGTTACACCAAATTACTGTTCGTTCCCTCTGTTCCTTGTGCTCCTTTTCTCCTCTTGATTTCTCCTTTTTCTTCCGAGGTAGGACAGGAGCAGTAGGAAGGGAAAGAGAGGGCAGGAGTAGTAGCGGTGACACTTGGGAAAGCTGTGCTTCCTGTGAAGTCTTAAAGCAATTGTCATCGATTCAAACACATTAAAAGCACTGTTTGACTTTTGTTCATAGGAGTTTGTACAGGGAGTTCTTGTTTCTCACTCTGGCTGCTATGGGCAAAGACCATGTTGGTAAGTATACTAGTGTCTAACATGTGTTACATGCTGAATTATTTCATAATATAATGATCTGGCTAATGTTGATTTTGTTCTTGTGCAGCTGCTTTTGATAAGAAATATAAGGCTGCGTTTACCAGGCTAAGTGGCTCCGTGGGCCGAGAGGAGCTGAGGAGGAAGAGGGCTCAACCACCCAGCCCCAAAGCTGTGGACTGCAGACGCTGCTTTTTGGTGCCCCTGGAGTGCTGAGGGTCTTAGACAGGCATACGCAAATATACACAATCCTGTCCCCTACAGATGGGTCCTCCTCCCTGCCAGTGGCTGCCTCAAACTGTTTTGTGGTCACTAATCCCTCTCCCCAGCAAACCTACTGAGAACACACATACACATGCATACTCCTACATGGGCCTCTGTTTCATCAAATCTACAGACAGTGGATGAAGTCATTTTTCTTCTGTCTCCATCTTCAGCCTTTAAGGGAATGGTACTTGCGATAAATCTCGCTCATTACTCTCCTTGTGTGATTCCATATTGGAGAAAGAGAGCTGCGCTATTTAGTCCTAACTTTTCTTTGGTGTAATTTTTTTAATTATTTGCACACTGCTCTGGATTGAAGCTGTGATGTGTTCTATAGTAGTTTTAGCCTCGCTGGTTACTTTAGAGGGATGTTTTTGGCTTGATCTGTCTACCTACGGAGGATCTGAAGATTAGAGGTTGCTAGATTCAGATACAACAACAAATGAAACAATACTGAAACTGCAGTATCAGTGCCCTGTCGTTGCTCAGCAAGTTCACCTTGGCTTATCCAGTTCAGACACAGCAGTCATGTGCGTTGGCTGTGTCAGTGACATTCTGATCTATGCATTACATCGACATGAGCAGTGCCCTGCATTACAATGCCTTCTGTTGAACTCTGGATATGTTTCACAACAAGGCCTCTTTATCCCATTACTCCTTATAAGCTTATCAGCTGTGCATTCTCAAATCCAGCCTCCACAGTGTGTGTGTTGTATGTGTTGCCAGACAGCCTTCGTTATAAAAAATTCAAAAAACCCTTTAAGCACCACTCTTCGTCTTTCCCCTTGTAAAGTTTTATTGGCTGGTCGGGATTCAAGCAGAAGCAGCAGTTCTTTGCCTGCAGAGCTAAAAGAGGGAGTTCTCATAGTTTCAGGGGACCACCACCAGAGAGGCCTAGGCTGCTGGACAAGTGGAGAAACCATCTGAATTGGGGCCTCAGTATGGTACTGGCTGACTATGAACGGATGCAGAGCAGGCCATTCAGCTCTTCTGAATGCAGAAGTGAGGACATCAGGAGAGCAGCAAGTGACCCAGAGAAACTGAACAGAAGTGAGGGTGCAAACCACTGAAAACAGTGCAGCGGAGCAGAACACAAACACATCATGCTAAGGACTTCTCTCCCTAACTAAAAGACTTTCTGGTTGGAATTTACCTGCTTTTAGTTTCATTTCTATTCAGTTTGATTTTATTGTTTTAATTTTGTGAAATGTGAATGGGGCTTGGTTTCAGCATGTGGTCAAACTTGTTCAGTGACTGAGGGATAAAGGAAGTTCAGTGAAGGAGGATGGCAGTTAAATGTGTCCCTATTATTTTATTATTTTACCCTTGCTGAAGGCAGTTGCCAGCATCTTTTTGTGCATTCGTGTGCGTGTCTCCTGTCTATGACGTTGCTTGAGAGTTCTCTTTTTTCTGCTTCAGTAATACTCAGAGACTCTCATGCACTCCCAGCTCAGCCCTTTAGCACTGTGAGTGGCTTTCTGTGATTAATGTGGCCCCGCACACACACACATTCACTCTGCTCCAACCGCTGGGCAGCACAGTCATGCGGAGTCACACATGTTTAAATCCATACTGCACAGACAGATTTAACCTTTGTCAATATCAAAGCTGAGGCAGTATCAATATCAGCTCAATAGTGAACTTGGCAGGTGTTCTTGAATGCTGAGCTAGTGTTCCATTATAAAAACTGCTGAGTAAAACTATGCCTAATCTAGAGCCTTCAGTCTTGGTGTGTAGGGTAGGGGTCAGGCAGATACTGCTTTAACCGTGCTGATTACCTACGGAATGCTTTGGTCATTCTGTCCAATAACCTTTCTCTCTTCAGTAGGCTGGATAGGTCAGTAGTATCCAGCTGCAAGAAGACTAAACCCCAGGCAGGATAAGGCCTTGGTGAATGTGGAACGACCCCTTGGTTGGGGGTTCTGTACTTGCTTATGATTCTTTATTCAAGATTATTTAGTTGTCACACATAGTGTGCAGCCTATATTTAGGACATAATAAGGTTAAGCGGTACAGTAATTTAGTAGTGTAGTAGCCCTGTGAATCCCATGACCACAAAGTTACGGGTTCAAACCCCCAATTGTGTCCTTGAGCAATACACTTCACCCTCAGATGCTGTAAGTAACCATTGTTAGTTGCTCTGGATATGGGTGTCTGCCAAATAGCATAAATGTAAATGTTATGAAACTTTTAACGAAAAGAAATGGGTTATTGTAAAGTACAAGATTAGTTACATCTAGTTTACATTTAGTTTCTAAGTTTTTATAATGACATTAATTATGAAAATGAAACCATATAATTGCACAAATGTTAAATTAACAATAATGACCTACCCTCCAGACACATTAACTAGCTAGGTAACTATGGAAGCACCATACTAGATGGGAAACCTCCACCCAAGCTGAGGTTTTGTCCGCCCTGGGGTTTGGTCTGTTAGGCCAAGATGTTAGTCTATAACATGCTAAAATGAATCATCGTTTCAACTGAGTGTTCCACTCTGCATATGGAAATTTCATCTTCGTGTTGATCTGAGAGCATCCTTACAGTCTGTGTTTCATGAAAAATTCAAACATTCTTGGCCCTTGATCAGCACCAAGGCCCAAAGAGCTGTCTGAAATTTCTTCTGGCACTGTGGGTCCTGATTATTTAGCAATATTGTGAAGTTGAATAGGAAAAGGCTTGGATATGCAGTTTTGCCAGTCTAGCTGAGAGGATATTGTATTATATAGCTCATCTTTGTGATGTGAGCTGCAGTCCTATGGCCTTCACCTCCACGTCCTTTTCCTCCACTCTCGGTGACTAATACCTAATTTCATTCTTTCTTTCTTTTTCTTTCTTTTAAACGGGTTGTTTGTGGCATTGTTTGAGTCTTCTATGTATCATGTAGGTTCAGTGACAAAGGGCCTATACTGTATATTGAGTTGTGTGGGGTGACTTCATACAGCCCAGCAACGGAGTGTGTCTTGTGTTTAAAGATCCTGTTTTGAGTTAGTGAAGGAGTCTTTATTTGTCTGCTTCTTTGAATATGAGGAAAAAAAATCGGATGAAAAAAGCTGTGATACATAGAAATATAATCATTTTGTCATAGTAGAAAAAGGCCAGAACGGCACCAGTGTTGTGTATGTTTAGTCTTAATTTTAGGGGAGAATTCTGAAAAGGCACTGATATAATTTATTAATTAGCAGCATATTAAAGATGAAGAACCTGGGTCAGAAATTGTAGCTTGTTCTTGGCCAGGAATGTGGACAGTTTGTTCTAACTGTGCCTATTTGTTCTGCAGTGTTTACTGATGACCAGCAGGGGACAGCATGCCAAAGGGAGTGTAACTAAAAGTTAGGAATCACTGTATTTTAATGCGTCTGACTGCAATGCGTTATGGGAGAATATGGGAGCTAGTTTTTATTTTTTAAGGGTAAATTAAAAAAAAAAGATTGCAGAGCTATATTTAAGGTGTATTGTGTTCACTGTAGTAATTTATATAGATGTGACTTCTGTTGTGAATGTTGTTTTTAAGAAAATAAATGAAAAAGAATGCTAATGTCTTTGTGTTTTGTTTGATTATGTATCACATTTAATTGGCTTGTTTTGGTGATGTACTACCACTTTTTCTTATTGCCCGATTTCTCATCTTGAGTTGTTTCATGTTAGGCTTCCGATGCATTTTCAGTGTGTAAATGATGGGCTGTTTATTAGTAAACAAAATGCATGACTCACGTTGCTAAAACACTTGACTAATGCCTAAAAATATTTCATTTTGTACTGTTCAGTTACATTAACCTCTAACCAGCAGATTTTAACAGAGTGATGCCTTATGTCTGCTGCATCAAGAACATCCTTAACTCAGGCATTTTTTAATTGACATTTACATCTAAAATGAATAATAAGAAATTCACTCGTCTTGGATTATAATTTGAATAGCCGATTCCTCCCACCACCACTGTACAGAAATGCAAATATATAAACTTCTTTACAGTGAAATAATGCACCAAGCAACTTTCAATAACTTTAATTTATCAAAATTTAGGAATTCCTCTTTTAAGAATTCAGAAAATGTACACCTCCTGGTTGCTATAATTCTATTACAGAAATTTCCTGCTAGACCTTTACAGTAGTGACCGTGAAAGAGGTAGATAGGCACAGTTTTCATGTGCAAAAACGAAGCAAGCATTCCTTTCTCATATACTCCAGTAACAGTTTGGTTATTTTTATTCCAGGCTAACTTCAACACTATAAATGACATCCTGTGAACATTGTTGAAAACTTGCCAGCGTATCCATGTGCTTTCATTGTGAAAAGTGCCATAGAGCGCTGGCAGGTAGAGGTTAATAACGGCTCCTCTGTCACCTGCCTAATTTACATCTCTTCATTGTGAAAGAGCCTGGAGTTCCTTTGTGAACAAGCTTCAGACAGAAGTCCAAAACACTTGCAACTGAACTCTGAAAGATAAACTGATAATGACGGAGCATCAGAATGAATGAGTATAATCTAGTTTTATGTTTGTGGTGTTCATACACTCTATTGACAAAAAAATCTTGTCTGTGCTTTACCTCATAAATGGTCTACAGAATAAATGAACACAAATTCCCCACAGAAACTCCAAACTCTTGTGGAAAGCCAAGAAGAGTGGAAGCTGTTATAGCTGCAATGGGGGGACTAACTCCATAAGGTCAGGTGTCTCAATAATTGCGTCCCTGCAGTGAATCTCATCCTACACTATATGTCCCAACATTTGTAGCTGCTCAAATAATGTTGCAAAGGTTTTAATAGAGCCCCCCCCCCCCCCACAGCAGTAACTGCTTAAACTCTTCTCTGAGGATCAGGTGCTGATGTTGGATGGCTAGTTCCAGATAACAAACAAATACAAGACTTCTTCACTTGTTCCACTGTTCCCCAGCCCACTATATCCCTCAAGCTGACAGATGGCTTTGGGCATGGTCCTCTGAGACTCAAATCAAGTACATGGTCAAGATTGTCAAGTCAACCATCTACACTGTACACAGTGAACTGAAACAACATTGGTTACTGGCCCTGGTTACATATGGAGATTATAGGAGCCTGACAGCTTAAAGGTTCATAAAAGAACCTACAATTTAGTGTTACAGTTTTCTTTGCAGCTGTAAAATAGTCTTGACTCTCACAGTTCAAAAACAGTTTTGACCTGTGAATCTGTGTATGTGTCACTGAAAGCCTGTCTATTGTGAGCGCCTGTCTAAGGAAGCTGGAGCGATATCACAATACCTCCCTCATAGACCACTATTCAAAGAAACACTATAGACTTAACGGTTTTTGTGTAGGTAGGCAGACGAGGACTGTCTGTCACCAGCGCACGCGTGTGTGTGTGTGTGTGCTGTGAAGTGAGTATGTATGCATGTGTGTGTAAGAGAGCTGTAAGGAGTATGTAGAGTGGGAGTAAAGTTCAGAAGCAGATTAAGTCCCTGTGATCATCGCCATGTGAAAGTAAGAGGGCATGACTAATGGGATAAAGCTGGACTGCCTTTCTGACTATGGACAGCTCACGCCAGGTACTAAAGCACCAACTGCCCACACAGTTCAGCCCCAGAGAAACACTAAACAGCCCCAGCACTCTCACACACACACACACACACACACACACACACACACAGCTCAGCATCAAACATAGCAGGAGAAATAAATAAATAAATATAAATTCATATTACGTAGTCATTTTGTAGATTGTATATTATTGTATATTATATTTGCTCAGTATATTGTTCATTGCATCTTTTAATATTGTTGTTGTTTTTATACTGTTGTACTTGAGAGACACCATCTACCGGAATCAAATTCCTTGTATGTGTTCGCTTGGCCAATAAACGCGATTCTGATTCTGATTCTGATTATAGCAGCTGTTGATTCTTTTCTCATGGTGTTCCATAATGGATCCACTAAAAGGCTGTAACCTTGCTCCGATACTGAAAAACAATCCTGTTGAATTATTTGTATTGTTTTTACATCTTTGGTTTAACCCTGTTACCTCATTCTTCAAATAAAACATTTAATCGAGTTAAATTGCATCTAACAAAAAAACATTTAACAAACCTCCATGTGTCTAAACTTTTGGCACCCATGAACATTTTTGTGTTGCTAAATCATGTTACCATTTCTTTCTTTCACTTTTTATTCGGTTTGATCTTTGAATTCAGTTCTTAAGCAGTCAGTCATATTTAGGGGGTGTAAATATGAAGCGATAGAAAGTTCAAGTTCAGTCAGTCATGTACTGAAAAGATTAAAGAGTGCACTAAAGTATGTTGACCTTCATTAGACAGGTGGGGGTTATAAATATTAGCTAAATGTCTGAAATGCCCCCATTTACTTTTTTAAAGTTTAAAACCGTCAGAGCTGCAGTAAATCTGACTGGAAGAGGATGCATGTTTAATTTGCAACCAAGCGCAATGAAGGGGAAGGTCAGTATCACAGCTGTAGATTTGCACAGGTGGAAGCCTTTTGGAGTCACCAAGTCTGCAAACTAATATTACACATCTGTAATATGTATCTGTAATCCTCTCAGATTATCAAAGCCCTGGTCTTAATTTTGAGGAAGGACCTGAAACAGTTAATGTGAGGAATGGGCAAAAATTCTTCCAAGTCGATGTGCAGGACAGATCAACAGAAACACTTGCTGTAGTTATTAGCTGTTATTGATGCACAAGGTGGTCACAACAGATACTGTAAGCAAAGGTTCATACTTTTGCAACTCACAGATAACTCATAAAAATTCATAAAAAACATTGAAAATTTTATCATTTTTCTCAATAAATAAAGGTCTGTGTGTAATATTTTTGACTTATTTGTTTAACTGGGTTGTTTAGATCTACTTTTTGGACTTGTATAAATACATTGATTATGTTTTGGTAAAAATATCAACAATTCTAAAAGATTCATGGATATTTAATTGTGTGCATGTAGTCAGCTATAACATTAAAACCTGTTATTGTGTAGGTACCTCACATGCCACCAAAACAGCTCTGACCTGTTGAGACCTGGACCCCATGAGACCACCTGGACACCACAAGACCTCTGAAGGTGTTCTGTGGTATCTGGCGCAATACATTAGCAGCGGTTCCCTCAACTATTGAGGGCTGTAAGGTAGAGCCTCCATGGATCTGTTTGTCCAGCTCATATAACAGATGTTTGATCAGATTGAAATCTAGGGGATTTGTTGTCACAACAACCTTTATTGTCACGTTCCACAGGCCATTCCTGATCAATTTCTGCCATGTGGCAGGGCACATTATCTAAAAGAGACCGTTGCTATGAAGCTATATATTTGGTCTGCAACAATGTTTGGTAGGTGAATGTCAAGTTATGGAAGTGATCCTCTACTCACAAGACTAGGTTTTAGGGCACATTGGCATTCTGAAGGTGATGTGTATTTGTGCTACATTAAAACATAAACATACCACTTTCTATAGAAGATGGGTGTATGACCTTGTCTGATTGAAAAACACCTATTGCAAAGTAAACCAACAGGATATTTGTCATTGAACATTTAGAGCTGTCTTCAAGTAGCTTTTACTGAACTGTAGGTAATTTTTTAATTGCAGCTCAATAAACTGAAGCCAATCAGCTATAACATTAAAACATGATCATCTTAATTTGACATTCCTGTAGTTGGAGTTTTAACGAAACCACTTGATTTGTTTATTGGATGGAAAGATTCTGTTGAAAATATGCTATAATGCCCTAAGGTACCACTACAATCTCTCTAAGTAGTCCTAACCCAGGGCCTTCAACACAGCTCTGAAACAGCTGCACATAGATGTAAGGTCAGTATGCTCAATGCTAGACATCAAGAATAATGCACAGGGCTGAGGAGAACTGTTCTCTGGAGTGATGGAGCTCTATTCCAGTGTCTTTGTTATATGGTTGGAGTGGGTTTTGTCATCCAGAACTAATCATCCAGCATCAGTATCTGACCTCACAAATGCACTTGTCACTGAATATGCTCAGACCCTCACAGCAATGTTCCGGCATGTAGAATAAAACCTTCTCAGCAGAGTGAAGGCCGTCACTGCAGTGAAAGGGGGGCAAACTCTCTATGAATACCCTTGATATCAGAAGAAACGTTGGATGAGCAGGTGCCCACACACTTTCAGACATATAGTGAGTTTCACACATTTGGGTGAAAGCTGGAGGCGGATTGTTTTAGTCTTCCACAAAAGAGAAAACTCTTACAATAGGACTCCTCTGCTCCTTCACAGCCACACTCTGCTGTCTTTGCTCATGTAGGCTGGAGTGAAACGTATGGGTGTGTGTGACTCAGACCTCATCCTAATTAGATCCCTTTTTGCATGTCTTTAAGAGGGAACAGAAGACCAGCTAATGAAAAACACACTGCCGGCCTGTTGTTGTGCTTTAAGGGCCTTTGCATTGTGTGTGTAGTGGACGCCCCACTGCGTATGTTAATGCCTGTTAATTGGCTGTCCTGTCATGCTGAGCAGCACACAGCGCTCCAACAACACAGTTATTGAACCGCCTTCTCAGCTTCCTCCCCAAGCAGGATAGTGTGGGCCCAGTTGGGGCAATTTGCTTTTACAGTTTGCTTTTAATTTTTCCTTTTTGTGTTTTGTTGCATTTCCCCAGCCATGTGTACGAGTAAAATGTTGGCGCTAGACTAGATCAGTACTTGTGTGGAATACTTCTTTAGTGGTGCTTTTACTTATGCTTACATATATTTCTGAGGAATCTACTTTTTACTGAGTTTCAGCATATTATTCCACATGAGAGCTCCTAATTATTTTTCTTTGTTCTTTGGGGGGATGGGTGTTGGAGGGGTATTTCATTCTTTTCATATTTCTTTGACCTCTTTGAGCTTTCTCTTTTTTTGTTAGACAAAAACAGTAACAAAGGACTTTTTCTTTCTACTCTAGCTGTTTTCAGCAGCTAATTTTACTCCTATTTTTGTTTCTCGCACCCAAGGGTCATTTTCTTATACTGAAGTAACATTACTGTTTTAGGCTTATTATAACTTTAATAAAAGACTGAGAAATGTAAAGAAATATTTCTGCACAAATCCTTGAAAATTAGGATTCCCCAATCCCAGTCCCTAATGCAAATTATGCACATTCATGCACTTTTTCTTGTGTAGCCCAACTAATTATCCATCTAAAAAGCTCCTCGTGTGCTGGTTCAGGTTGAAGACTAAGGAAAACACAGCAGTGTGCACAGTGTCCTCAGGACTGACTACAGACGGCTGCTTCAAAATAACACTCTATAGCGGTTTGACTGGGGATGAGAAAACTGGTCATTCTTGTTCATTTTTTTTATAATTTCCTGATATTCATTGTATACTGGCAAGACAGTCAGTACAAGTAAACATGAAAAGAATGATGAGAACTTAATTCAGTTTTTAACCGTGGCAAGTATTCAAAACATAAACAGCATCTATCAGTTATAGCAAAAAAGATAAACAATAACTATTTTTCCAATAAAATTCAAACAAAAACGTGCATCACAATAATTTAAGACATAAACAACGTATGATTTGCTTTTGCGTTTGTACCAAAGGTCAGGGTCATCAGCTTGAGTGCCTTTTCTACACCATATGGACAAAAGTATTGGGACGCCTGACCGTTATAGGGACTTTGCATTTAAATACATAGACTTTAATATGAAGTGGTATGCTATTTTGGTATGCTGAAGTTTTATTTATTTTTTATTATGCCTTTATTTTACCAGGCAGAACAGATTACGATTTGCAACTGTAGCAAAAGACAAGGCCTTTTGAGGGGAGAAAGGGGGCAGTAAAGTTTTAAGGTTCCCCTTCACTGTAAGTAAGGACCTCTTCTTCTTCTATTTGAATCTGCTCCCAATTACGGGTTGATATCAAATCAACTGTCTCCATATGCTTCTGTCCTCTGCATCTTCCTCTCTAACACCAACTGCCTGCATGTCCTCCCTCTCTGATATGCTTGAAGTATATATTCCTGGTAGGTCTCTTAGATCTGCAGGAGCTGGACAGCTAGTGGTGAGAAGA
>JBBJLR010000007.1:7617841-7632349 GCA_037577145.1 Brachypetersius gabonensis | reverse complement strand
TTTTAAATATCAGCACTTTTACTGTACTTTTAATGCTCTTTTATGTATTCTTTTATATCTATTTTTACTATATTTTCTATTCTGTAAAGCACATTGAATGAACGTCTGTGTATGATAATGTGTTATATAAATAAAGTTGAACTTGAACTTGAACTTGAACATCCATAAACCTCCTACTAGGCCATCCTCTTCTCCTCTTCCTTGGCAGCTCCATCCTCAGCATCCTTCTCCCAACACATCCAGTCTCTCCTCGGCACATGCCCAAACCAAGGTGATCTCACCTCTCTGACATTTCCCCTAAAAGTTCCTAATCAAGATGTCCCTCAAAAAAACGTCCTTTTCCATCCCTGTCAAATTCAAAGCTGATCTTAGCACTTCCAGCTCTGTTTACTGTCTTTACATCAGTGCCATCATACATAGCTGGTCTCACTATCATCTTGTAACACAAGAACAACACTAGACCATGCAGTGTGAACAGCACAAAACTCTTCTCTGCATTTAACCCATTGACCAAGTGAAGAAGCAAGCAGCGCCCGAGGAGCAGTGTGTGGTACTTCAGTGGTGCCATTTGACCATTCCTGGGATTCGAACCCACCACTTTCTCGCAGGGGCAACTACCTAACCACTAGGCCACCAACCGCTACTGCAAAACAGGTGTGTCCCAATACTTTTAACCATGTACTTTCAGGCTCCGCCCTCTCAGTCATTTGTTGTGTTGTGATTGGTCGGTTCGCCACTCCGTTCTGTCAGTGTCTCTTCATGTGAGCTGTCACCACGGCAACCTCGTTCTCCTCGAGCTCGTGGAGCTCAGAAGCTCTCAGCTGCTGTAGGACGAGGAGGCGCTGGAGATGTTCAGTGAAGTTTCCTCACGAAATAAGGACTCAACGTCTGGATTATACACGCTTATATAAACTGATATAAACTCTACGAGTCTGTGTGTGTGTGCGCGCGCGTTAGTCTTTTCTTCATTCTTCTTCATTTCTGGAAGCTGAGATATCTGGAACAAATGAAAGTGACGCACCAAGAGGAGTAAACTACTTATAAACCATGATCTCGACCACCGCTCCACTGCTGCTTCTGCTGACTGCTTTATCAGGTGGGATAAATATTGGCATTTTCGTTCTGACACATAAGTGATATATTCGGCTGGAACAGCACACTAAATGTTAACTACTGCAATAAAAATAAATGCTTCAATTTATCATTCAGCCGGATTCAGTTCTTGCATATTTACTTATTTTTTAAATGTTTGTTCTTACATATGAACCGTACAGTAATAGGCTATTAGCGTCCTTGAGCTCTGGAAAGGCGCTATATAAATAAAAATTATTATTATTATTATTATTATTATTATTATTATTTTCAGCAATTTCCCTACTTTCCCTAAACCTTTGAGCTGAATGCATTTCCCGATATTGGCATATTCCATATTGCAATTCCCGATATTGGCACCATTTTTGCCTCTTGTATATTATGTTTGGCAAGTTAAAGTTATATTATTTTTCTTCTGTATAACCATAAACCGCTTGTTCAAAGTTAAGATAAGGTAAGATAAGACAAGACAAGATAAGAAGGAACTTTATTTATCAAATAGGAAAGTCTTTTGTCATTAGCATACTTAGTACGACAAGAAATAATAAAAGATATTAAGACAATTGAACAAAAAATAGACTGCATAAAGATTTAGTGCACTGTGCCAGATCAGCAATGCTTGATGTAAGTGACTTAGTATTAATACAGCAAAAATAAGAATAAATGTAACAAAATGTTTAGTTTTTCATTCAACTTCAGTTTGAGTTCTTGCATGTTTACTTAATTTTTTGTCATGTTTTTATTGTTTGTTCTTACATATGATGTATATAGTAGGCTACTATTATTTTCAGCAATGAATTATGGTCAGGTTTCTGAAGCTTTTCCTCTCACTGCAGTGACTTTTAATACATTTAAGACTTTTAGTAATAATCAATTTTATTATAATGTCAGGTATAATATCAGTATCAAACCATATTTATCTTATCAGTATTTTGCACTTAACCTTTAAGCTGAACGCATTTCTCAATGGTTCACATTTATATGGATCAGCTGAAATGTTTATTGTTTCTCAAGGCTTTTTTTTCTGGACGGTTATATAAAAAGTACTAAAGTACAGCCCACACACATTAGTGTTGTATTGAACACAAATGGCAGGATTGTGAAATATAAAATCGACTAATTTCAAATAACTTATTTTTTCTGATGGCCTTGGGTCTGCACTGTGGCTTTGTATCTGAGGCAACTGTTCATTAACCCATTCATGCCCAACAAATACATTTAGTGTGAAAAGGTAAACAATTCCACATAATTGGTTCTGATTGGTCCACAGATATTGTATTTTGTGTAGTTCGGTCTCAGATGAACATCTAACAGAACTCATAGACATTTGAATTGCCTGTGATTTTATATACTCCGTCAATCAAATTGAAGTTTTACATTCAAATTTGAATTTTCAGATGTTTTTTTAATAGGTATGACCAAAACTCTATGTATGATAAAGACTCCTTTAAGTCATGGGCTTTACTCATTTAAAAAATATCTTCAGATTTGTGCTCAAGCCAAGCTCAGAGAACATTTGAACCAGTTTATACTTGTAGATGTGGATGTGCATAGGTTAGTTTTCATTGTGTGCTATCAGTGTCTTTTCTCATGTGTTTTGCACATATGACTAGTTTTTAGAGATCTTGTGTTTCATTCAGCCCGTGTAATGAAGTTTGTTGCTAAGAACTTCTTCATGAGCGCAGCTAACACACTTAATTTATTTGGAAAATGATAAAACTGATGAAAGGGATCATGGATTTTGTTGCAAATATGTAACACTGTCTCACATCCTGGGGGTCCAGGGGTGTATTGAAGATAACGTGTGTTGCCTTGAAGGTGGGAATAACACAGAAATAACAGAATGAGCCCTTAGTGGCCAGTTCTTGTCCTAGAATCTGGCTAACCAATATCCATATTTAAATAGTATGTGAATGATTTAGGATTTTGCAGTGTTGCTGGACAATGCCTTTGCTTCTTAATAGGGTCTTAACATTTAGGGACACTTTAGAAAATATTAACACATGGAGTCAATGGCTCTGGATTTCAAAAATAAAAAACACACTAATGTGACAGTAATATAAATTGACTCTACACATTTTGTTCATTATTATTTAAGCATTGTTTGAGATAGTAACTCTTTAATAAACAATGCAATTGACAGAAAATGTTAAAGGATTTGGGCAATTTGGGCATTTTGGCATTTAAAGCGGTATGAAGTTAAATGCACTTGAATATACATGTGATATGGTGGTTACAGTGTTCAAATATTTCACCTGATTTGTCATGGTTGCCAAATTTACAACTACTAACCATGATTAACAAATCACATACAGACTCAGAAGACAGTTTTAAAGGTTGTTTGGGATCATAATCACAAGGGCTGTATTTCCCATCAGCCCCATTGTTAATAAAAATGTGTATGTTTACCTGCTGTGCTTTTTTTTTTTTACTTCAAAGCACTATGTAAAAGTTTGTTTATCACTTTTTAAATTTAAACCATGGCAAAATTTTTGGGATACTCTGTTAATGCTGGTTTTCATAATTTTATAAAGTAGTGCCTGATGATTGTATGTGTGGCCTTTCTGTCTGTTATGGATCAATACTGAAGTGCAGGGGTTCAGACTGAAATTATGCATGACACCAGGTTTTGGGCTGAAAACAGCAAGTTCATGGTCAGTGGTGCATAGCAGACAGACGGACATGGGCCAGACAGTGACACTGACCTCTGACCCTGTCCCTCATCCCAACCCCACTTCATCCCAACACCCCTCATCTCCATACGACTGGGGAAGGGTTGAGATGGGAGGGGCACGGGGGGTGGGTGCTCTGATTGAGATCTCATTACAAGGGGCAGTAATCCATGCAGCTGCTTCACCCCCTACCCCCCCCCCCCCCACACACACACACACACACACACACTCAGACAAACACACACAGAGGCACAACTAGGCTACTTTAAATCCAACAAGGCTCCCCCCAGTTCAGGATCTTAATCCAAAAGATCCACACAGCGTGCGTCTCAGGGCCAGTCCAGCCGCCCATGCAGAGGAGGGGGGACACTGCATCCATTCTCCCTGCCCCGTGGATCGCCCACCCCGCTGCAATACACTCACGAGTTGGGGCTGTTTCATGTTTACCAATTAGGGCCAAACTTGATTCAGTACTGTGGGAACTGATTTGCAGCTGTGAATATGAATTAAGGGCAAGTGTGGAGGCCTTTAGAACAGAGAAGAGCCAGAAAATGTTAAACACATCTCTTCACCATTTAGCAGCTCTTATGAAAATTAGTGCTTCATTTGACTAGTCCAGAAGATTTATATCTAAATGACAGAAAGTCTTTTGAGTAGCAAACTTAAAAAACAGTGCAATATGTACAGACCTCCTCTGTAGTTGTAATGGTACATACAAACACTGTGCAGCTTTCCAAGAGTAAATAATGCGTAAGTTTAATATTACACCTCTTATCAGCCCCTGAAATACAGGTATCTATGTACAATGCAGTGTAGGATGCAGCATGCATACTACTTCTGAGGGCAAAAATACATTTAACTGTGGTTGCTGGGTCCAAGGTTATTGTTTTTGTTTTTGAAATGTTGGTTGGTGCTCAGTTTGTACGTCCGAGGGTACGTATTTGAAAAGAGAGTGTAGAGAAACAGAACTCCATCAAAACGTAAAATAACATAAAATGTGATGTATTCTACATGTACAGAGCAAGTAAACCCTTTGATAAACAAGGGCCATATAAATTACTTAGAGAGTCCTGACAAGCAGTACCCACTCCCTCTAATTGTTAGTTAATTTAATTACCCCCCTAATAAGTCCTAGGGGATTTGTTGAGAGGAAGTAAGTGCATGCATCAATGTTCATTTGGCCAACACCTCAATCGGAAATGCTCCTGGGTCTTATCCACACCCAGTCCTCATTTGGCCTGCACGCAGTAATGAGCATCCCTGCTTAAACAATAGGTGAGAACTCTGAGCTTGTGTGCCTGCAATGGCAGCAAAAGAGCATGGAGTCAGCCAGCAAGAGAGGGGAGTTAACTCCCATTAGAGAGACAATAGGCCTGCTGGGGCTGCCTGGCTCCTGCTGGGTTTAGACTCAGAGTCGCTCAGACTCTCTGTGTCCCAAACTGTGGCACTATGCATGTCTGCGCTGTGACCAACTACTGAGGTTGTGGAGACACAGAGGCTATGCAGCCTCCGGTGAATGTGAAAGAAGCAGCGGGGTGTGTTGCTTATTCTATGCAACATCCTATAAAACATTTACAACAGGAGCCGTAAAGGAAGATTTAAAGATCTAGCACAATGTATAGTATTTCACACTGTTTTAACCCCTGTAGGTAAGATTTGGCCTGTCCTTTGTCCTTAAGTTACGTTTGCCTCATAATACATGAGTAAGCCTGCATCAAAGACTTCTTTTATCTGTTTTTAAGCGTGTTCGCAGACTTTCACAGAGATGCCATTTTAAGTTTAAAATTGATATAATATCTTCTGGGTTATCAAAGCACCATCAACTGTTTATTTGAAGCATTTGTCCAAAGGAAATTATAAAATATACGAACTAAATACAGATGAAATGCAGTCTTATGAGGTGGTCCCTAACTCTGTACTGGTTCCCAGAGCTTTAAACAGACAGAGGAACATTTCAATTTCAGATTTTACCACAGGATTTCATTCATCTGGCTCAGCCACAGCAGACATTTAAACCATCAATAGGGGGATTTGGCCATGTTTGCCCTAACTGCATCACCCATGTCCCCTTGCTCAGTTGCTTGGGGGTTCAGGATGATGCAAAGTCACAATAAGCTGTGAAGTTCACGTTCAGCCTTGAGGACAATAAACAAAGGAAGGGTATTCTGGGCCTTTGGTTATCGAACAGAAGCTGCCCCCTCCTCCCTGCCTTGCACCCACTCTCTCATGACCTTTAGGGTCTGGGATCACCGTCTGCCCATGAGGGTGGGGTTTGGGGGGTGTCTGTTCAGGGTGAACCTCCAAAGTTCTCTTCTCGTTAATGACACCCAGATGGGAGGTGAAATTATCCCTATACTTGGTCTCCCAGTCACACACAGGGCCATTAGGTCCAATAGCGCTTTACTAGTGGAGATGGGTTCTCTATTGTGGGTGTGTAGAATACAGATGGGGCTGCAGGCATAACAAAATGGCTCTAATTTAACAAAGGGACCATATAGACCACCACATCACACTGCAGTCGACAAAAAATCCAACAAATACATTTATCCAAAGTCTCTGAATCTAAATTTAAAACCCTCTGGCTCCAACCAGTGGAGCCAGCAGAAAGATGCTTCACTGGTTGGAGCCAAAGTGTTGAAATTAATTAAAACACTAAACACCTCAGAACTTTTCATGGCAAAGGTAGATTATTGCAAAGGTTATGCACACTTCTTATAGAAAATGGGTACATGCATGTCCTGTTACAGGAGCCAATGACACATAAAGCCAAAGTAAATTGGAAGATTTTATTGGAGTTCCTCCAGTTCAATTCCACTGCCAGGTTTTTGTAAATATGCACTGTGTGTAGAAAGAGAAGATGCATATTCATTAATGAGGTCTTAATTTGTTGCACTAATAAGGCATAAAAAGGTTTGATGAGAAGATGATTCTCTCTCAAATGTTTTTGAGTCCTACACAGCATGAGTTGGATGAGAGCCAAGGCCTGGAGGTTATGTATTATTGTTATGGCCACAGCTCTGAACACAGTACAATGGTGATGATGATTAAATATAATGTAATATTTGGGAATTTTGAAGAGCTATCATGGTGGTAGTTCTTGATTATGATGTAATTTTAAGAGAAGAAAACAGCAAAACAGTTTTCCCATAAAAAGCAATGTCAGTTTTGATATTCATTTTCTTTTCTTAATTATTTATAACTTATCAGTTGATCCCATACTGTGATGTTAAGAAAATATCAGGATATTATAATTCTGAATTTGATCAGTACTGCCCCACAGTATGTGTTTGTGGGATAAACAGATCTTTCAAACTTTTGTATACATAACTGTAAAGGACAAATAATGGACACACAAACAAAGCAGCTGTGACTGTGACTGGTGCTGCAGAAGTGTTATGAGGATGATGGTGATGGCTATGCAGATGGACGTGATATTAGAGGGTCAGACGGTAGTTTATGTTGACTATATTGTGAGATGAGGTCAGAGGGTCCAACAGTCAGACGCTATGAGAGGTGACAAACTTTTCAAGTTCATGTCTCATTCAAGTTTAAGTGCAACTGGAGTGTTTTTTGTGTTGTCTTTTGGGGACAGCTGGGAGAGGGAGTTTTCGGGTGCAGGCTGTGAGAGGGGTCATGGTCTGCGCCAGTGAATCACCCAACACGGGCACCCCAAAAAGACACAGAGAATGGGGGGATGAGCGTGTCGTCAGGGGCGAAGTTTGAGTGATTGGGTGGCATGGGAAAGTCACCCCCAAGTTCAAGTGAAAAGGAAAAAACTGTGGGGGCAGGGAGAGAGGGCAGATGGCTCCACAAAGTAGGGTGGGGGGATGATGGAATTGGATGGGGCGGGCCAATTATAGAGTGGTGGGTGCAAAGATGGAGTGCTATCACTGGTCTTACCCAAACCCCAAATCATATGGCCCTGCTCCCTGCTCCCTCCACCCCTCTCCCCTAAACTTCTGACATTGCTGTGGCTCTCACTGCTTGAATGGCTCTGTGGCATTCAGCAGCATTGTGCGGCTGTTTTTGGGGTGATGGAGAGGGATGGGGGGTGCTAACAGAGCCATCAATCAGACTGGGGAAAGTCAAGTGCAAGTTCAGCTGAGATGAATAGCCTGGAGCAGCCCCTCTTCAGCCAGCCTGCGGCCCCTCCTGCGCTGTTGTCCCCAACTTTCTCATGTGAACACCCCACAGCCTACAGAGCAAATGAAGCTGTCATCAGGGCGCTCCCAGACTCAGGCCTGTCCTCTGCCTGCATATTTTTAAGAATGAGTTATTGTCCAAACATATTGGCTCAGTGGACCCAACTGTTTTGCAGAGCCTATGGGCCTTTTACAGAATATATATATAGTGTATCAGTCGTATTTTAGTGTTGTTCGAATTCTCAGTGGTAAATGCTCTGGTGATTTCATGGTAATCTCGTCACTACCTAGTAAATATAATGCAGTGGGTAGTGAATGAGTTCTTGGTTTCTCTCTGTCTCAGGACTAGGGTGACTAGTCCTGAAGCTTCAGACCTGTGGTGCATTTACAAACATTATACCTACAGGATTTCAAACACTGAACTCAGCAAGACAGGTTGAAGTGAACCAAGTCGTGAATCATTGTGTCCGTACTACATATAGCATCTAAGGCAAATTGCAGGCCCTGCCAAAAAGGTGTAATTCTTATAGACGGCTGCCACGAGAGTCAGCTGAATGTCTGTAATACAGTACATGTCAAAGTTCACCCATTATTTCCTGGCAGACAAATGAGCAATGATGTCAGTGTTGGTGTAGCACTATATTCTCCAATCAATTACTGTATTATGGGCCATTACTCCTCTTTCTCCTGCCCTTATTCTCAGGGCAGAAGCCTAGCCTTTACAGGATTTACAGCTCCATAAAGCTGTGAATGGGAGGGCCACCTAAAGTAAAGCCTCTGCATTGCCTTGCCCCTACTGTTGTGCGTCACAGCCATAAAGACAAAAATGACAGATCCTCCTCTCAGCTTGTGTTTATATTATGTAGTAGTTCTGTAGTTTTTCAACATTTCAATGAGATTTGTTTAATGAAATTATCTTTGCCTCTTCAGCTCATCAACATCCTCCATGATGTGCACCATCATCATCACCATCATCATCATCATCATCATCATCATCCTCACCATCATCATCATCATCATCGCTCTCAAGCAATTATCTCCTGCTCTCCGCTCTTCATTTCATAACTTTTTGTCATTTGTGAGCACCAGTAAGCCATTGCAATTTAGTAAGAAGTATTTTACGCCATCTAACTTTTTTTTTTACCTCTTTTTTCTCTCCCAGATTTGAGTGGGGCTTCGGAGCTGGCCTTTATTAAGGAGCCCAATGATGTTATTGCAGTGCGAGACCGGCCCTTGATGTTGGACTGTGAGGTTGAGGGGGAGGGCCCTATCACTATTACCTGGCGGAGAAATGGTATACCCATTCCTACAGGCACCAGAGTGACTGTGCTGGACAATGGCATGCTCCTAATCCGAAACTTCCAAAAACGGCGGGAGAGCAACGAGACGGATGCTGGAGAGTATGAGTGTGCTGCTCAGAACCGTTATGGAATGCTGATCAGCCGTAAGGCACGGGTGCAGCTTGCATGTGAGTGGTAGTGGAAATACTTGGGTAATGGGATTAATTCATTGCTACAATTGCTGTTATATAATATACTTTTGAATGGCACATCTGGGGTCTCCCTTGATTGGCTATTCCTGTCTTTTCAAATAGAATGAAATGGACAGGAAACTGGATTTATTTCACTGTAACACACTTAGTTTCACCTAGAGACCTTTTAATTCATACCTGGTAACTCATGCCTCTAACTGGCTTTCCCACTCTTTCCCTCACTCATGCTTGCCCTTCCTCCCCTCTGGCTTCATATTTATGACCCCTTGCACAGCTCTGCTATAAAAAACCCTCTATAATCTTAAACACTTTTATCGTTCCTTCCACCCTTCTGTTTCTCTTTGCCTCATCTTTCTGCTGTCTCTTTGACCAAACCTGCAAATGACTGCCCTTTCTGGCTCCTCTGGGTCTCCCATTAGGCCAGAGGTTACCATGGGTATGCACTCTCGCTCTGAAAACTCTGCCTCCATTATTGATCACCAGCTCTCCTGGTGCAGCTTTTTACTGGATGCTTCAGTAGGGGATACAGACAGCTTGGATATCCAATGTGTATTGAAATGTTTTTTTTTTCTGTCCTGCATCAGCTCTTCCCAAGTTTCACACCCACCCTGAATCCATGGCAGTGGATGAAGGAGGGGTGGCACGTTTTCATTGTGCTGTTAATGGCATCCCTGAGGCTAGCATTACCTGGGAGAAGAACAGGACCACACTCAACACCGACGATGAAAGGTTGAACAGGCATAGAATAAACAGAATGCAGAATACCACAAACACATACACTGACTGCATTTACCTGTAATGTTCAGCGTGCCTTAAATACAGACCACATGCATACACAGATAAAGCATGCATACACTTACCATACCCACCAGTAGTATTGTAAAACGGATAGTTCTCAACATACAAACAATTTTTCACACCCGAATTCTGTATAAAGGCAAGGTTATCGACACTCTGCTTCACATTGTGCCTAACAATACCATTACCTGTGATTAAATCACTGTAATGCTTTGTTAATACACAATAACATCTATACTCAATCACACTAAGTATCAATTGCTGTGAATAGGGGCACACTCAAGCAACAGATGATTCTGTGTTGATAGTCTTTCTCTCCCTCCTTTAGGTACACTCTGCTGCCTAATGGTATCCTACAGATCACTGGTGTGCGCCATGCAGACAGCGGGCAATATCGCTGTATGGCCAAAAATATTGCAAACACACGTTACAGTTATGAGGCCCAGCTCACTGTCACTGGTGAGACCAACAACAAGATTGTTCTTTACATCTGGACAGAAAATCTGTTGACTGTCAGTGACGTTGCTGTTCTCTCTCCCTCTCCCCTTCATCATAGTGGCAGCTGCTCGTGCCTATAAAGAGCCAGTGATTCTTTCTGGCCCACAGAATCTTACCATCAATGTCCATGAGACTGCCATTTTAGAGTGCATTGCCACGGGCAACCCCCGGCCGATTGTGTCCTGGAGCAGACTGGGTAAGATGAAAACCATCTCAATTTCTAGTTTGCCTGCAACACAGATTCTTACCAGGAGCAACTTTTTCATCGCTCCTGGCAAAATCTGCATCATTATTATTACGGGGGCAGCTGGTGGCCTAGTGGTTCGGGAGTTGCCCCTGTGATCAGAAGGTTGAGGGTTTGAATCCCAGGTCTGGTAGTGGTACCACTGAAGTACCCTTGAGCAGAGTACCGTCCCCGCACACTGTTCCCCGGTTGCCCCTCGTTGGTGGCAGCCCACTGCTTCACTTGGTGAACGGGTTAAATGCAGAGAAAGAATTTTACATTGTTCACACTGTGTGCTGTGCTGTGGTGTGTTCATGTGTGACTCTAATGGGCCACTTTACTTTATGACTAAGCTTGCTGTGCAGTGAAATCTTTAGAGACAAAACTCACTGCTGTTTTATCATATATCACTCAGGTGATCAGGGATATATTATTTTAATTCACTTTGTCTCTCTGCTTTTCAGATGGCCGTTCTATAGGAGTGGAAGGGATTCAGGTGTTGGGCACCGGTAATCTGATGATCTCTGACGTCTCCCTCCAGCACTCTGGAGTGTATGTGTGCTCAGCCAACAGACCTGGAACCAGGATGAGGCGTACGGCGCTGGGTCGACTGGTAGTGCAAGGTAAAATGTGTTCCATACTTATCACCCATAGTAAATTGGGAGGATGTTCTGAATTGAAATTAACTTAGTTTAAGAAAATTATATATATATATATATATATATTATACATTATACCAGTATTAGTATTTTGTGCAGCCTTCCCTTGCTTGCATTCATAAGGCTCGATGCAACTGAAGAATACAGAGGAAAAATATATCTCAGTGACACAACAGAAGATGCGTAGGTTTGTAGTCAGATGAAACAAAAGCTGGTTTTCAAGGTCTTTTAGTACTTTGAACAAAACAAGTATAGGTGCACAATGACATTTCATGATAGAAGCATTTTCCTTAGAAACAAACAAATCTTCCATGATATTTCTTACTGTTTGTTCAGACAGACCTCTTTTATTTAGTGTCTCCTATTCACAGAATAAAATGTAACTGCACTTTAGCAATTTTCTCTGCTGATGCTTGATGTAGCCACATTCTAGATGCTATTTCTCATATTTTACCATGACATGAAACACCTCACATATAATGCAAAAAAGAGATCAAGAGAAAGCCTAGTACACCTATAGTTAATTATGGTTTACCTGTGAGTCTTGTATGAGGAAGAGAGTTATAGAGGATGTATGCTTTTTCAAATCTATATGGGTTTTAAAGAGCAGTCAGTTGAGTGTTTGCTGACTGGGCATTTTCCAGGGTCCAGAATCTGAAGCTGCTCATGAACCACATGCAGCTGCCCTGGTGGAGTTCAGTCATTAAATTAGCTTGTGCTGGACCTGATTGGTTTTATCTGTCCAGCCCCAAGCCAAGCCATACAGGTTCACTAATTCCATCCACACAAGCACACAAATACACACACACAGACACACACTGAGGATAAATTTTGGCAAGCCAAACTAGATTAACCTGGCCCGGGCCTGGCCGTGACCCTCCGGTGGATTTGACACCCTTCCCCCTACAACCTTTGACCTCACACATACACGCATATCTCATAATGAATGACTAGGGTTCCAGCTGGACTCTTATAATGGACTATATGCCAATCCAGTATTTATTACCCCACCTACTTCCCAGACTGTAGAAGTTCATATTTTGTATTTAGTAGCTAGAATGTAGACACATAATTTTTGCTGGTCATAAGGACTCTAAATGTGGACCACAGTATTGTATGTTTTATAAAAACCAATAGACAAGCAGGGCCTAATCTATGAAAATGGTAGAATGTGGATCCTTTGTGACAGAGGGCTTCTACCTCTGTACTCTGAATCAATCAATCAATAGCTCCCCCTATCAGTGTCTCTTCATCACAGGAGCTTGGAATGGCTGGATAATTAATTAATTCATTTATTGATTGAGGTGGTAGAGGAACAATAAAACCTGACCATTCTTGTCACTTAGATTTAAGCAGAGAGCTCTACATGTATCAATCTTTCACTTTTGTGCTTGGCTTCCTCTTATAATATTCCTTGTTGCTGATCATTTTGGGAGGCACTTGGGGGTTTTGTTGTTTTAATGTAAAAAGAGTTTATGTCAGAGTTTATTTCATTTTGTCCTGCCTTGCTTCACATTCACAATAATTTAAAATAATCAAAGAGAATTCCTTTTAGCACTTCTTGTATTTATTGTTATATCTTCCTATCTTTCCATTATTTTCCTTTTTTTGTCCATTGTATCAATGTTATTGTGTCTGTAATATACCATCTTTAATGTGCTGTCTGCTGGTGCTGGCCACTTGTCCTTCACATCACACCATCTGCTTGCTCTTTTTCAAGACCCCTGCTCTAGTTTTGCCCCCTGCACTTGAACTTGAGCAGTTTTGTGTGTTTGACAATGTTCAGGCTCGTGCAGGTGTAGTTTGCATATGATGGGAGTATGTAAATGAGAGTTAGTCACGGGTCTGCCTGCTCTGACCCTGTCTGCCCTTTCGTCTTGTGCCAGCTGCAATAGACCCAGACCGGCTCAGAATATGTGGGCTGACCTGCCTGAATGAAAAAAAAGACAATGGGCAGCCATTTGTGGAAAGGGAGGGACAGAGAAATATATAGAAGTTTACAGATTTGTAGAAGGAATTGACCCCACTCCTGAAAGAATGTTAAAACTGTAGTAGATGTAGTAAACTGTAGTAGATTTTAAGAGTTAATTCAATTCAATTTATTTTAATTTTATTTATATAGCACTTATTACAACCAAGATTCAAAAGGGGAACCCATCCTCCCCAGGTCGACCCGAAGAGAAAGGAACGAGAATCTTTAAGGGGATAGATAACAAGAGAAGGCCTTCATGAAGGCCTTCAAGATTATTGGCAGATAGGGCATCTACAACTAACAGAGTTGGTATCACTAAGTGTCCATAGAGGTACATTTTTAGCCAGCTTATAGACTCTGTATCCACAGACAGAAATCTATCAATAAAAAAGAGAGAACGAGAAATGCATTTTCTGTCTCTGTACAGAGATAGAAAACTATCAATAAAAAGATAAATGCTGTTCTGTTAAGGAGAAAGTAAAACTTACATAACAGAGCTATGACCAATTTTGGAATGTCTGATATTCATTTTCTCTATCTAATCTAAGTCATAGGAGATGTATCATGAATAAAAATCTGAATAAAGATATAGATGATGCAGGAATTTAGTTTCATTTGAGTAAGAGAGTGTAAAGGAGCTGAAACAAGATGGAGTGAGAGCATAAGGGTGGAGAAGAACTGGAGAGACAATGCTGGGGGGTTGCAAATAAAATAATAGAGGAGAAGAGAAGGAGGAGCAAAATAAATGTGTCTCAATGAAGAATCACCTCTCACCTCTGACCCATGACCCTATCCCGGCAGGCCCCTAGGAAATGATGCGTGTTAAGAGTGGGGGTGGCATTGTGTGTGTGTGTGTGTGTGTGTGTGTGTGTGCGTGCGTGTGTGTGGGTGTGTGTGTGTGTGTGTGTGTATGGCAGGGTGATATGAGAAGTGTTAAAGCTTCAGTGGGGATAGCAGGCT
>JBBJLR010000007.1:7604046-7617741 GCA_037577145.1 Brachypetersius gabonensis | reverse complement strand
CACACACACACACACACACACACACACACACACACACACACACACACACACACACACACACACAGACAAATTAAAGCTAGAGAGAGAGAGAGAAAAGAAGCAGGGGTATTGTGTTTTCATGATAACTTATCCTGATGGAGCCTTAATCACTCCTGAATTTTCCTGCTGTATAGCGAGGAGCTAAGCTTAATTGTATTTTAGCAATAAACATTTTAACAAACTGCAGTATACTTTTTAGCCCAGGAGAGAGACATCGTCAGCCAGGAAAGTCTTGTGGCCGATTATAGCATCTCTCGGGCTGTAACAAAGCTCACAATACCTTAAGTGCATCTCTGTTTGCTAAGCACTCAGCTCTTCAGAGTTAATGCTTTTGCTTAAGTTCAAGTGTGAAGAGCTCTTCAAGCTGCCTGGTAGAACCAGTAGGGTGGATTTATTACAAGAAACCCCCCTCCCAACACTATGCTGCCATTAAAATTAGGTCTGCGTACACATACACACATGCTGGTGTAAGTGTATGCTTTACTCTTCGAGATACAATTGAGGTTAGCATGTACAAGCAGTGGAGTGGCCTCTATTCATAATCACAATGGGCTTTAGGAAAATAAGCAGAAAACCTACACATCCTTCTATGTCTCCTACTCTCTTTCACATGCATATGAAACATGCATTTACCCACAATAACAGTAGACAGTGCAAAGTGTGAAAAGACATCTAACAAACCTGATCCTATCTATTAACTAGTTTACTGATTTCCTTCCTAATACTTAGCGTGTGTATGTTGAGATTTCACCAGGTTTTTAACAGAATTTTCTAGACATGTGAAAATGATCTATTTGATCTCACCAATGCACATCTGAGCCTGGGGGGTTTGGGCCTCAAGCAAACCTAAAACTACATCATGCCAGTGATTAATGACTTCTTTTCAGACCTCTCGATTTTTCTCTCCCCCTTTCCAATCTTCCCCTACCCCCTATTCCCAGCTGACCCATCAAGCTCTGCCTGGGGTCTGAGGGTGAGCTGATCTTTCTGGGTCCCAGTAGGTCAGAAGTGGCAGTAGATCTGTGTACATCAGAAGAACTGTGCTCCCTATAGGAAGAGTGACTCATCTTGCTCTTTAAATCAACCACAAAGATGTTTACATTTTCAGTTAGATTTGAAACAGCTCTATGTAAGAAAATAAACCTAGGTTTATTTGGGCCAGTAATAGGGTTTGCATTGACTGCAGAGACAAAATTGTCTGGATAATTCAAGGATGTAAGGTCTGAGAAGGCTGTAGTGCCCGCCACTGTTCAGCTCAGGCTCTACACTGCACTTAAAACCTCTCCCTCTAAGAAAGAATGTTGATCTCACATTCATGAACCACACATTAAAATCCTGACCTGTCTTCCTCTCTCAGCTCCCCCAGAGTTCCTGCAATGGCCGCAGTCTGTGTCCAAATCAATAGGAAGCAGTGCAGTGTTTACCTGCCAGGCACAGGGGGTGCCAGAGCCTCACCTTATTTGGCTGAAAAATGGCAAGATCCTAACACCAGGAGACAATGTCAAGCTCACCAATAACAACAGGTATGAACTGATCACGATTAACTCTACCTTCCTAAGTCAGTAGAGTTCTGTGTCAGAATACAGCCCTGTACAATATTTCTTTGCTAACAGTGTGTGTTCATGTTAATCTGCAGCACTCTGGCTGTAACACGGATCACCACTGAGGATGAGGCCATATACCAATGCATAGCAGAGAACACCGCTGGCACCAACCAGGCTAGTGCACGCCTGGCTGTGTCGCAATCTACTGACCTCCCTGAGGCTCCACAGGATCTAAAAGCAACACCGCTCTCACCTACTTCCCTGCAGCTTCACTGGAGCCAGCCTGACGCACATGTCTCTGATAGAATCATTGGATATGTGCTGCACATCCGCATGCTTGGCGGTAAGAGAGAAAAAGAGAAAATATGAGGGAGGTGATTTAAACCTGGGCTCAATATACAAATAAGCCAAGAGGTGGGTTGGGGTGGTAGTAGCCTAGTGGGTAAAACACGTGCCTGTGAACCCGATCACCACAAAGTTGCAGGTTTAAACCCCACTTTCTACCATTGTGTCCTTAAACAAGACACTTAACCCTTAGTTGCTCCAGGGGAACTGTCCCTGTAACTAATGATTGTAAGTTGCTCTGAATAAGAGTGTCAACCAAATCCCCCCTTTTACCACACGAGCTGTAGAGTTTTAGACCCTTCCTCTTTTTGTGGTGATTTTTCTTTTAACCTTTTGAAAACCTCTCCTTGTTTTACCCCCAGAGCCAGACAGCAAAGAGCTACAGGAGGCAGTGAGTAAGGACACTTTCCAGCATGACTTCAGTAACCTGGAACCAGCAACTACCTACTCCATCTACATTAAAGCCTACTCGCCCCTGGGGGCCAGCCAGCAGTCCAGTACTGTCATTGCCACAACACTAGGGGGTGGTAAGTCACCAGACATAGACACACCAAATTGCCAAATATAATCTCTAGCTTCTAGCACCTCCGCTCTCTATTGAATAATCTTCAATCATTCAGTAATATGTTATCATGCAGTAACATGTTAAAATCCTTTTCTAAATCTACCTATCCTCATCTCTTTCTCTTTGTAGTTCCTACCATGCCCAATTTTTTCACCAAAGTGCTGAACAACACAGCCATGCAGGTGTATTGGGAGCTTCCCAGTAAACCAGGAAAGGTGGAGGGCTTTAAACTGTCCTATCGCATGGTACCCCAGGAGCAGTTCAGACCTGAGGAGCGCTTCCCTGGACAAATCAACACACACACCATCTCACACCTCGGTAAGACTTTAATACACTACTTGCTTTGGCCTCAGTTGCCCAAAACAGTTTTAATGAATTCTACTTGGGTCACACAGACATGGGATGCACAAAAAAATGAATAAGAATATATAATAGCAGAATGCATGTCTTGGATTGATTTCAATATAATAATTCTTACTGTTTCACAGAGCCTGCAGCAGTATATGAGATTCAGTTGGTGGCATATAACGGGAATGGAGACAGCATCAGCAACAAGCGGCTTGTTTCACTAGCTGAGAGTGGAACAGGAGGCAAAGCCAACACTGGTGAGGCTCACGTGCAAACAAACAGACACCCACACACTGTTGTTTTATGTTCATTTAAAAGTAACTGTAAAAAGTTACATTGTGTTTTATGCAACATAAACTGTATTAATTGTCCATAACCCATAACAGACATCTCTCTGTAGTGAAGAAAGAGAATTGTAGATGGTTTTCCTGGCTGTCAATTCATTTCTGTCACATGGAGTTATACCGCTGTTCCATTACATTTCATTGTCTATTATCCAGTTAAGATTTTTGTCCCCCTTTGCGCTTACTAAGTAAAACCACTCATTCATTAAAATAAAAAAATCAGACATTACTAAGGAGAGATACCGCATCTTTGATTTTTTAGCTCTCATGCAGCAACCCATGGGACCATGATCCCCAGCGTGAGAACCACTGGGTTTTGAGCACCTCAGAGTCTATTTTTCATTACTTACAAACTTGCATATCTTACTAGAATTACTTTTGGTTTTTGTTCAAAGTAAGACATGATACCTATGTCCTGTAGCTTATCATTATCCTAAGTGCATGTGTTGTTAAATTGCAACCACCCCATTATGAACTCTCATGCCACCCTCGAGAGATCCTGAGCTTTAGATGTTGGACAGGTGGTGCTGCTCATAACAAACAAGTCACTGCAAAGCTTACATGTAAATAAGCTCTCTAGTTTTACTAGGCTGATGTAAATACTGAGCGGCTTATTTCTTCTTGGGTAATGATCTAAAATTCAAGACACAGATGATTTTCACTGATGTGTTCTCAGGAGAGCATTTTTAAATCATGTGCCCTACAGTCACTCTCAGTGACTGATATTCCCAGAGTGAAATTTCTAGAACATTAATAAAAATAAAGGTACCAAAGGGTTTTTGTCATTGAAGAACCAGTTTTGGCTTTCTAAAGAACATTTAAGTGGATGGTTGTTTAGAGAAACCTTTGAAATGTCTAAAAAACCACTGCATAAAAGCTCAATCCATATTGGTTCTTCAGTACAGTACATAGTCGAGACTCATTTATAACCTTTACAATATGAAAACAGTCCTAAATCAGACTGACTCATCTGAGAAATTTCCTTTGTCATCCATAATGTCCTCAGTCTGGCTATAGAGAATATGTACTTGTTACATAAATGTGTGTTTGTGTGTGTGTGTGTTTGTGAACAGGAGGCCAGAGTGTGTGTAACTGCAGGCAGAATGGAGAAGGCTCTATGACTGGCATTGTGGTTGGCATCCACATTGGAATGGCCTGCATCATCTTCTGTGTTCTCTTCCTTATATTTGCGTACCGTCGCAGGTGAGTATCCATTTACAAAATAGAATATCCAGTTTCAGCTGTTGTATTGGCGTACATTTCTATCAATGCTGATTTGAAAATGGCTGCCTGTTTAACATTTGTTTGGTTAATGTACTATTTAGAGCTGCAGCATCTGATTGCAGAGTTGCAGAAGCTTTTTATAGATAAATCAATATGATATGTGGTATTGATGTCACACTATGCTGATACACTTGCACTGTGTGTGTGTGTGTGTGTGTGTGTGTGTGTGTGTAGTTTACTCTGCACAAAGGGTACTCAAGGTGACTGGAATGTATCCCAGAGAGGGCTAGAGTCACAAGGAGAGATTGCACCTAAAGAGGGAGTGATCCGTATCACTGAGGCTATAGAACTAATGCCACAGGTAAGACCACTTGCATATTAAACCATCCTATTAAGCTCATATATTGTATTGTTGTAATTTATGCATAGTGTAAATGGCAGAACTGACATTAATCCATGTGTTATATGTGTTCTCAGTCCCAGGGCAGGGCAGCAGAGTTCCAGGCTGCAGGGCCTCACTGCCAGGTCCTCATAGAGCAGCAGCCAAGCAGCAAGCCAGGCACTACAACGAGCACAGACACTGGCACAGGCTAAACACCCACACCCCCCTCTCCCCTTCTACATCTACCCCTTCCCTTCCCCAGAAGCAGCGTATAGCCACTCCATCTCACTTTGCTCACCAAAGCCTTATTCTAGCCTGGTCACTGCCCACAGAGTCATTTTCTTTACCACAAGATGGAGGTTTATATTAAGTTTATATATATAAAATTATAATACTCTTTAATGAATGTAAATATATCAAGTATGTTAACATCTGCTCCACCCTAGTCTCAAATCTTTTGTAGGATTTAATATAGCAGCTAGAAGGTTTAAGCTGTCTTTCTGTGATTTTTCGCTTTAATTATGTGAGTAGTGTAGGAATATACTTGGACCAAAACAGATGCTATAATAGAAAATAAAAATTCAGAGGCTTTTGCATAGACAGATGCAACAGATTCTTATTTGGTGGTTATGAGTGAATAGTGTGACTGTTCTAGTGGAGCTAGTGGAGTCATTGTCAATGTATTAAATTCAACGGTTGAATGTGAGTGAGATGCATGTTAGCGGTCTTCTATAGCCTTATGAATATAAGATGGTGTGATAGTATCATTGCATAAGCCTGCAAGCAGAGTGTGATGGAGTGGCTAGTTCTGCAGCCTCCTGTCCTCCTTCTTCCCGTATGTCCCTCCCCTCTCTCCTAGCACCAAAACCCATTGCCTCCAAAGATAGCTACCTCAGCCTGACAAAAATGTCAGAGCTATCCAGGTAAACCATTCGCTTGCCTTGCTGCTGGTTAAGCATACCTACCTCGACCAAAAGCCCTGGGCACATTATTGCTCATCTTTATTTAGTTTTGGGCAGCAGTGTCAGTGTCCTGTGCCATCCAGCCAATGCCTGTGTTGAAGAAACACCTTTACTATTGCCTTTGCCAAAAGGAGCCTTCATCTGGTGAGTTTCTCACCTACTGCAAACTCAACAAACAAGCTCTCCTACAAACTCAAGCATATCTTTTCCTCAGAGGAGCTGGAGCTTCTCCCTCTGAGCCTCAGTATTGCTCACCTCTCACTCTCTGGCGCTTGTTTAGAGGGCTGCTGGCTCTCATGCACAAAAGTTCCCACCTTTCTAGACATGGTGGAGTGTGAGAGAGTGCTCACTTATGATCTTCACCCTTTCAGTCCATGTTAGTGGAACTCCACTCTGGGGAAGAGACCGACAGAATGATAAAATGACATATCCAACAGTTCTGCATGTGTCTCAACACATTTTTAAAATGGATTTACACAAAGCCTAAACAAATAGCCTTCAAAGGAAAGGATGGACTAACAGAGCACCGTTTCATCAACTCTTCCTGTTGTGGCTGACCGAGGTGTTCTAGCACTTTCCTATTAACACCATACGCAGTAGGAAGGCTACCAATGGGGACCAGTGGTTGTCATGGAGTTCGTCTATTGCTTGAAAATATTTACTAACCATTTTCCAGGTTTCTGTGGTGACTGGTTTTGCTTGAAAGTATCTGATTGTATTTTTCAAAAAGCTTGCCACAAAACTAGTGTTCTGTTTTTAACCTCTCCAAATAGCCTACTTAGTGAAAGCCAAGTCGAGTGATATCCAAAGATGCTAAATTGTCATGGTTTTCATTTATTCCTCAAAGCTCTTTTAGAACATATTTGTCTTGTTTTTCAGTGGTTAAATTGCCATCGTCATGTTTTAAGGGCAGCCATTATACTAAAGTAACCAAACTCTAGCAGTTCAGCTTCCCATTAACCAAAGCAACAAAAACCTCAGATGTTTCTCAAATTTATTTCCCATTTTGTAATATTACCTCTCTTGTTGTCTTTAAGACATTTCTAGAATTATAACATATAACGTTTGAAATAATAACTAGTGAATATTGGATCTATTTTCATATGTTGATACCAGAAAATAATAACTGCTTTCTCTTTTTAATGGTGAAGTTGAAATGACCAAATAATTGTCTGATGAGTAATTATTGAAACGTGACCAAATACCTCTTATGTGCTTTACCTTTCATATTAATACTTCGCTTTGACTTAAGCACAGAAGTATGTGTGACCAGTGCTTTTTCTATATTTGGTATATTCAAGCTCAGTTTTTTATGTATGAATGCGCTGAAGTGTTGACAGTTCACAGCCTTGAATTCAGTGGGACAACAAATACATTTGAAATTGCGTTAATTTTATTTCGGCCATTCACAAAGTGTAACAACTGTGAGCATGTGAATTTGTGAATTCACTGTCAGTGTTTTCCACTGTAAAGATCTTACATGGAAAAACTGTCTTTATTATTGATAGGACTCAGTGTTTTGTCACTATTTTGAGAGTGTTGCTAATTGACAGCATGTATGATACCAAAAGAAGAAAATACAGAAAGTACAAAACAGCAAGTTAAGACCCAGAGTCCAGAAAAAATGAAAAAAGAAAGAATTCTTTGGCTGTTCTCTTGTAGAACTTTTTACTTTCCTTTGTTGTATTTTCCCTCACACTGTTTGTTCTCTTCCGTTTCGATGGGAAATATTGCCAAAATTGACATATTGTTAAGTTCATTTTTTAAAATGTTATCCTGTTATTAATTATAATAATAATAATGTAATTTGATTTCATTATATCCCTTTTATTTTCTTTTCCTTTGTCTCTTTCTAAGTAGATTGAAAGGTTAGTAATGTGAGAATTTGAAACATAATAGTATGTTGATGGCAAAAAGTAGAGCATAAGGTTTAACACAGTTGCATTACTGTCTCTATTAGCAACATTTATTTTCTTTAAACTCTTAATTCTCAGTTTACAGAAGATATATATGTATTCATGATATCTATACCACATGTCTTCATACATGCCATTGAGGGACTTCAGCCATATTTTATTGAAGTTAGTTTCTAGAGTATTTAAATAAGGGAAATATGGCTTAATTTGTCTATTTAACTCAGTGCTACTCCATTTGCTGCTACCGAAAGTGTCACATACACCAGTCTTAAATTATGAGAAAGCCACTAGAACAAACTTTATGTGCTGTTGACTGCCCAACATATTTATTGTTTAGTATAAAGTATAATAGAGAAGTAGTGAATGAATGAATGCTTGTACCAATGAGAACACAATGCTTTAATGTTTGTATCTACCGTTTCTTTCAAACTGTATCCTTGTCATTCCAAACCAGACCTCTGGTAGCTTTATAATGTGGTTCAGCTGGTGCAGTCGCATTCTGAGGAGTGGCTTAGGTAGAGGAACATGTCACAGTGAACCAGAAACATACGGCACACACTTTAAAGTGAACAAAAAGAAAAAAAAAACTGAAGTAAAACAATATCTCAGATAGAATTGGCTTTTAGATATAGTGGGGCTGAAAAGATCTGAGACTGTATTGAAAAAAATCCACTCAAATTGCCTGCTGATTATATCATTTGTTATAATAACAAGTTGTTTTAAATTGGAAAAGAAAGCAAACTGGACCCCACACCAGTTCAAAGGATTTGCAACTTCTGCATCTACTGGATCCTGTAAGAGTCGCTGTTGGGTGTGTATCCATTTAAACATGATTATTTTCCTGGTTCTGTTTTTATTTGGTTCTGCTGATGCCTATGTACCAAATAAAAGAGTGATAAGTAGACAACACTGTCGGAGTCACCTTTCTAATCTAACTGAACGTGGTGGATGTGCTTTCACACTGTCAGGTGTATGTATGAAGGATTTATCTTGAAGTGCTGAAGTTGACAGAAACTTTGGTTGACACAGATGTTCTAAGTGGTGTGTTTTGTGCGTGCGTGTGTGTGTGTGTGTGTGTGTGTGTGTTTTTGGTAGTATGTTTTGTATTGTGTGTGCCCGCTTAGGGGCCTTGCTGAATGTGAGGTGGCACTATGCCCATGGGACCCCACTGTCTGCTGCAGACGAGTTAGGTGGGCACTGTGCCAACTCCTGCAGCGCCAAGGTGAGCGCAGCATCAGCGTAATGAAAACTGCATGAAGCAGAGAAAGATGCACTGTTTACACCCTCACCACACAGAAGTGCTGAGAGAACACAATACGTTCTTCTATATTTGGCGCCCAATATGTAGCAAATTTAGCACAAGAGCCATTATAGCGGGGGGGCATACCCCCCACAGACCCCCCAGGTGTAGACCGAAGCGCACACACACACATAAAAAAATGCTTCCAGTGCCTTTGCACACACTGCATATACAGTATTTTCATCATAGTAAAGCTTTGCCAATAGACCGGAACACTTTGGAGCAGTCACACACGAGCCATGCACAATGCTAAGCTTCAGTTTAATCACAGATTGTACTTGTGTATGAATATATAACATGGAGAGGACACGGAGGACATACTGTCAAAAACTCATGCTGACAGGATCCTAAAACCTTAATCTTTCTAGTGCACACTTACTGCATCAGTACAGTCTCCCTCCTATAGATATTTCCATACTGAATAAGTGATGAGGACTGAAGGGCAAAGTCAGAGAGGCTATTAAAGTGATGTACAGCACTGTCGTCCTTTCCCATTGTGTTTGGAGAACAAATGTAACATTTTCTGCCATCTCTCACCCTCCGGAGTCTGATTAGCTCTACATACACAGATGCAAGACTCCTCAAATGAAAGAAGCAGGCTGTCAGAAAACAAACATGCTCTTACCAAAGATGCGACAGAGAGCGTAGGTTGCTGTGAACACAGCATGAAGCTGCTATCTGTGTTGCTCTGGTGGACTTCATTTTACTTCAGAATAAATATTTCTAAACCACATTTCTTATTCAGTAGCAGCACTCTTATAAATTTGCAATAAGTGCTTTAGTGTTGCAGTTTACACATTTATAAATAAAGATTTGTTATTATTATTGAAATATTTTCATTGATTTTCATACAAAACTGGATAACCAAAAACAGAACTTGACTACACTGATGCACTATACAGATAAACAGACAAATACGCAACCATCTAATGACAAAAAAAGTTTCAAAGAATTAAAACAAAAGGAAAAACATGTCATATGCGTTCTCTTCTTAACCCGTGCCATAGAGATAAACCCCACAGAGTTTCATGCTTCTTGTGTGTTGAAGGGGAGCTCGGCCTCAACACAAGACAAAAAGGGTTGCCAAACCTTAAAAAACTTTTGTATAAAATTACAAGCCATGAACTTTTTTCCAGCCGCAGAGAATTAACGTCTAGCAAGTAAAGTTGAGAATGCAATAGCCTCTGCCCGGTTTGTTGTTAATGATGACTCCTGTGGCGCTACTCCAAACAATGTAGTTAATGGATTAGAAGGAAAAACCATCCATAAATGCTTCTTGGCTTGATTATACAGACAAAGTAAAGTGGCTCCTTATAATGCGCACAGCACCACAGTACAGCACACAGTGTGAACAATGTGTTCTTTCTCTGCATTTAACCCATTCACCAAGTAAAGCAGTGGGCTGCCACCAACGAGGGGCACGGGGATCAGTGTGTAGGCACAGTACCTGTTTCAAGGGAACCACAGTGATGACCCTAGCAACCCTAGGATTCAAACCCACCTCCGATTACAGGTCACCAGTTGCCCCACCAGGTCACCAGCTGCCCCATACAGTAAAACCTTAAATTTGTATTGAACCTTAATTTATGTAGTTCGTTAAGCTCTAAAATAGTTCTTTGCACTTACATACTACTCACATTTACTGAAAGGTTCTTTTGGAGAACCAAAAGTGCTTCTTCTGTGGTTTACTTCAAGGCCAAACGAGAGAAGGTGGCATGATCAAATGATTCACATTTTCTTGTCCATTATGTGGATGGCATGAGCGTTATACTGCAGCTGTTCATTTGCACATATAAAACACACAAAATTGCATTAAAGCATTTTGGTTATTTTTCACTTGACTGCTGTTCAAATAGCCTCTGTACTAAATTGCACATTTTTCCCACATTTTTTCATTATGTGTATTCAATCTGCCTTTTTGTACTATTTGTCGACTTTGACTTTGATTTGCGATGATTACTTGGGGTGACTTGGGGCCCTCAGATGACACTAATCGTAGTAGTAGATGTAGTAGTAATAATAGTAGACACATGTAAATAAAATCATAATTTTTATATAAAAAACCCCAAATAAAACAAACTTGTTACTCTTTCAGAGAGCCCTAGATTGATACACCTACATTCTGTTGAGTGCAGTAAACATTACCATTGTGTATTTTCTGCTCTCTATCCTGTTTCTTATTTCTTAATTGGGTTCCATCTTATGCAGCTCTTTGAGATAAGATGCAGCAGCATGGTTTTTATGACTCACACAGGATGCTGCCATCCAGCTGAGTCTGTAATCCAACTCAAATGTAGAGGGGAGGATCCGGATGGCGTCGCCGTGGTAACTCCTTACCCTGACAAATTGTCAGAAGCTCATCTATGACCTCCCCTCCACCCTCTTTCTATCTATTATTCAGCGCTCTGGAAATACTCCTGCTCCCACCAGTCACCACCACAGAGAACGGTACTGTTTTATGCACACATAGTTTGCTTTCTCTGAAGCTCACTGGGCCGATTCACAGTTCAATATAAAGAATATCACCCTGACTCACTGAAATCAAATCAGTGTCTGCTGGCAATGCTCCACCACTCTGTGTTAAGGTCATGGAACCCTTGCTGTTGTGTTTTGCCTTATATGGTTCATATGGCACCTAACCAGTACAATAATTGGTTTAGGACTGACCTGTTTGGCAGCTGAAAGATAGAAGTCAGGTTCAGTCCTCAGTGAGCAATCGTCCCAGCTTTACTCTGGAAGGGATGGAAGCAGCTGTGGCCCCTGGGACAAGAGGTACCACAGGGAGCCATGTAGAACATGTCAAATACAGCAGTCTGCATCAGGTAAGGCTAGGAACACACACACACTGCACCCCAGGGTATCCAGCTGCTTGAAGGTAATTAAGACAGTCCCTGTTTTACTGCACAGGCAAAAGCTCCCTGAGTAACATTTCAGCACAACGACTACTTCAGGAAATGAAGGATTATCTGATGTCTAATCAATACTGTCTGGACAAACAGCTTTACACCATTAAGAAAATAATTAGAGCCATGACAAAGACAAACAGAAGTACTGCCATTTTCATTTCACTTTTCAGTTCAGATACGCCTCATCTTAATGGCTTTTACACTTTTATAAACAAAGGTTACATTTCTAAATGGCTCGGTTTAGATTTACAGCACTAGAAAAAACATTAATCAT
Organism: Brachypetersius gabonensis; assembly: GCA_037577145.1. NCBI lineage: Eukaryota > Metazoa > Chordata > Actinopteri > Characiformes > Alestidae > Brachypetersius > Brachypetersius gabonensis. The sequence goes on along the minus strand of JBBJLR010000007.1, from coordinate 7,605,592 downwards.
TATACAACTTTAACATCACGTGGTTGTCCTTTCAAAAGGTTCTTCACACTCACACATCTTACTTCTTTTTTAAAGAACTGTCCATTAAAAAAAAAGGGAATTTTCTATGATAGGTCATCCAGTCGGCCGCATGGTTATTGGAAAAATTACACATTTTGCAAAGTCACATAGGCGCTGTCAGGTCCAGACTGTTTTATTTTGTTATCCTGAGTACACCGAGTTTGAGTTTTGTGTAGGTTAGTAGTTTCAGCTGCCAGTGTATGTGTTTTGTTTTTGGTTTCTATTTAAGTTCCTTTGGGACTGACCTGTGTTGTCAGTCCACCGTCTGGTTACTTTGGTGTTTCTCCTGTCACCCTTGAGTTAAAAAGCTATCGTGCTGTGTCTCACTGCCGTGTCAGTTTTGTTTTGGAAAAATTAACAAAATGTATTTCACTATGGAAGTCTGACCGAGTGCCTGCCATCATTGGGGAGATAGGGGAGAACGTGACAGGCACACACTGTGGCATAGATATAATGATCAGTGTCAGTCAGCTTCCACTGTTTCTTCTAAAATGCTTAACATATGATTATTATATGCTAATTATACCAACTAACATGCAATATATAACTAGCTTCATCACTAAAACTGTATGTGAGGGAAAAACTAAACTCAGATTTAAAATCACCCTGGAAAAATACTACAAAACCCACATTAACTTATCTCAGAATATGACATGTTGTCCTGTGTTATTATAATAAAGATGGTTAAACTCTTATGAAAAAACTCGGATTAATGATCTAAATCTTACACTGAAGTGAATTTAGTCTAAGAACACAAAACTGTAATAAAGAAATAATGTTAATCATTTGTCTCAATTATTGGCATCCCTGCATTTAACATTAAGTCTTCACTTACAAGGTGATGAGATCTGAAACCACCTCTCAGCACAGAATCTCTCCAGCTCCCTTAGGGTTCCGTGTTCTCTGATTTGGACTGTCCTTCTCAGTTCACTCCACTGGTAAGATGCAGCACATGGAGATTGCTATGTCTGTTCTATTTATATTGTCTCATGTAACTAGAATTAAAGCTTGCAATACCTTTATTTTCAAACCAGTGTGCTGCCCTGGTTTGAAAACATTACTTTGTAGGAGCTTTGTGTTGGCTTCACGCTAGCTACAGGTTCACATTTGAAATGGCATTCAAGTATTACATGCATAACATTTCCTGCTGAGTCCCAGAGGAAAAGCCAGGTTTCAAAAGCCACACACCTACACCGTACAGCTCAGACTGAGACATGCTGGTGTTTATTATAGAAAGTTACTCGACTACCTCTGACACAGACGAGTCATGTGAGTAAAGGAGGAGAGTAAATCGCTGGCAGTCATGGAACATCCTAGTCTTCAAACTTCTACATAGTTATGAATGCTAAATGTGTAAACTGTCGCTTTGAAGTGTCAGATATGAATAAAACATGTTTTGGTGGCTCATCGATTCACACACACACACACACACACACACACACACACACACACACACACACACACACACACACACACACACACACAC
>JBBJLR010000007.1:7589459-7600032 GCA_037577145.1 Brachypetersius gabonensis | reverse complement strand
ACTCTCTCCAGCCTTGGGATATCGGGCACAGCCTGGCAATGGTTTGAATCTTACCTTGATGACCGGAAGTACCAGGTGGCATGGCAAGGCTCCCAGTCTGCCCCACGAAGATTGTCCTCTGGTGTACCTCAGGGCTCAGTCCTTGGACCACTTCTCTTTTCTCTATATACTGGTTCTCTCAGGGATCTAATAGCCTCACACGTTTTATCCTACCACTTTTATGCAGACGACACTTAAACTAATCCTCTCTTTGCCCTCCAGTGATGAGCAGGTCTTGACCCGCATCTCAGACTGCCTGGCTGACATTTCCTCTTGGATGGCCCACCACCTTAAGCTGAATCCCAGCAAGACTGAGTTGCTTTTCATCAAAGGGGTTCCATCACCAAGCCACGACCTCACCGTTTTTTTTGAGAACTCCGTTATCATCCCCTCAAAGAAGGTAAGAAATATTGGTGCCACGTTGGACAACGAACTTTCATTCCTGTCACATGTAGACCACCTCTCCAGGACATGCAGGTACCTTCTGTACAATTTCAGAAGAATCCGACCCTTTCTCACCATGGAAGCCACACAGTTACTCGTCCAGTCTCTGATCATTTCTAAGCTGGAGTACTGCAACTCTCTTCTGGCTGGACTGTCAATGAAGAAAACAAGACCACTTCAGCTGATTCAGAATGCAGCTGCAAGGTTAGTCTTCAATCTTAATCTTCAGTCTTCATAAATTCTCACATACTACACCTCTACTACTGGCTCCCTGTGGCAGCTCGCATTAAGTTCAAAACTTTAACACTTGCTTTCAAGGCTAAGAATGGGCTTGCACCTCCTTACTTGTCTGCACTGATCAAGCAGCGTGTTATTTCTCGTCCTCTCAGGGCATCAAGCACAGCTCGTCTTGAACCTTCGTTGTTCAAAAGAAGAGGAAGACCTACATCTAGACTCTTTTCGGTCTTGGCCCCCCAGTGGTGGAACGAATTCCCTCTTGCAGTTGGTTGAGCCTCCCTCTTGGAGGCTCAATCGATCTGCGGAGTCCTTCGCTGTCTTTAAGCATCGTCTGAAGACCCACGTCTTTAAGGAGCATCTTGGCGACTAGCCAGTCCTCCCACGCATCTAATATATCTTTTTCTATATATTTACAAATCCCTCAGTCACTTATCTTTTAACGGTTTTTACTGTTTTCACTTGCTTTTTCTCTTTGAAAGGGTTTTTTATGGTGTATTCAAATACTGAGTGTTCTGCTCGTCAATCACATTTCATTGCAATGTTCCACCCTGTGTCAACTTGCATATGACTAATAAAGCTGAAACGTAACTGAAACTCAACTAACAGTGCTTTTAAGGCAAGACACTACAGCTGAATTGGGTAAAAAATAGGTATCACATTGAATCTTTACCAGTTGATAACTGATATCTTTAGAAATAATGGAAACATACATTCAGATTCTCAGATGAGTGATCTACATATAAATTAATATTTTATTTCTTTTGTGAACACACATTATAGCGAATGGATATTTTGAATAGATTAATGAACATAGTATGACTGTTTAATCTAGAAAACACAATGTGTTATTATTAAGCTTTTTTTAATCCACTTATGAACATTCCAAAAAAACCAAAAAACTAAATGGTAATGTTACAGGAGTAGGCAACAACTTTCTGTACAAAACATACAATCAGTGATACAAAATGTATCATTTCTATTGTTCTATTGTATTGGTCTTTATGAAAATGTCTTACAATGTAAAGGGGAACTGCTGTGTTGAAATGATGTTAATGATGATCTAGGAGTGTTGGTGGAACCAATCTCCTTGCTATTATTAGACATTTACATGTGACATACAAGTTCATTAAACATGCTAAATTAAACAGATTTCTGTTTTAACATTTTTGAATACAGTTTAAGATAACTCACGTTATAGATTTATATCAAATTATATCTAACTGTAGTATCTTGCTTTAAATAGCAAACCAATGGCTCTCTGAAGGCCCTGCAGATAATGCAGACTTGCACAGAATCACTGGTTTTCTCACATGCTAAGCCATTTTCAATGAAGCACAACATTGGATTTTTTTCAAAGTCCACAGTCTGTAGGTGGAGTGCTGCACTGCTTTTAAACCCCCTCCAATCAGTCACTGGGGTCTCTTTGTATGCTGTGCAAGGTCAATAAACTGCAGAGACTGAAGCAACTCATCTGTTGTGATCATTCCTGCAGGTCAGGAAAAGAGTGGTGACCTTCAAGTTTGAAAATGTAAATGGCATGTGACAAAAGGAGCAGCTTAGAGGCTCAACCGATTCATGCAGGAGCAAAGAGAACTCTGCAGGATCACTATAGTAGACACTATGTGGCACCAATTTATCAAATTGCCATATTTCTGACTGTATTACAGTGTCATTACATTTGGATGAGCTAGGAAGCAAGTAAATGTGACCTGAATCATTAGACATACACACACACTCACACACATTTATAGCTTGCTTCCATTGAACTTCCAGTGCATTTCACCATCAGGTTCTGTATATGCACTTCTGCTTGAGGGTGTTTGTAAAGCTCCAGAAGGCGACTCTGTCTACATGCATCTCTTTACCCCTCGGGCCCTTTAACACTGGGTGGGTCAGACTCCTGCTCTCCGCTGTGAGGGCCCTGCCGGGCAGACAGTCGGTCTCTGGAGCGAGGCGAGTCACCTGACCGGCAGCAGCCCCAGTAGCGGGCCAGGTCAGCGCGGAAGGAGGGCGTGTACAAGCCGTAGATGACGGGATCACAGCATGTGTTCAGGTTACCAAAGACAAATAGCAGGTGGTGAACATATTCAGGAGTGACCTTCAGCATCTCAGGCTGGAACCAGTACCAGATCCCTAACAGGTAATATGGAGTCCAGCACACGATGAATGACACGACAATGATGATGGTCATCTTCAGCGTCTTCATCCGCGCTTTGGGGATCATATCGGTTCGGCTGCGTCTGAGACACGACTCGCCAGCTGCACAGAGAGAACAGAAAATCCTGCTGAACTGAACTGTCAAACTTTACAGGTCCCATATTACAGCTTACAAAATGTCTGTTATATATGTGTATGCATATTCATAGCTGCATAGGTTTACACATACATATACACAGACACACATATATAACATTTTTTAAAAGCCTATGCAACTATGCAGCTTTCTCTTTTTTTTTTTGTTGCTAATATGCCCTTTAGAAGCTTCTTCAGTTCCCTGTTTTTGAAAAAAGATGTCATTTGTGCCTATAGCCTCCCTTCACTTATGAGTCATGAAATTTCACTTGGACATATAGAAAATGTGTACATCGTCATGACATCACATCCATAGTACATTCAAAATGCTGCTTTTGCACCTTACTTTCCATAAGTGTACTGACAGCACGGACTGATGAATGAATGGTACACATTGAAACTAAGTGTTAATTCATTTATTCATTCATTCCAAGATATGAGCCCTTTAAAATTGCAACAGATGAATTCTGTGTTGAGGGAATAGTGGGCAAGGTCGAGGTGTGAAACAGCTACCTTTATTTTTGTGCTCCTGTCGGGTTATCTCGATGAGGATGTGCGTGTAACAGCAGCTCATGACCAGCAGCGGGATGACGTAGAGAGTGACAAAGTGGAACATGTTGTAGACAGTCTCCTGCCATCTCTCATGGAAACTGCCGTGGGTCACGCACTGAGTGAAGTCCACACGGTCCACTTTGATGGTTCTGAAGATAAATAGCTGCAGGAGGGTGGGATGGAAAGCTTTGAGAAGTGGAAGTCCTGAAACCTCTAATTACACAGCTTCAGAAGTAATTATGAAAATGAGGAGCTTAAGGCATAGCAGTCAAGTACAGGAGAAAGGGCAAGATTTATACTAAATGCATTTGTAGATATTCATTAAAGTAGCTGAGAATTCATTAAAGTAGATGAGAATGTGCCACTCTGTGTGTGGGTGTAAATTTAAATATCTCCATTTGTACTCTTTGCTCTTAAAAATTAAAAATATAGCAGACACTGTTAATGCTGCTGGCACACTTCCCCTACTCCTACTCTTTCCATCTGACAGTCCATCCTGACTTTTTCACATGAATGACAGCTTTTTGGACTCTAACTGGGAATGTTTACATGTGAATCAAATACTATTCCTAACACCAAATACTAAAAAAGAAAGAAAAAATAAACAAATCAAATAAAAAAAGAACAACTCAAAAGTATTGAGCCCGTTATCTAGTAGTTGGTTGAACTGCCTCTGGCAGGTATTACAGCCAGTAGTCTCTTAATTAATTTTGCACAGCGTGATGGGGCAAATTCTTATTCGGAAAAGTGAAAAGTGTTCAGGTTCAGCCAAGAGAGAAACAGTGGACGGCATCTTTGGGGCTTGTCACAGATGTGCAGTATTGTTCATTTCTTTCACTTAATAAGCACTTTTTTTTCCAATATGTATTAGTAATCTCCACCATTCATCTTCACATCAACCCTGACCAGACTCCAAAGTATCTGACCTGAGCAGATATTTGTCCGTGTTTTTGTAGCTGACCTGGAGCAGCTGGTAGCCTAGTGGTTAGGGCAGGGCTATTCAACTACAATAGCAAGTGGGCCGGATACAAAAGTCACTGGGGGTTCGGGGGCCACAGAATATCGTGCTGTCCAGGCGGGGGTGGGGGGTGGGGGGTGATTTCGCGCCAGGTCCGTTTATGGGGGTGGGGGTACGGGGTTCTAGCAACAGTTGTAAACGAAAACTCTGACTGTTAAAGAGTAGGCACATTGCGAGCTAAAACTACAAAGATTGTCCCCTCACTGTGTGTGATTTTCCCCTTGCTGAGTGTGTGTGGCCGGATTCTCTATAGGCCTGGGTTAGGGCATTCATCCTGTGATCAGGAAGTCGCGGGTTCGATTCCCAAGCCTGCTAGGCAACTCTGAGGTACCCTGAGCATGGGTTAAATGCAGAGGAAGTATTTCGTGCTGTGGTGTGTTCATGTATGACCGAATTTGTCACTTTCATATTTGTTTATGATAGACGAAGCTGAGCTCTGATTTAGACTGAGACGCTTCTCTATGATTAATCATTGCTTGAATGCTCCTTTGTCTCCAATTTGGTTTGTCTGAATGGCAATCAATTCCATACTGCTGGACCTCACAAAGAGACTTTCATTTATCTTCATGAAAGAGTTACATACATGTGACCAATGGTTTAGATAGACAGTGGATTTTATTCTATATTTGAATTATTTTTTTTAATTGTTCTATATAAAAATCATTACAACTGAGTGTTCAGATTATTCTGTGCCTGGGCAAACATTTGTTCAGTTGTTTGCTGTATATGGTTCTATATAGAACATTTTAATATGTTTTCACTGTTAACAGGTGGGTTAGATAGATGGAAGAAAACATGATTTGTTATATTTTCAATGCATATTATATTTTAAATGTATTACATTTTATTGTAAATGTGATCTGAGAATATGGAAAAAAAAAACATTTGGAGAAATAATTACTTGCTCGGGGCATGATGTTTGCCCTCACTGGCTCACACAGAACCTCTTTTAGACGTTTCACAGATGGTGTGCGTGAGTCAGGCTTGGCCAGAGTAGCATCACTGCCTGTGCTGTGGCGCATTTGGATACACCCTTCATTGCCCCATCTTCTGCTGCATCACCCCACCCTCCACATGTGCTGCTGCAGTGAGTGAGTGAATATTAGATTAGGATGAAAGTGCCAGAGGCACTAGAGGTGCCCTGTCCAGTCACAGGCCATCCACAGGTGTGGTTATAAAACACTCAGAGAAGCCCGGTGGCCCTATGCTATAAATAATACAAATCTGTCCTCATGTGGAGTTGTAATGCAGTTTGGCATGACACACTAACACGCACATGCACATAAACTGTTGTCCTATAATTTTCATCAGTGTATTTATTTCTGGCTCTGTCATTATCCTTTGTTTTTTGGACACACAGTGATTATTATATTGCGGGTGCTAAAATAAGGTGGCAGGATTCATAACGGGCAGATTGGCTGTCTGCTATTACACATCATTCTTTTAATGCTTAGGAATTAAGTTGTCATATGATGTCAGAATTCAGTAACATGACTTCATTATGAACCTCTTATATACAATTATAAGTAAGTATCAGTAAGTTTTTCACACACACTGACAAATATAAATATAAATATATATATCCACTGAGAAATCAAAAGGGGCACCTTTATGTTTTGAGAATGTATGAAATTCAACTTGAGTGATTTTTAAAATTCTGCCACACCTACCAAAGAGATATCTGTTCAAGGTGTTCAGTATGTGTTCTATACAGAACTGTGCAGCTCTGGAAGGTCTGTGCTTTGTGGCTCAATCCACACTGAGACTGTAATAATTTGTATAAAAAGATTATCATCGCAAGATATAAACTTCATGGCCAAAAAAGAGATTCCTGTAGTGTAAATATGAGAAATGCACAAGGTGTACATAATCAGCATCAATGTGTTGTATATGTCATTGATCAATGAATTCTCTACAGTTCTCTCTCATTTACAGAACACTTAGTCAGCCAGTAATAAAATCAATGCTCTTTGCAAAATGATTTATGAATCACCTCTTAGGGATTTTGGAATGTTGATGGGTTTTGGGCCTGCAGCAAACCAGGGCTTGTTCACAGTTCAAGGGAAAAGTGCTACATGATATGATCCATGAGTGACAGTTCAGCCTGCATTTCAAAGGTACGTGGAATCACAAGCAGAGTTGCTATTTGAATATTGACATTAGGACCTTAGGAGTCTAGTCTGTCATCACTAGGGCACTATATGAATCATCAGACAGCATATGAAGCAGCAGCAGGAGCAGCAGCAGATTTATGCACTGACAGTGGGTGCTTGAGCAATTTGGATCTCTTAGACAGACATTCTCTTTTTATTATCCGATTAATATTAATTTATCTAATCATCTATCTTGTTTCTATTTGAGTCTTCACCTCTGTCTGCTATAAAAGCCTTGTTAAACAGACAATGTTCTCTGGCTTCTCTGATCTAATATTCACTGAAATGTAACCTAAAATGATAGAATATTACTCTGTGGTACTACACAAGGTTTATCACAAGGTGGTTGCAGTTTCTGTACATTGGTTGTTGTTTACAGGTTCTCCATAGTTAATATAAACATTTGCTCAGTATTTTAGGATATATCAATGATCTCTTCAAAACGCAGTAAAGCATGTGAATTATCGCCAGGTTATTAATGAATCTTGTAAATCTAGTTCGTACACAACTGCGGTCCTGGAGGGTCAATGTCCAGCACACCCATACAAAACCAGGCACTGAGCAAAGTATATATGGTATAGTGGATCAGCAAAGGTGAAACGGAAGCTTTAAGTGTGCTGATCTGTTTTCTACCACTACATAAAAGACTATCTTTTCTCTGGATGCACTGTGAGCTCTGGATAGCTAAGAGCTTATTTTTAATTTGTTTCTCTGAAAACCCAGAGATATGCAAAAAGGAGTTTTAGTTTATGGGATGTGGAAATTTAAGCAGCACATACATGATGTATGCTGTCATTGTTTCTATTTTAATTAGCGGGATGTTTTATATCAGAGAGTAATGTGCCAGGCATAATGTTACAATATACACAACTATCAGACACATAAACCCATTTGTTACATGGACATGCTGCTGACTTGGATTTGGTACAGTCATTATGCAAATGAGTTGAACAGCAGCCAATCAAATAACTGACATTTGGCACGGTAGCCAATTGCATCCCAGCCATAGTCACAACCTCAGATTTAACCCTGGAATGCACACCGAGTGGGAGACATACAAACATTCAGAATGCAGGGCATAATCAAACTGATTGCGTTTTAGAAACACGCCCAAAACGGCCATCAGTAGGGGATCTGATTCAGTTTTATGAAAATGAGTAACAAAACATAAAATAAAACAAACTCTGCCCTACATTCATTTCTTTTATCTTTGTGGGGGGGCTGTAATACTCTCAGCAAGCCCCCTAGCAACCTGACACCAAAGTTATGCAGTTTCAAGATCGATAAGCTTGTTAAAGAGGAGAAAATTGAGATGTGTTAGAGAATAGTAAAATAGTCTTTTGCACCTTATTTCTCCTAGGGGGGATTTTTGAATAATAAGTCAAGATTTTATTATCAAGAAGATGATTTATTTCTAAACAGAAAATGTTGTTGTGAGCAGCAAAATCTTTCTCGGGGTCCTGCATCTGCATGCTCACATGCAAACGCTCCTTTGGTGCATTGGGGTGTTACCTGGTAGTGTCTAAGTGGCTGAAAGTTGTTGTTGTCATGAATAAAACTGTAGATCCCAGTGGGAAAGTGTCTTAGTGTGATGGGCCACACTATGATTTGTTTTCAGAGAGTCTACATATTTGTGTTGGACAGCACAGGATAGTAATGTTTCATGTTATTTAATCTGCCTTTAATGCCTGCGTGTGGTGCTGTAACCCACCTGTGGAGAAGCGAACAGCAGGCTGAGGCTCCAGGCCAGAAGCAGCATCCTCCTGTTGCGGCAGTGAGCGTTGAGTGAGTCCAGAGGGTGCAGGATGGCGTGGTGTCTGTCCAGGCTGATCACCACAAGGATGAAGGCTGATGCCTGCATGGCGAACAGCTTAAGGAAGCTGAGCAACTTGCAGAGGCCATCGCCACCATACCACTGCACTGTCACATTCCACACCATGTCCAATGGCATCACGATGAACGTCATCATCAGGTCAGCCGCCGCCAGGCTCATGATGAGTGGCCGCAGGTGGGAGGCCAGGCGCCGGCCCCGCCCACGGGACACACTAATGAGCAGTGCCAGGTTACTGACGGCCGCAAAGAGGAAGAGCACTAGCGTGGCGGCCACACGGAACTGGGCCGTCCTCGTAAAGGTGGGCGCCTTCCACTCATCCAGTGGAGGGAAGAGGGAAGTGTTTGAGACATCCCGAAAAGAGGCATCCGGCTGCGGGGGCAACAGGAGAGATCTGTTTCTCGACATCCAGTTTATCCAAATTCTGTCCTCTGTGAAGAAGAAAACAGTTAATTTAGGCATATATTTTTTATAAGGGGTGTTATACAAGAATAACAAAGAAAGTGTTCCAAGGTCCCATTCAATCTCCCTTCCCTCATTTGCACCCTCCTTTCCTTCCCAATACATAAAATCATATTAAATCAAGTTAAACCAGTAAATACAAATATACAGTGCGGTATTTCTTATACAATGAGTGTTCTGGTTCTGCATATCTGAATGCTGTCCCTGTGTTAACATAGCAGAACCAACTAATCAGACAATTAACTAAGCCTTATTTGAGTCTAAGAGCACCTGAGAGCACTACAATGTGCAGGAGATTAAGAATTGTTAGACTGATACGTTGTGGCATAATTTACTTCAATCATGATATCACAATATTATATTATCCACCCTTATTCCTCATCCTAGAGGTTCTAAAATTCAGTCCTCTTGACTGATCATCACATTACAAGTATTTCCTGCCTCAACACTTCTGAAGGGCTTGATTATTATGCTGGCTCAGGGAATAAACAGCGTAGGCCAGTGTCTCCACACGATTAGAGCTAAAAATCCCTTCCCAAATACTGCAGTGACTATCAACCCTTCTCCTCCTGAGTTTAGCTCTAAGGCACATCTGCATCAAGCATTTTCCAAAAAAAAAACCCAAACATTCAAAACAGTGTACCAAAATATAAAACTGATACACCTCTAAAAACAGCAACCTAGTAGTAGTCAATACCGAGTGTCAGACTCACACAGACTTCAACCATATCATACCATTACTTTGGTGACATGGGGATTCACATTTCAGTTTTGAGAGGTTGCAAACGGAGATATGAGTTTTGTATTTTGGAGTGAGTTCAACTGTTTTAAGATCACTGTTTTGCACAAGGATATGCCATTTTGCAGTCCTTTGCATTCCTTTTGCATTGTTAGAGCGAAATCAAACCATTTGTATAACTGGAGCTCTTGAGAATGATTCAGAGACGTTTTAACACATACAACACTGAAAACTGAATCACATCTTTGCCTCAGGTTGAGTGTTCTATTAAAATATGAAAATATATGTATTGTCACAGCCCACAAATATAATGTTTGACCCTATCTCATCACATTATAACAGACCTTATCCAGCCAGCAAACCTCTTCTGAATACATTTATTAGCTGGAGAGGTTGGCGCAGATTATGACTGGTAAATCTCCAGGAAATCGGTTGGTGACAACTATCATTAATCCAAATTTAACAAATCTTAAATCCACCATACACTCACAGCAGTATCACTATGCAAATGAGGAGGGAGCAGATACTGTATACCAACTGAGAAACTGCAGCATGTCTTTAAACTATTAGCAGTAATTCATAATTTACTGTGGCCAAACTAAGTCAACGTCTCAAAAGTAGCATCAAAGACCGTATGCAGCATCTACAAATCTCCTGACTAAACTTTTCCAGGCAGTAATTACTGAGAAGCTGTATCTCACTGTCATTAATCTGAGCCTGTATCTTATTAGGAGGAGAGAGAGAGAGAGAGAGAGAGAGAGAGAGAGAGAGAGAGAGAGAGAGAGAGAGAGAGAGAGAGAGAGAGA
>JBBJLR010000007.1:7573800-7589359 GCA_037577145.1 Brachypetersius gabonensis | reverse complement strand
TGTAGAATCCTAATAGTAGACTCAGTAGCAGCAGATAAAGCCCATGTGTTTGGGTGGTTATATAGTCTCTAAGAATGTTTCTCAGTTGGTGAGAAAGTTCAAATGATGGCCACACAAAGAAAGTTTGGCTAGGTTGTTGAATTTACTTCTTGCACGTGTGAGAAAATTGAATTATTGTGATGTTGGATTTTGTTCTTATTTCAAGGTACTTGGACCAAGAAGTATGTTCTGAGAGAAGTGCTTATTTGGTTAAGGTGGAATCATGACAAGACCGCTCCCAAACCTCACTCTCACTCTAAAGAACTTAACTTTACTGTGCTGGGTTGGACCTGCATTTACAGGGTCTTCTAAAAGTTTTATTAGAAAACCGTCCCTTTTCTTTTTAACATGTACATTTATTCTAAATTATTTAAACTATCCAGTGCTTACAGACCTTATAGATACCAAGGAACGTAGGATGCTGACAGTAGCATAAAACAGAATTTCCCTAGTCAGATACTGCTCTGAAAGCTTTTTTCAAAACAAGGGAAAAAAAATAAACCCACTCCACTGCCGGAACAGGGGAAGAGGCCCATCTTAATGAAAACAGATATTATCTGCTTGATGGCCCTCATGCACTGTTTTTTAAACATAGTTTGTCGGTGGAGTAGAGGAAACGGTGGAGTAGTAGCCAAAAGAGTTTTTCTTCAATAACACTGACATATTTCTTCGAACCCACTACTTACACATCTCATTGCTCACTAGCAGCTCCATGCTGCTAATACAACCCCTGGCAAAAAGTATGGAATCACCCCTCTCAGAAGATGTTCCTTCAAATGTTTAATTGTGTAAGAAAAAAACAAGCACATACATGCCACAAAACTATTTTCACTCAACAATCCAAACTTCTGGCTCTATACAACACTCTAAAAAATACAAAGATAGGTAACTGTAGTCAATGACAACTGTTTTAAAGATCGAACAGAGGAAAAAAATATGGAATCACAAAAATCTGAGGAAAATAATATGGAATCACCAAATAAAAACACTACTAGTACTTTGTTGCACCACCTCTGGCTTTTATAACAGCTTGAATTATTTGAGGCATGGATTTAACTAATGACAAACAGTATACTTCATCAATCTGTCTCCAGCTTTGTCTTATTGCAGTTGCCAGATCAGCTTTGCAGGTTGGAGCTTGTCGTGGACCATTTTCTTTCATTTCCACCACAGATTTTCAATTGGATTGAGGTCCGGACTATTTGCAGGCCATGCCATTGACATTATATGTCTTTCCTGTAGGAATGTTTTCACAGATTTTGCCCTATGGCCCGATGCATTATCATCCTGAAAAATGATGCTACTATCACCAAACATCCTTCCAATTGGTGGAATAAGAAAAGTGTCCAAAATCTCAACATGAACTTGTGCATTTATAGAAGATGTAATGACTGTCATGTCTCCCATACCTTTACCTGACATACAACCCCATATCATTAATGATTGTGGAAATTTGCATGTTTTCTTCAGACAGTTGTCTTCATAAATTTAATTGGAACGGCATCAAACAAAAGTTCCAGCCTCATCATCCTGCCCAATGCAGATTCGTGACTCATCACTGAATATAACTCTCCTCCAGTCCTCCGCAGTCCAAGACTGTCTTTCTTTAGCCACTGAAACCTTGTTTTTTTCGGTTTAGATGTTAATGATGGTTTTCGTTTGGCTTTTCTGTATGTAGATCCCATTTCTTTTAGGCGAATTCTTACTGTCCACTTTCTGACTCCACTTTCTGCCCATTTGTTCCTCATTTGTTTTGTTGTGAATTTTCTGTTTTCAAGGCATATTGCATATCGTTTTCTGTCTTGGCGCTTTGATGTCTTTCTTGGTCTACCAGTACGCTTCCCTTTTACAACCTTTCCATTTGATTTGTACTCGTGTTGGAGCCATGAGTTATGTCAATCATCTTGGTTCAACACATCACTAATGTGTGCAAGCACTCTTTTTTAACTGCAGTCTAATTAGCAGTTGTAATCAGATACAGGTGTTTGTTTTAGAAATGCAAAGTGCATGGTGTTTCCATAGAATTTTCCTCAGATTTTTGTGATTCCATATTTTTTCCTCTGTTTGATCTTTAAAACAGTTGTCATTGACTACAGTTATCTTTCTTTGTATTTTTTTAGAGTGTTTTATAGAGCCAGAAGTTTGAATTGTTGAGTGAAAATAGTTTTGTGGCATGTATGTGCTTGTTTTTTTTCTACACGATTAAACATTTGAATGAACATCTTCTGACAGGGGTGATTCCATACTTTTTGCCAGGGGTTGTATAATAACAGATCAATGGGGTACACATTTTATGTTTATATATATATATAATTTTCTAATTGATCTTGTTTTTGAAGAGCTTCATGTAACACATGTCAATATAAGAATGATCATATCTCGTGCAGCTAGTAACTGACGTATACCATATAGGGCTGAGAGAAGAGCATGGTGCTCCTCCCTTGATGAGAGCCAGGTGAGCTGTTGTAAGGGAGGAGCCAGGACTCTTTAAAAACACAGGCTCTCCAGTAGAGAAAAAGAGAAGGAAAAATACTGGGAAAAGAGAGTGTTTTTTTGACACGGTGGTGATTTTTCTATAAATAAAAGCTCCACTGTGCCCCAGCTCCGGCATTTTTGTGTATTTCTGGGTGTGTGCTTAAGCCTCCCAGTCTGTGGATGGACATCGTTCCCCCTTTTGATTTGTGTGTTTGTGTGTGTGTGTCTGATTTCCATTGCCATTTAGGGTCCAACGGTAAAAAATGTCTAGGATGGATTTCAGTCCAAATACTGTGCCGTGTAATGGTGTACTCTGGCGTGAATCTTAGTTATCAGATGTCGGGGTGGACCATTTGCATGGAAAAAAAAGAAATTCTTCATTCTCCACATATCTAAAGATCATTTAGCATAGCAAACCTTACCGTGCTGAAAGAGTACTGTTGTGTTTTATGGGACCTGTTAATGAGCGATCATATGT
The DNA here is from genome assembly GCA_037577145.1 of Brachypetersius gabonensis. NCBI lineage: Eukaryota > Metazoa > Chordata > Actinopteri > Characiformes > Alestidae > Brachypetersius > Brachypetersius gabonensis. Next base: position 7,586,367 of record JBBJLR010000007.1, on the reverse strand, counting down.
GCCTGCTTAGCTTATGCCCTAAAGTGACTTGTGACACAGCCACAGCACTAAAACACAAACACACAGGGCATCTGACCTTAGATTACAGTAAGTCCTAAACAGAGTCCTAATCCAAAGTCTTGCACCACTTTAATCAAGAGCAGGATAGGGATGTGGTTTGAGAACATCAGTGAAGTTTTGGGGTTGTATTTACAGAAAATGTATGGGTTTGTTACCTACATTGGCCTCATAACAAAAAAGGCTACATTTACACTCCAAAAATTGTCTTCACAACTTCATTTTATTCCTTTTCAAACACATACCATGCGTAAGCAGCATGTACCTGTGTATAAAAAGGTGTTGGTGTGTCCTCCGATGACCACGTCCACTCCCCGCACCCTCTTGGCAATCTCCTTGTCCATGGCGAATCCGGAGTGGCCTAGAGCGATGATCTTGTTCACGCCCAGAGTAGTCAGTTTGTCCACCTCACGCTGCAAGGCATCGATTTCATCTTCGAAATGCAGGTGTGGCCCTGAAGTCACAAGGTACTCAGCATTAGATGTAATATCAGAAGTATCCAAACTACCTCAGCTAGCACCTTTGACTACAAGTGGCTTAAGGTACTTGCTTTGGGAATATTCAATTAGTAGAAAAAAGGAAGATTACAGGAATAGTTCAACCACACTTATTCATGTTGCTAAAAATGAATGGAAGCAAGTAGTCATTTGACAGCATTCGGATAAGACTAATCACTGACTTCTGGCTTCCATTCACTGTTCACAACAATAACATTATTGATGGAACTATTCAAAGCCAAAAACTGGTAGAAAAGAAAAGCCTGTCTCGCTGAAGTGTATAGGTCCTACAAGGAATGGGGTATGTTTGGTGGTGAAATCCCTTAATCACTTAACTATCGGCTCTTTCTAGCATATGATCAGATGTGCCATAATATATGTACATATAGTGCAATATTTTCATTATGGTAGACTAAGATTCACATCACACTCACATTGCTGTTACTCCGCTACATTGTCTATTTATTGTAGTTTTTCTGTCATCCCTGGAACTCTATTCAATGCTACTAACTGCCTCCTGTGGAGTAATCACACCTATAGTGTAATACTCATCACTCCAGAAGGTTTACATCATGTCCAAACTTGCTGTCTATTTATTGTTTTCGATTGTCTACAGTCTGTTGTAACCTATACTTGATTGTTGCTAAATGATAAACATTGCCCTATCACACTGTGTACATGTACACAGCTACTGGTGATAATAAAGGAACCTTGAACCTTTCTGCTTCCTTCATAAGTAGATAAACCCAGATCTGAACACCGTTTCCAACATGATATATCAATGAGTCAGTGAAGATAAGTGTACCTGGGAGAGACAGCGCAGGCGTCTCCTTAGAGGTGTATCCCACTACACCCACTTTTTCAGAGCTGATGGTGAAGATCTTGTAGGTGAAATAAAGGCCGCTAATGTCCGCTGCTAGAGTGCTGTCAGGTTTTATGTTAGCACTGAGGACGGTGCAGTTCACTTTCTGCAGGAATGGCTTAATCAGACCCTGCACACCATTGTCAAACTCGTGGTTTCCCAGGGCCTGGAGGAACAACCGCAGACACACACAAACACACAGAGGCAAGATCAGCTAGAGCTGATGTTTGAATGATCTAAAATCTGGTACTGTTTGAAGCACCGATAGCCATACAAACGGACAGATATGTCTCCAACAGTCAGAAACTGTATCAGCAGCCATGCTCAGCACACCTTGAAGAACTATATTGTCCACTTTTATAGACAAGAGCAGAGGAAAACCCTCAAGGGCTTCTAAGCATCAGAGAAAGACACATTCTGCAAACTAGGCAGGTTTGTGTTTAAACCCTGAAAGGGATGTAAAACCACTCTAACTTTATTAAGTTATGGTTGGAATAATACATGATTTTACATAATATACAGTATGACACAACACATTCATTTATAAAATGCCAAATGAAAAGCAGATTGTTTTAGTATGAGGCCTCTCTGTATATACAGCAAAGTTCTCACATTGGTTAGGCCTTCAAGCACTGGCTTGAAGTCGTCTAATGAGTCAGATTAATCACCACAGTATTTAGGAAGTGGTAGAGCTGTTGATTTACATTGGCTGGAACCACTTTGTGATGAAAATAATTGTCACTCCAGGCTTTCTGGAAGTCCTAGATTTTCCACTGATTATGGATGGATGGATGGATGGATGGATGGATGGATGGATATGACATGAGCAGCACTATATGTTGCTATGGCAGAATCCTAAACATTATAAACAACATCTAGACTAACAAGATATAATGATTGTATCTACAGTGTATGACATGATGTATACATATCTCCTGATGAAACATATTTTGCCCACTTGTATAGCTTGTGTAAGAAAATGTACTGATTTTTAAATGGATACACTTCCTAGGATCTGAGATGTAACTAGCTTGTATGTCGCTCTGGATAAGACTGTCTGCCAAATGCCATAAACGTAAACGTAGGCAAATAAATATATATTCAAAATCATGAATTCATTCATCAACTGTGATCTAAATGAACGTAAAGCGAAACTGCATTACTCCAAATTTCTGGGGGTTACAGAGTTAAAATTTTAAAAAGCCCTATATTGCCCCCTTTTATCAGTAGAACCAAAACAACAGCCATGGTCCAGCTGCCCTAAAGCAGAGTTTAGGTCCGAGTCTGTCCCAGCATGACTAATAGAGTACAGCTGGTATCTATGGGACAGCGGATCTCCAGGAAAAGGGTTGGGTACCCACTTCAGGGAAACTGCGACATTAGGAAAAACTGAACAGCATGAGGGAAACACCTTTTACTGTTTATGCACCACATGTCCCAAATGATCACATTATTATCCAGATAGTGCTGGCTGCTGTAATGATGCCCCGTGTGATTCACCAGCGACCAGGTGTTCGTGCCAATAGCAGCTTTAGAGAATTTCCTCAGAAGAATGGTGAGTAGCTCAGGGGTTAGCGAAGGGCAACAAATCATTCAGGGTTGTTTTTTCCATCTCAAAAACAAAGCTGCTATAATCAGGACATTTTTAATTAAGACCAGTGCCTAAGAGGGCGACTCCTTCTGCTGGGGTGGAAAAAGAGAGTGGGTTGAGTCTCTGCACTTCTGCATTTTTTTTCCCTAAGGATCTGTATGGAATCTTTTACGGACTTCCTGTTTAAGGACGATACACAGAGAGCGAGAAGGAATAACAGCGCCTAGCATGTTTATCAATGAAACACATACACTTTATGTAAAGGTGCTTTTAGGTTTCATACTATTTTGAAATTAACTTTCAGATCAAGTGTGTGGAGGTGCGGATTGTGGGATGAATGTATAAAGCAACATGATGGGAGAAAACAAATGGGAGAAAACAGGGCAAGGGCATAAAAAGTTCAAAAGCAAAAGACAGCAAAGAGTACAAAGAAAACCACAACTGAAAATGCAGGGAGGGCAAGTGAAACTCGGGTTGCAGCCCACAAGGGTGGAGACGCACTAAAGTTCCAGGAAAGGTGCTGGAATCCAATACTTGCCAAAATATAAACACTCAAACTAGGGGTGGGCGATATACCGGTCGACACGACATGCCAGTAGAAATTTGTCAACCGATAGAGATTTTGGTCTATTGTCTTAATCGCGGTTGAGATCACGTGACGTTGCACGTTAGGTACCGTAATATCCGGACTATAAGGTGCACCTAAATATAAGCCGCACCAGCTAAATTTGGGGGAAAATACAGATTGTTCCATATATAAGCCACACCCGACTATAAGCCATAAAGGGTTCCTGCTGCCACGGAGGAGATTGTTGGGACAGAGATGACTATTTGGGAACGCAAAGCATCCCATTTATTAACATTTGAGAAACACAATAAATCTTTCAGTCAATCAATCAAAGTTTCACATCTTTGACATGACAAACAGCAGTCGTGCAGTGCACACATAAAACAACTGCAGTCATAGTACCGTATAACAAAAAACAAAGCTTACAGCGCTTGATGAGGCAATAACGTTAAATGGATACATTTAATTCATTTTTAAAAGTGCTTGCCTGTAACACGGCAATAAGGATGCAGTAACAGCTGCTTAACAAAATAACCAGCATCTCTTCCGAAAACACAGGCTGCGTCCGAAATCGCATACTTCCATATTCGAAAAACAGTAGGCGAGAAGTTCCCGGATGACCTACTGCTTCCGGTCGAATTCTGTAGTAGCCATTCGCTGGACACTGCACTTTCCCATAATGCAGCGGGAGAGGCGGCGGCATATTCAAAAAATGGCGGAAAACGGAGACGCGCCTCTTTTTAAGTGTAAGTACCGTAAGGAAAACGTTAAATTACACGTTAATTGTGGTTAAATTACACTTGTGAGAAAATGCCCTCTTTAAAGGTAAAAAAAATAACGCGCTGTTTTGACGACACATGCCACGTGACAACACAGCGGATGTAGTACGTCCGAATTCCATTCATACTGCCCTCATTCATACTGTATAGAACGTACTGTTTTGACAGTAGAGCAGCACGTTCTAACTCAAATGTAGTACCTACTCGAGTAGTATGCGATTTCGGACGCAGCCAGTGTTACGTGCCGAGGCACTTTGCGTTTTTGTTTTCTTTCCGTTCTTCGTCCTATCAAACTCGCTATAGGCTCCCGAGATGACGTGAACCAAAGAGAAGACTCGTGATTGGCTGATCGCTTACGAATTTTCCTGTTGGAGGATCGTTCCAGGATGTCCCGCCTCCAAGTAGCCCGGGGATAAAGCGAGTGTGTGTTGAGCAGAAGCCGTGAGAGTGAGAGCTGTAGTTAGTTTGGATGTGTGTTGAGTTAGTGTTAGGAGACGTGTGTGGTATAAAAGTATTGTATGGTGTGTGTAAAAAAACTGTTGGCTCGTGTGCGTGAAACTGTAAGAGTTGTTATTTGGTTTGTCAGTAAAGGAGCAGAAAGGCGGCCGTTTACTGAATCAAAATAACCAGCATACTGTACCAGAAAAGTCCGTCATTAATCCTCGTGTCTCTCTCACTGCATTTGTGCTCACTTGGTTTGTTTTGCTGTCAAAACCTGCAGTAAACTGTCTGTCTCGCTCTAGCACTTCCTTGATAGTGCGCCCCTGGTGACCGTTAGCTGTAAAAATCCATAGATAAGCCGCACCGTTGAATAAGCAGCAGGGTCCAAAGCAAGTGAAAAACAGTTGTTTGGTTGTTTTTTTACTTAAGGTAATGCTGCAATTCACAGTTTAAATAAAATTACATTATATAAAACAGTTTTTGTGTGTGAATGATTTTTTTATGCATTTCCAGATACAAATTGCTATATTGTGATATACTGTATATCGTTATCAAAGTAGAACATTGCTTCTACCGTGATAGAAGATTTTGGTTATATCGCCCACTCCTACCTTGGTGCATAACCCCCTACACACCTACAAATTTGTAAAGGGAATAACCCTTTACAAATGGTTGCAGAGGTTTATGTCAGTTGTCCTGAAAGGTGTATGGAGAGTACTAGCCTTCAGTGATTTTTCCATAATACATGCATGCTTTAAACACATTAAATATATATTAAAAATAGGCACTCCAGTAAGGTAAATGCTAAAGCCCTGTTCCTTAAAAAGAAATATTCAATGGATGGTTGGTGTAAATTTTCATTACTAAAACAAAACCATTCGACCCTGTCACCTCTGGGTGTTTATCGTTGCTTTAAGGTATTCCTCCACATTCATGGGGTGTATACACATCACGCTGCATATGCACACTAAATAGAGGAAACCAGAAGTAAATCACAGTGGTCAAACTTGACCCATGGTGTAGAGCCTCTGCACTGAATGGCTTTGCCTCCCACCTCCCATTTAAAATTCCCCAGCTTTAAATTCTCTCTTTAATTAAAGCACCATGCTCTGCAGATGCACGCAAGAATGTTTCGCTCGTGACTGCGAGCTTAAGCACAACAGGAGTAGGGTCTATTTTCAGTAAGCCTTCTGCTGCAAATCTCATGCCTGTGATGGCTAAGGCTAAAAATGCGATATGGCTCCTCACCAGCCTCAGCCTGCCACACCACACTTGGCCATAGTTGGGTTTCTGATCAACCTAAACTAAAGCTTTTAGATGAACACTGCAACTGCATCACTTCTTCCAGAATCATAAACTGCACAGTCTGATCATTGACAAAGCCATGGACCTCCCTGGCTGGCTGGTGTATAAAGTTCTAGCAGCAGTTCAGGTGCAAGCAGCTGAAATGTCAAGTTATATGACCGTTAACTCAGTCTCATTACCATGAATACCGTTGGTGCATTTTTAATGGTACATCTGACTTAAGCAGCTTTCTCATTATTGATTATTGACACTTACCATCAGAGTTTGACATGCTGTTCAATAAAAAGCACCAGAATTGCAGACATTTCATTCACATTCAATGCATTTAACTTTTGGAAACAAAAGGGCAAAAACTCCAATCAGGTTTAGTAAGGAAAGGTAAGCTCTTACCTCAGGCAATGTTGAATTCACCTACAGGAGAGCTAGTGCCAGTGCCTCATCCTTAACGTTTACTTTATTCTTCCTAAAGAAAGACAGATGGAGGTGTTTCTCCATTCTGACAGCGTGTATTTCTCGCTGTCAGGAAGAACAGTTTAAAGTGAGGTGTAAACGGAGAGGCTGCAGATGATCTTTTGTGAGATCTGAGTGCTGATCCTCAGATGGTGGTAGAGCAACTGGGCGGAGCTGTGCTTTAGCAGCTCTTCTGCAAGGGAATCAGCATCACACTCGTGCGCGAGCGCGCGCGCACAAACACACACACACACACACACACACACACGTGTGAAACCTAACTACAGGAGCGTGTTTGGCTCTTTTTTGGCTCTTGCAGATGCGTTGAAACAGCGGTGGGTTTGAAGCACCACTACTCCAATAAAATTATATAATATAATGCGTATAATTCTTAAAACATGAACGGTATTAACTGAACTTTAAATCCACCGTGGAGCTGTAAACGCCGTGTTAAATATCCAATGTCCACTTTTATTTCATTATCTGCACATTCAGAGAACTGGTGGGTTCATTAAACTGACGAGAGATTAAGTATGAAATACTGCTGATGGGACTCTGCAGACCAATGGCAGCACACTGTGTTCACTGGATCTGTCTGCAGAGACTTCAGTGAGAAACTAAAGAGGCCAAGTTCAAACACCAAACCTGCTTTGACCAACTGACTGGGTTAAGGGGTTTGTCAGTGAATTGTTTGTTGACATCAGTTCTGGGTTTAACTCAAACCTTTGTTTTATTTCTAGATATTCACTCTAGAGACCACTTGTAACAAATGTAGTCACCCATTAAATACCTGATAAACTTTATTAGAAGACTATACTTAATAAAGGGATCGGTTAAGGTTTTATGAACTTTAATCCTTTTGTTTTGCTTCCAAAACAGAAAGTAACAAAATCAGATATAAAAATTCCATAAAGAATAGTGACTGAAAATATAACATGTATGTGATATACTGTATATACATATATATTACAAACTACAGATGCTGTTTTATATGGTAACAGAGCAAAGCTTGCATGACAACTGCTCCAATAGAAGAGTCACACCAGCAGACTGAGATAACAACAATATGACAATCAGCCTTACAGGCATTTCTACTGCGAGCAATCATTTATAATGTGGGAGTCGCCAAAGCCCAGTTTGGGGCAATCTCCCATCAGACAGATGTGACAGGAAACTCGGCATGGTTCTTGTCATTGATTGATAAATAATCTGTTCCTTATTCGTAGCAGGTGCTAATGGACGCTTAGACAGTGAGGCCAAAATAAAACAGCAAATCTTTCATTCGCAGGCGGCATGGTGCCTAGATCAGATTTCCATATGGCATCAGCAGATTCAGTCAATATTTATAACAGGGCAAATCCTTCCTTCCTTCTCCAGGTCATCTAGAGAACCCTGAGCTCTGGCTCGACATGAAAATCCTGTTCTACACAAAGTGATGCTGTTAAATCCAGGGTGAAGGACAGGCAGATGCAACCAGGCAAATCTCACATAACTGTACAAAATCTGGACTTTAATCTTTGGTGCATGGGTGTGGCCTCCTCACTGTCAGGCTGCGGAGGTGGCGAGGTCTCTGTGCTTTCCACTAATAGGGACTCACTGAAAATGGAGAATATCAGGACATAATCCACCAAAATGTTCAATATCTAGATATACAGTGACAGTACGGTAGCAGGGAAAAAATCCATACCTGGTCAGCCCGCCTGGCTTCTGCTTAGAACCTTCACACATGGGATTCTCTACAGAAAGAAATTAGATTTTTAAGCAAATAGCAGCGATAATATTACATACATTAAAATTATTCCAAATTTTGGAATAATTTGTATTTACTTCTTATACACACACTAATATATGTAGAGAGATACATCCACACACACACAACATACACACACCAAAGATCCAGACTTTCTTATATTTTAGTGTAGTCTTAAGGAACAGTTCTCCAGACTTCCTGATGGAGTTTTAAAGGCCCTTATAGTCAGTCCAGTGACTGAACCCAACCAGTTTCAAAGGAATGGTTTTTGTTTGCTAAGCCAGACAGCAACCAACATATGAATCATTCAAGCAGAACAAAGCCATTTAAGATGAACCAGTGAATAAACAGATGCAGATGGTCACAGGCATGTGATTAGTAAACTGATGACGGTGAATGTAAAGACTTTTGCACAGTATTGTATTTTTGTAGGCATAACTTACCCTGTGGAGAGATGACATGGGAGTCTGTGGGATTCTTGTAATGGACATCTGGTTTCTCATATGTGTTATTCAGGTTCCTGACACAGGAAAGTCATGTGCATTACAAAAGCAACATTAGATCATTTTCTGTGTAAATAAACCTTGCACGTAGGTCGTAACTGTGAAAATGAAAAACTGTAATTTTGAGTGAGAACCGTGGTAGATCTGAGTTCTGAATTCTCCCTCCTGAGTGATGATCCCTGAGAGAGGAGCTTTGTACCACATTTTGGGAGGAAATTCCTTTTCTTCAGTTTCACAATAAAATCAAATATATGGAAGGTCCAGCTTTATGTGCGAGTCTCTGTGTGTGTAAAACAGTAAAATGTTTGGAGGCTTAAACTTAAGTCCTCCTCTTTGCAGGAGTTTGAGTACTTTTAAAATACACAACCAAATGACTGAACAATGAATATCATTTCCTCTGAATTACTTTGGTCATTCTGTTAAAGTGCCAGTTTGGCCTATTTGCTAATAGCTCTGTTCTTGACATCCACAAGGATCACCCAAGACAAGCAGAGGAAGCACTGCAACATTGTGATCCATTGTGGGAAAAACTGAATTGTGTTCCCTTTTTATAATTTGATCTCCCTTTATTTGGATAGTTCATAACAGTCGCCTACAGATTAGCTGCAGATGTTCAAACTTTTTGAACAACAATTGTGATTCCCAACAGTAGGGCCAGGATTAGTGTCAGGTTTAGATTTTGTTTGTAGGTTAAAGTTTAGTTTAGGGCCACGGTTAGAATTTGTGAAAATAAAGGTGAAGTTAATAGATATTTAGTTGAATCTACAAAACATCTTAAGTGTACTGTTCAAATAAAATGCTACCAATAGAATTTTGTACTTATTTTGTCCTGGCAGATGAACACAATAGGTATGCATGGTGACAAGTTTATAAAGTATTATTTAGTAAACTACTTTTTATAAAAAACTGTCAAAAAGTGACAGTCTGAAAGCGCAATATGTAATGTTGGGTTCTGATATGTTTCCTATTATTCCCTATGTAGTCCTATTAAAAATTAATAAATAAGTATTTGAATATAAATTCAACCCTATTCAGGTCTGTTTTGTTACACATGCATTTACCTGCATGCACGCTGTGCACTTGAAACAAGTTTTTTTAATATTCCTTTATTCATTCAGCAGTTGTAGCAATTATATTCCAATGAGACACAAAAAGGACCTTTATATACTTGGTAATGCATCGGAAATAATTTTGGTTCTCCAAACTATTGAAATAAACAACTAAACTAAACCAGTGAGTAAACCTCTCTAGTGACGTTTATATCATGAAATGATGTACCTGTTGGCCTCTGGTAATGCTTTCAGGTGAGCAGGCTGTTCTGTGTTTGCTGGTCTTGAAGGCATCATTGTGTCCCCATGGGGTCTCCTGTGTCCATATGTTTCCTCCGGTCTCCATTCTTTAGCAAACTCTACTGTGGGGGAGAACGCAGGAGAAATGCGATCCTACCAAACACAATGGCCTTTTTTCTGACGCACATGCAGAGTGTACGTGTGTCAATTCAGCATTAAACAGAAAAATATATAAAAAATACAAAATGTTTAAATATGTACTGAAATCTAAGTTGTACTAAACAGTCACATCTGAGGGTCTTTGATTTGGATTTGTGAGAACTGCTGTCAGTCATCAAACCTACGCATATGGGTGAATCCTATTAGAGTAAAACAGGCAGGGATGCATCCATGCTGAAATGACTGGACTACTTTTCAAAAGTTACTCATGAACTGCTCTGTGTGTGATTAGAGCAGGCACTGAAAAGTCTTGTTTGAAATCGTATTCATTTGAGTCAATCCATTCTGTGCAAGGAATAAACAGAAATTAAACACAATTTCTCATCAGAACTGGCCCATGTAGTGTGTCTTACCCTGAGATCTATCCTCTATCCTGTGGCTATTCATTACTTTCCTCCCTCGTTGTTCATCCTCTACATTTCTTGGGTCAGCCATTCTGCATTAATAAAAAAAGGAAGGATTCAGGCAAATCCTTATAACTCTCTTATGCTCATTATTTGAAGTCACTGAACCAGCATTTGACCTCTAACTGGATTTTAAATACTCCTTTAGGATTCTTTAGGATTTCTCAATGAACCTTGAACTCTCAGATTTGACCACGATTGAATCTTACACATTCAAATTACTTTAGTAAAATGAATTTAATATACAGTTGTCACAGGAGGAGCTGTATACACAGTTGGGGATAACAGACAACTGTGTTTTAATACACCAAGCATTTCTATTGTTATGTTTGGAACAAATTAAATTTATTTTAGCAAAAAATGATCACACAATGAATTAATATTATATTAATAAATTAGCACTGATTTTAACACGATTAAATGGCCATTTTCAGACTGATTAATCACATTATTCAATTGTCTTTGTACTTTGTATTTGAGAACAGGTAAAGAAAGGTCAAGAAAGGTAAAGTTTATTTGCATTTTCAGTGCTGTGCGGTTTTACCGTAGTCGCTGCCTGTGGAAACTTCTCTCCTGGAAGGCTCGGCGTGCAGGAGGGCCTCTCTGTGTGGGAGAATGTTACAACATAGCAAAATGTTCAGACAGGCATTTCAAAATATCACAGCATTTGACATTTCTATGACAAGAATGAAGATCCAGTGCTGAACTTCTGCTGTAATTGGACCAAAGAAGCACAGACACTGGGCTCAGTGTGTAAATCCCTCAGGATCAAGATCAGTTTACCTGCTGTAGGACCAGCTTCAACTGTAAGGCTTCACTCAGCTTATTGACCAGACCTTCCTGCACAGCACTAGAGACATCCTAGAGGCAAAGATAGTGACCAATTCAATAATAGCAATGGAATATATTACATATTCATATTTAATAGATCAAATAGGAAAGGATAAAAGTATTACTGGTACAGCTTTAACTACAACCTGAATGCAGGGGTGAGAGTATTTTGGCAAAACTGGCTTGGGATCAGGACTCTCACCTGGCATTTGGAGAGCTCTGCTAAGGCCTGTTTGTAGTAAAGAATGGCTTTCTCTGGCTCTCTCATTCGCATTTTGATTTCAGCCAGACCTTCACATGCCTGCCACTGCCCTGAGGAATCACCTATAGAATAGAAAAAGACAAAGATGACTTGAAAGAGAAAATGGTAGACAGACAGACAGACAGACAGATAGATAGATAGAAATATAGATAGATAGATAACAGGAAGATAAGCCTAGGGCTCTGTGGGTAATTAATTATATTGTGTCCATGTGGGTCCTGAGGTCCTTACTGCTGTCTTTGAAGGCTTGTTGAGCATGTAGGTAGCTCTCTCCCGCCTCTTCCAGCTCACCCAGCTCACTGAAAGCATAGCCAAGGTTACAGAAACAGCGGCCCTGAGCCTGACGGTTGCCCAGTGATCCTGCCAAGAAAATATGGCACAGATAACTAGTAAAATCAACACCATAAAATTAGATACAGATTAAGGCCAAAAATAAAACCTAATACAACTCGACACCAACAAAACATCAGTTTAAGCAGGCAGAAAAAACTTTACTGTTTGTACTTATTGAACAATAAAAATGGGTAAAAACTAGTGGTGGGCATATATAATTTTTTTTAAACTAGATTTATCTCACCATAATCTTGGAATTAATCAAGATTAATCTAGATTAGAATGGATCTCAAGCCACTCTAAATATATAGTCATTATTCTACTATTTTTAAATTATATATCCAAACAATTCATACAAGATATCACTGAGCGCAGATACGCACTTTACAAATAGAAACAAGACTATGAATTGAAATAAAAAATAAT
>JBBJLR010000007.1:7546530-7573700 GCA_037577145.1 Brachypetersius gabonensis | reverse complement strand
TTGAATTAAAATGATGTCCTGGCTGTTGAAGCTGCTGTAGGTAGCAGGCAGGCATTAGGACCCAGGCGAAGCTACACGGCGTTGCTTGTTAGCGAGTAGCAACCGGAGCTTGTTTAATAATATTTTGCTAAAATAGCAAGGTGAAAGTCATCATAGCTTGTCTTAATGACACAGGCAGTGGTTAAGTGTTAAAGAAGTACTGAAGATATCAGAAAACACTGTACATGCAGTATAATCACTGCCACCCCTATCTCAGAATTGATGATTCATGAGCCATCTGTTGTGTGTCAGTTGAGTATTACTGCTTACTTAAACAAATTACACCAATTCTCCAGAACCTCTTTCTTTACAAACTACACAAAAAAGAGACATGTGTGGTCGCTTCTCACTCAGTTGTCCATGTTCTCTTCCATATGATCATCATAAAACACAAGAGATGTGCCAGTAATTGGGTCTAAAGTAGGGGTGTCCAACCTTATCCACTAAGGACTGGTTTGGTTAAAGGTTTTCCATTCAAAGAGCATACCTGATTCCACTTGTCAAGCAATCAATAATGTATGCTCCTCTTTTGGGGAATAAAAACCTGCAGCCACACTAGTCCTTAGTGAATACGACCAGCCATCCTTGATCTAAAGCCATAGGCAAACCTCTGTGGGCACACACTCTATGACGTAAAAGCAGCCAGTGCTTTGTATGATGTTGTGAGAAGAGAAAGAGAGTGCGAAGCACAGAGGCAAGAGAGAGATGGCGATGCAGCTGTAAGCTTTTTCTCAGCCTCCCCTGAGACTGACATATGGCCAGCGGCTACAAATTTCATTTACACTGATGCTGCTGCTGACCAGAGCAGTGTGGTAACAGCACACACACTTAAAGCTTTTATACGAGAGGTAACTCCTTTTTAGGCTTATGAACAATTTTAAATGTTTTAGCGTAAAAAAATGTGTGTGCTTATTTGTGTGTGTGTCTGTGTGAGAGAGAAATTGTGCACAGTGCATATTATGAATAAATCTGAATATCAGATGAGATCACTTCTTCTGGAATTATCTTCTTGCATCACTCTTCCATAAAGATTTAGCACGTCATACTTTCTTCCAGTTCTCACACTGTCCTGCAACTTGTTTCCTCATATTGTAAGTTGCTTTTGGATAAATGCTCTGCCAAATGAATGGAATGGAATGTAAGTTAAAGCGATCCAATGATAGGGCAATGGCTGAGGCAGCTGGACACCCTGTTTCTGTTAAACCGCATAATCTGGAGGTGTTCTGGTGTTTCTAGCTTGCTGACCGTGAAGAGCAGATGCTTCTCTGTGGTATTCCAAGGCTTTCTGGTACTGTGCCAGAGTGTTGTGGACAGCACCCAGATTCTGTAGTACCACGGCCAGCCTGCGTGGAGAGGAGTGGACCAGTGGCAGGGCGAGCTCATAGCACTCTGCGGCCTCAGGAAACAGCTTCAGCTGGGAGAAACTCAGACCCACAGCGTTATACAACTTACCTGGAAACACAGAAAACAAATACTATGTTAAATATACTATGTCATTATATTGGGACTAAATAAAAAAACCTGAAGCAATTTCCCACTTCTCTTTTACAGAGGCTCTAAAAACTTTGGAGGACGATTTGGGACAGAGATTTACAGGCGTATGTGGGATAACTGTGCGGCAAATGTATAATTAAGATATATCCAAAGACTACACGTTACAAGTGTTCTGGACTTGTATTTTAGAACGTTCGTTCTGTACACTGTAGCTGGGTTGCAAGCCCATTTTAGAAACAGTGATAATCAATGATTCAGTGTCAGTGTGCAGGGACCACTAGCAGAGCTTTCCGCTTTAGTGTCACACACACAGCTTCAGGGGTAAGTAGTCTCCACACTCCATCACATTTAAAATGAGTTGAGTGCCATGTTGATACACATTTTTGGGAGATTTTTGGGGGATTTTGAATAATATAATTCTAATAACACTAATAATAAATAGCCCTGGGTGTATCAAAGGACCTCTCAGCACAAGAAACTGCACAACAACTGCTGGCTTATGCCCTCATAACTGCAAAAAAAGATAGGGTTAGTCATAACTACTTCAAAATAGATTAGCCAGCAGTGGAGGGTGTGTGTAATATGGAAAACATTTTTTTCTATTTTAGTTTTATTTCTCTCTCAGATTCTGTTCTATTTCTCTGCTTATAAATAGAATAAAACATGTATTATTCTGTTGCTGCTCATTAATAGAAAGCTATAAGAACATGTACAGTGCATCCTGTGTGATAATCTCACAAAATGCTAATTAATTGGTAATTAAACTGATTACACATCATCACAGAGGAGTACATGAGGCATGGCTGTGCATTATTACTCTTCATTATTCATAATTGGCAGTGTTGTTGGTAATTATTTATGCTAAATTAGTGTTTCCCATTCATGATGCTGAGCTACAGTGTTTTATAACAGAAGCACCCAGGCTGCATTCATTGTCGGCTGGACTGCATTTCTGAGTCTGCACACATTCAGAAGAAGGGACTGAACTGTGGAGTACATTCCTAATATTTTTTGTTTGCTTGCTTAAAGTGGTATATTGTAAAAAAAAAAAGTGGTATCAAAGTTTTCAGCTTTGTAAGATCAGCTTTACTTTTAACATGTGAAAATAAAAGTATCAACAGCATTGAGAATTCAGGAGAGTCAAATGAAAGGCAGCAACAGACTTAGCTTTAAAGGGCATGTTCTCAGTATCATCACATTGTTTATACTTCACCAAGTATTTCTTGCTCCGTGATTTTGGCACTCAGCTCCAAGCACTCTGTGAGTACACCGATGATATCATCTGATGTGAAGCAGTCACTCTGCAGCATGTGATTCCCAGCATCCTTCAGGGCAAAGGCAGCAGAGCCTATTTTTCCTGCTACCTTATAACTTTCCGCTGCACGCAAGTAACTCTCTGCGGCTTCAGGCCACTCCTGAAACATTTGGAGAAAAGAGCTGATATTACTCTGCAAATATTAAAGTTAAAGCAGTGAGGATTGCAATACAGATGTTAAAGAGACATTAATGAGTCAAAAAAGTAAAGTCAAACTGAGTTTAAGGTAATAGCTTTTTAGCTTTGTTTAGTCAAAGGTTCACCTAACTTACATTTCAACAGCACAGCTGAGCTTACTCAAATATATGTGCATATACATATCTGTGTCTAAGGAAGAATAAAAAGTTTATCTAGAGCCGTGTGACCTGGCCTCTATTAATTCCTCATGCTGAGACTGCTGCCTTCTTTATTATAGCAATATTATGTTAAATTGAGGTTTAAAATGTTTCAAACATATTTAACATATTTAATTACATTTTTTATTCCTTATAACATGCTTTCATAATGCCATGGTCTAACTGTGACACTACTGTCTAACTTCCTGATCATCAGGAGACAGTAAATTCTGGATGATTCATTCAAATCTCGATGATGCCACAGTCCTCCATTGTCAGCACTGTAGGAATAAGAAGGACTCAGCCCAGTCTAGGAACATACCTGAGGGGAATCCTAACCTGCAGGTATCAGCTGAATAAACAAATTGAGGGGCTGGAGAAATAATGAAGCAATAACAGCTTCTGATGGGGCAGCACATTCACTATTTTGTTAGCTCATTTTAAACTTATAGACGTGTCTGAAATGAAGCACTAAAAGGTGAGCTGTGAAAAAAAGCGGTGAAAAGAGTGGTTGACCAGACTTTTAGCATTTTACAGTGTAAAAATGAGACAAAAAGTTCAAAAGCAGCAGTGGACATTCATATATTTAGTCCATTTTAATATGTGGTTATGAGCTTTAATTGCTTGTTAAATCATTAGACTTTAGCTCTAGTAAAAACCTAAGAAGCGAAGTTTGCACCCTACGTTACTAACTGAATACTGGAGTAAAGGAAAAATGAAAAATATCTTCTTTTTTTTTTTTGTTACAGATAAACTGACCTTCCTCTTCAGAAAACAGGTGGCCAGTCTGATGCAGGTGTCCCCCTCACTGCCCCCATCTCCCTGTGAGCGATAGAGCTGTGCAGCCTGCAGGTAGTGCCTGGCTGCCAGGGCGTGGTCCTCCAGTGCCTCATGAGCTGCTGCAATGTTAAACTGCAAGTCTGCCACTCGCTCTCCTCTCTCACCTGGTTCTGCTTGTGACAGAAAATCCAGCCCTTTCTGGGGCTTACCTGCCTCTACATATGCTGCTCCAAGGTTAAAGGCACACGCCCGCTGCACTTTAGTATCTTTGAGCTGTGGAACGAAGAACAACGGCTTAAGCTAAGGATATTTAAGGAACCCAAAGCATAGAGATACAATATAAATGTGCTCAAATGTCTTGCTTGCTATTTAGTCAGATTGCACTGCTTTGACACACTACCTTTACAGCAGCTTTATAAGCTTTCTTGAAGTGTTCAAGAGCCTCAGAGAAGTCT
This sequence comes from Brachypetersius gabonensis, assembly GCA_037577145.1. NCBI lineage: Eukaryota > Metazoa > Chordata > Actinopteri > Characiformes > Alestidae > Brachypetersius > Brachypetersius gabonensis. The sequence continues at coordinate 7,569,282 of JBBJLR010000007.1, read as the reverse complement.
CCTCGCTGCAAAGCATGGTGACCAAATGCTGTAAGACTCTCTATATCCACCTGGACCCCTCTATCCTCAACATCTTCATCCTTCCCTTTCTTGCTGGTCTTCTTCTTCTTCTGGGAACCTCGGGATGGCGAACCATCAGAGGCCATGGCATGAACAAAAGATTAAAGTCATGTAGAGGCATTATGCTAGAAAGAGGGAAAAAAAGAGAATCAGCCCAAATGCGCCATGTTAATTAGAATGAGCAGTAAAAACAAAGTGTTCTTAGTCAGCACAAATTTTAAACTAAGTCATGGACACTGTGGTTGCGAATAGCTGTGAGGATTCACGCGTCACTGATGAATGTTTTATCACTGGTCTTGGGTATCAACCTTCCACATAGTGGCCAATAAAGGGATTCCACATAACAGTAATACATGTAATCCATGTTCCAATATAACTGCATTTTAATTTCACACTTTAAAATCACCTGCATTCAGCTTTTTAAAGTGGATTTGAGATCTAAACTTACATTTATTAGGCTACACTGGCTAGCTAACGACAGGTAGCAACCTCAAATTAAAGCTACAGTTTACTTTTCAACTTACAGTTTTTAGAGGTGTAGGCATTTTCACAGAAATCCTCAGTCGAAGTAGTTATCTTATCTCAAAAAAGAAAGGTGGATTTTATGTTATAGATACGTTCAGGATTACTAACTGCTAGCCATCTGTACGCTTGACAGGTGAGGACACCTGTTGTGCTGACCACATGGTTGTTTACCTGCGTTGCCATGGCGACAGAACAACGGAATTGTTTTGTCAAGTCAAGTTTATATAGATAGCATATAGTCATGCACGAAAGGTAACTCAACGTGCTTTATAGGAACAGAATAAAATAATATTAAAATAAAATAAAACAGTGCAGTTTTAAGCCACTTAAAAGCTAGCTCCGTTTTTTGCCGATCCGATACTAATGGGCAGGGGTTTTTTTTGTGACTAAACACCATTTAACCATGTTTAATTTTGTCTCTTTTCACCACTAGCTGGCCAGCTCCTGAAGATCTAAGAGATCTACCAGGATCATATACTTCAAACGTATCAGAGATTTGTATATAAACCAAACCATTCAGAGACTTGTATAATATGAGAAATGCTTTGAAATCAATTCTTTACCAAACTGGTCAGCACAGAATGCGAATACAAAAATGAAATGTGCTTTGTTTTTAATATGCAACCTAAAAAATCGTATTCTGCAGATTAAAAAAAATAAAAACAGGTATTAAAATTGTGGACTACAATAACCACAACGCATGAGTCAGATATGAGCCGAGGCCGCCAGGGAGCTGGGACCGGGATAGTAGCCAATGAGATCACGACAGGATGGCCTGGTAGCCAATGGGAGCGCGGCGGGACATTCAAACCTGTCCTGAGAGTAAACAGTCGAAACTGCCGCTACGGTGCTTCTCGTTTAGGTGTTTTTAGCTGTTCGATGCGAATTTCAGTCTCAAACTAAAGAGTCGCCGTTCTTTAGTTGGATTCACATTTATAACTAAATAAAACTAGTTGAACGTTTACTTTGAACAGCGACGTTATTTTGGCTGTGCTAAGGTTACTGCTAGTTAGTAGTGTCTTTGAGAAAGCGTCTATACGGTTCTCACCGGGTTCTCGAAGAATAAGGCTCATTCTGTCATTATCAGAAACAAAGGAGAAATGGAAGAATCCGGAGTTCAGCACCGGACTGGCTGTAAGTAGCTCTGTCAGCTACATTATATGGACAAAACTATTGCCACACGCCCGTTTTTCAGTGATTCCAGTGAAGGGCAATCTTAACGCTTCAGCATACCAAGACATTCTAAACAACATGCGTCCAAACTTTTTTATTCCTCGGTGCACAAAGTAAGGTCCATACAGACCTGGTTGGATGAATTTCGGTGTGGAAGAACCGACTGACCTGCACAGAGCCCAGGCCTCAATTCCATGCCACACCTTTGGGATGAACTGGAAAGGAGACTGCTAGCCAGCCTCAATACTTTTGTCCATATAGTGCAGCTGCACAGTAAATAGTAATTCAAATGCTATAGTTTGTCTATTGTTTCTGCCCATGTATTAGGCCTACAATCCACATGCATTAAAAAATTAATAGTCTGAAGGTTAGACCTCTTAATGTCATAAAGCTAACAACCACTGCGGTCACATTGTCGTCTTGGCACCTCTTATGTTTATGGTTATACTTGCGTGTGCTTTCATTTGCTCTGTTGGGGCTTCTGTTAAAGATGAACGCTTGACTGCCGAAGAAATGGATGAACAACGCATCCAAAACGTGGCATACCAATATTTGTGTCGCCTGGAGGAGGCAAAGAGGCAAGTCTCAGTTACACATTTTTTTCAGTCTTAAAGAATAAAGACCCAGCCTGACACCTCTGCTCTACATCTCTATACTACCACCATTGACTTTCTAAATGTTACTGACATATTTCTCTTTCTGTTAGATGGATGGAAGCCTGTTTGAATGAAGAACTCCCAGCACCAACTGAGCTAGAAGAGGCCCTGAGGAATGGAGTTCTGTTGGCGAAGCTTGGTCACTGCTTTGCTCCAAATGTAGTTCCTCTCAAGAAGATCTATGATCTTGACCAGGAACGTTACAAGGTCTGTCTAAGAAAGACAGAGTTCATAAAGGAAAACATTTATATTGAACTGTAAAAGTGGTGTCATTATGTCTTATTAATTCAAGAAGAAATACAATTAGGTACTGCAGTTAAGTGATGCGTATTGTCACCAATGGTTGGAAAAAAGGAGAGCTGACTTTGCACACGTTTTAAATAAATACATATTATCTCTGCATCCACAGGCTGTAGGTCTGCAGTTCCGTCACACTGACAACATCAACCACTGGAGGAATGCAATGGTGGAGGTCGGACTACCAACGGTAAAATGAGTGTGTTTGCTTTGATGGTGTATTTGTTTGCATATTCCTACAGTACCAGTCAAACTTTAGACATACCTACTCACCTTTTCCACATTTTATAATAGTAAAGACAACAAAACAAGTAAATAATGCATGGATTTATGTAATTCAAGAAGTGCAAACAAATCCAACTTAACTGATTTATTTTAGATTCTGTTGGAAAGTTGCCATCCCTTGGCCACAGTGCATTTTTATACGCTCTACTAGGGATGCTCTGATCAGAATTCTTGCCACCGATACCAAGTATCGATTTTTTGTCATGGTGATCGGCCGATACCAACGCTGATTCTGATGCTTCAAGTTTATATAACTGATCTGTAAGCTCTCTGATCACCATTAACTCTTTTTCAGATAAAGTAATACTATAAATGTTGCCTTTGTTATATTTGTTATATTTTTACAGTAATATATCTAACGTAACTATTGTTTTAACAGAGTACTAAATAATTACAAAGAAGTATTTATTATATAGTGAACATTTTAATATGCCTTTACAATGGCGTTGAATTGACATCAGTTGTGATTGGTTCCTAAGATCGGCCAAGTTTAACGAGTACTGATCGAGTCATAAAATGTGATTATCCACCGATCCTGATCTTCGGCCAATTAGTCGGAGCATCACTACACTCTACAGTCCTAAGCAGAATGAAAAGGAACCGTTTGATGATTTTTTTATTCTAGTGGGATTGAAGAGACACACAGCTTGTTGCTGAAAACCACTTGTTGGGAGGCATTTTAAAATTAATGTTGATTTTGATTTAAATTTGTATTTGATTTATCTGCATTAAACATGGGTGAAGATATCTGAAGAAAAATCAGTTAAGTGTGTTTGAAACTGACTTTTTTGCTTAATGCTACTTTAAAAAAGGAGGAATTTACCCAACATGCATCAATTTGTGAACAAGATAAAAATAGTGCTATATGATCTGCTTAAATTCTGTCATTTCAACATTAGACTGGTAACGGTAATTAAGTGTTCTACAAATAATAAATTGGCTGCTGATTTATTGTCTCCCTTTCTGTAAATGTTTTGTCTTCCTTTACTGGTTAGATTTTCCACCCTGAGACCACAGACATCTATGACAGGAAGAATATGCCCAGAACTGTCTACTGTATACATGCTCTAAGGTCTGTGTCTGCTGTTCTATATAAGATGTGTGTTTAGATGCAACGAATTGGAGTACAGTACTTCTTTTTTTTTAATTCAATGCATGTTTTATTTACCATGTATTTCATCCATTTATTTATCTCTATTCTATCTAGCTTTTACCTGTTTCGTCTGGGTCTGGCTCCTCAGATCCATGATCTATGTGGCAAAGTAAAGTTCACAGGTGAAACCTATTTTTGTCTTAAAATATTTGACATGTTTTAATTGTTTAAGTACTACTGGTTATTGTCAGCATCTTTATCTGTGCATGTTGTTTTTCCCCCAGAGGAGGAGATCAATAACATGAAGCTGGAACTGGATAAGTACGGTATCCAGATGCCTGCTTTCAGCAAGATCGGAGGAATTCTGGCCAATGAGCTGTCAGTGGATGAGGCTGCTGGTAAGGGTCCTCAAGTCTTGGCCTTTTGTAATTGTGGTTGTCCAAGTGTCTGCGCCTGTGTATTTGCATATAGATTAGGCTAACCTATTTAGTTCTCTTCTAATGGTCACATTTTTTTTTTTTAGAATGCCTTAATCTGGATCCATAAATGTCAAACATGAAGCTCTCTTGAGCTGATTTTTTTTTTTCTGTCCTCGCGTCCAGTGCATGCAGCAGTGATAGCCATTAATGAGGCAGTGGAGCGGGGCTGTGTGGAGAACACGGCACGGGCAATGCGCAACCCCAATGCCATGTTGACTAACCTGCAGGAGCCACTCATGGCCATCTATCAGGAGATGTTGCGCCAGGCTCGCTCTCTCAAAGCTGCCAAAGCATCTGCTAAAGTGAGCGAGACTGAATATTCTGTTGGGTTTTACAGTTGGCAACTGAAAGAGTCCTGATCAGTGTGATACCAATTCGTTTTGATGTGTTTAGGGAAATGGCTCTATGGAGAAGGACATTTATGAGGAGTATCTGACACAGAGTGAGATTCAAGACAACATCGTTAAAGTTAATGGTGAGTTACTCAGTGTTCTGTTTTTTGTATACAGGTTTCATCTGTTATACTGTGCTGAGATGTCTTGTCTATTTGCCATGTGTGTGTGAAGTGCGAGCTGCTGTGGAGTGTGTAGATGAGGCTATAGAGTGTGGCGACCCCCTGGCTCTGATTTTGGCCCTACAGAGTCCCAGTCTTGCCCTTGGAGGTCTTCTCAGAGACAATGCTGACTGGTACTTGGAACAGCTTGCATCAGACAGAGAACAGAAAGCACTGGTGAGAAACTGGTTTTTGCAGCATAAATGCAGTCTGAAAAAAGAGCTGAAGAAAGACATACCCACCCTCTGAACAGTAGGGGAGTACAGACATGAGCTAACACTTCACATTTTGAAAAATAAAAAGTTGCTGAAAAATCTTTTGGAAGATTCTCTTTAGTTTGGCTAGCTCTTGCTTTCAAAACAAATGGATGACCAAAAGCATGTGCAGCTTAAATTTAAAATGTTACATTTATCTCCTGTTAGATTGGGGTCTGCACCCGATTCTTCATTACAATCGGTGCTGAGATGTAACTGTAAATGAAACTAGGCACTGGGTTATGTTTGAAGGGATGTATCACTGTTCCTACATATATTTTCACACAGGATCTGGGATGTGTGGACCCTTTGGAGAAAGATGAGCTGCAGGAGGGTGTCAATGTGGCGAATGAAGAGGCTCAACGATCTCAAGCAAGTCAGTGCAAGACCCAATGCAGTAGTAAAACAAGGTTGTCTTATAGTATGTATAACTGCTAACAGTTTATTTTGTACTTGCACACACAGTGCTGCAGGCAGTGTCCAAAATCAACGAGGCTTTACAACGTGGGGATGCACGTCAGACGGTGCGTGCGCTGATGAACCCAGACGCCCACCTCCCAGATGTCTACCCCTTCGCAGCTGAGCTTTACCAGCGCGAGCTCTCCCCTCTGCAGCAGCAGTGCCCTCAGGTGGCTGACACAGTTTATAGCCTTCCAAAGTTGTGCTTTCCCTCAGAACTGTGAAAGGCTATTAAGTTGTACTTTATATTAATTTCAGTCTTTTCAGTGAACTGATCTAAATTTTTTCTCCACATAACCATTCATTACCAGTCAAAAATGCACAATGAGATGCACAAATACTCATAGTATGTGCCAAAAAATACACTTTGCCAACAACTTTAGATTATCTAATCATCATTTGAGTACATTTTATTGACCAGCAAATGTTATTTTTCTGTTAATCTATGAGAAGCCACCTGGATTAGTTATAATGTGGATCACCAGGCAAGTGTTTGATATTTAATCACCACACAACCCCTTAATCAGATGTCAGACATGTGCCGTTACATATTGTATTCAGCTTGTAAAGAAAGCTTGTACTATTTGATATATTTTTATTTACTGTTCACTCAGCCTTGTATCCACTCATTACTTAAACTTCAGATTTTCCATTGAGTTGCTAACATTTGTAGTGTACACAAACTTCTAACTGATGGTGTAGAGTAAAATTTTATTTCCATGCTAACTTTAAGTGTTGTGTTTAGGAGAATCTCCAGCAAGAGGAGCTGTTTGTGGCTGTGGAGATGCTGTCAGCAGTGGCTCTGATAAACCAGTCAGTGCAGGCTAAGGATGTGGGAGCATTTTGTGCCACGCTCATCAGCCCTGCTGCTGGCCTCTCTGACATCAACGACAGTCTAATGCAGAGGTCAGATGTTAAATAACAATTATTGTCCTGCTCTTACTAATAATATTTCTCAGAAAAATGATGTGCCCAACAAATTGGGTTATCTGCCTTGTTTTTTCAGTTGTGGAGGATGTGCACAGATAAGCTAATTAGAAAACCCTTTGTTTAGGTACTTTGAGGAGCTCTGTGAGCAGAAGGGAAAAGCAGGCAGAGCTCTCTTGACATGGAATGAGTTACAGAGTGGACTCAACAGTGTCAATGCAGCGTCTCAGGAAGAGCATGATCGTGAGTGCAGGCTGCAATCTTTGCATTCCCCATTGTTTTTCTCTCTTTTTAAGTGTTGTGTGCCTGGCAGTAAGCTGATTTGGCTTTTTTTCCCCCTGTCTCTCTGGCAATAGAGATTCTGACCATAGGACTGATTAATCAGGCACTCTGTCGCAATGATCACCAGAAGTCCTTGGCTGCACTGCTGCTGCCCTCCAGTGGTCTGAAAGACATTCTGCCACAAAATGGCAAGCGCTACCATGACGTTCTGACCCGTATCAAGAAGCACAAAGCAGAGGTTGGTATACGGTAATGTGGAAATTGAAATGGTACCTTAGTAAATACTATTTTAATTACATTTATTCTTAAGAGCAGTGCCTGATAGTTAGTTTTTTTTTTTAATGAAATTTTTTTTAAACTGCAGCTTAGTCGGGACCCAGCAGCAGAGCTGTGGTTAGCGGACATTCAGGAGGGTGTGAGGCTGGCCAACCAGGATACTCAGAGAGCACTGAAGTGTGAGTGTCCATACACCTACAAACTGGTCCACCCTGAAACTCTTCAACAGATCATCCATTTACGTATACACAACAATCTCTGGCTTTGTGACATGACTGCTAGATTTTTCTCTGATTTCTGTTGTCAGTGTCGTTGGGACTGGCCGCTGTCAATCAGGCATTAAAGGAAGGAAAACCATCTCAGACCTTGCGAGTTCTACGTCTGCCAGAAGTACTGCTGCGGAGTGTGGTGGAGGAGTGTGCAGATGGGTATCAGACCGAACTGACTGCCCTGCTGCGTGCTAAAACCTTGGCGGGTCAGTTTCATAATCATAGAGTTGCTATTATTTTTTTTTATTATTTCATAATCAGAGTTGCTGCTATTCAGGCCACTAGACTTTTTACACATGTAGAATTGCTGAACCAAAAATGACTGATAATTAATGTCTTGTAAGTTATACTAATAACCAGTAGTTTTACCTTTTTGCATTTTAATGCAAGACAATAATTCATATGTGGTGCAGTAGGTGTAACAGTGTAAAATGCTAAAAATTGAATTTTAAAGTTTTCACCTGTCTGAGGTTTATCTACTAAGCTATCCAGCTGAGTGAAAGGAAAGAAAGAAAATATCTAGTGTCTGCATCAGGGTGTTAGACATACTGTGCAAAATTGTTGGTTATAATTGCAATTTTCTATTTGGTAGCAAGCAGTATATTAGCTACCAGTATTTTACTCTAGTTACTCTACTTTTTGAGTCTTACATCGTGTGTGTGTCTGTGCATGCATGCACATGTGCCTCTGATCAGGTGATAACAAAAGTCCGTGGCTGAGGACTAAGACTCCAGATGGCAGCTCGTACTACTTCCATCTGCAGAAACTAGAAGGCACCTGGGAGAGACCTCAGAGCTTCGTTCAGAACAGCGTCTTCCTTAATCATGAAGAGATCCAGGTATTAACTTTCACCATTAACATGAGTAACATCACAAAATACTCAAGGCTCTTATTAAGGTGTATCATTTGTGCAATATTGTGATGGAGGTATCTATACATCATGCCCTAGTATAAGTAGTGTACAACATAAAAATGTCCTGATAAAGTGGTAGAGAACTAACTTTTAAGCTCTTATTTTAAGTCTTGGTTTACTAGTGTGAGAGATGTTTTTTTCTTTGTAGACTACAAAGCACCCATCCCAATGCATCTGCCAAATGCCATGAATGTAAATGTACACTGGGTGCACGCATCCTCCTTTGTAATCACTTGTCTCCCCCTGCAGGCAGTGTGTAGCAGTGTAGCTCAGGCACACAGCAGGGAGGTGCAGTGGAAGGCCAGTGAGCCGTTGGTGTTGCAACTGCAGACCCGTGCACGAGGCTTCCTCCTCAGACAGCAACTTGCTGAACGAATGCATTTTCTCAACACACATTTGCCTGCCATCATAACCATTCAGGTGAGATCACCCTCGGTCCCTCATGTCAGATGCTATCTCAGGGTTATTGGTATAAAACTTGTTTAACATGCTGAACACTGCTCAAGTTGTCTCATAGTATTTTGTATTTTCCCCAAATACAGTAGTTCAGCCCAGGTATTTCATACAAAACACAGATGCCTAACTTAAAGGGTCCATGTCATTCAAAATTGAATTGATGTGCAAACTTGGCTGCAAACGGTCTGCTTTGGATCCACTGTTTGCATTATGTTCATTTATATACAACTTTCTGTTTGAAAGCAGTTCTGGCTTTTAGTGTTTCAAGCCAGACTACTTTTTGAATGAGGCACAATGTAGCCTTTCATAATAGCAATCTTTACAGCAATCTTAAGGCCACAGTAACAAAAATTTCATGTGTTTTCTCAGTCTCACTGGCGGAGGTTTCTGCAGCAGAGGGTATACAGAATGAGACTGCAATATCTTTATCAGAACTGGAGAGCAGTGGTCAAGGTAAGAACACGGGTCATGCTTGTATAGCATAGTCAAGTGTATAGAAGTTTTTTCTTGTACAGTTGATTTATGTGTTGGTCCTGCTCTTTCAGATCCAGTCTACAGTTAAGATGTGGTTGGCTCGCCGGAAATACCTGGCTCGCCAGCGCTACTTCAGAAGACATGTTCGTCTCGCCACATTATTTAACTTGGTTGCAACTTGAATGCCTTTAGCTGATGTATAGCAAATTGTTGTGTGGTGTTTTTATATGCTAGGTTGGAGCCATTATAAGGATTCAGGCTTTCTTCAGAGCCAATAAAGCCCGTGAGGAGTACAGGATGTTGGGTATGACATTTGTTATTCCTGGACAAATCTATCTGGGGTTGTTTTTTGGACGTTAGTATATATGTATAAATATGTTTGTTTTTGCGGGTGTAGTGCATTCCAGCACGCCGCCTCTGTCTATAGTGCGAAAGTTTGCCCATCTGTTGGAGCTTGGTGATAATGATATCCGTCAGGAAGGGGAGCTGCTGCGTCTGCGGGAAGATGTGGTACGCAGCATTCGCTCCAACAGGCAGCTGGAGGCAGACCTGGACCTTATGGACCTGAAGATTGGCTTACTGGTCCGCAATCGTGTTACGCTGCAGGTTGGAACTATACAGGACATGTCCCTCTTATCAGACATCTGACGTTTTCATTTTTTACAAATAATTTATTAATAATAATTGATTATTATAAAAATGTATGATGATTTGTACAGGGCTCATCCCTATTTCCTATATATTTGACCGCTCTGGATATTCTGTGTTGTTGGGTTCCTGGAGCGCAGGAGGTGGTGTCGCATCATAAGAAACTCACAAAAAAGAACAAAGAAGAGCTGTCCGACATGATGGCCCTGGAGAAGCACAAAGGCCTAAAGTCTTTGAGCAAAGACAACCGAGAGAAACTGGAGGCCTACCAACACCTCTTCTACTTGTTGCAGGTATACCCACTCATCTAGTTTTGGATATGGTTCTTTACACAGATTTTTTGTATTAACACTATGTTGTTTAAAGTTGTACTAAATACAGAAGTATGTGCAGGTCAATTTTGTGTGTATATTACTTCATGCACAATAACCAAAAGCACATGTAAATGTTTGCTCAGACACAGCCTTCCTACCTGGCCCAGCTCATCTTCCTGATGCCACAAAATAAAAGCACACGTTTTATGGAGACTGTCATCTTCACCCTCTTTAACTACGGCTCTGACTGTAGAGAAGCCTATCTACTCCTGCAGCTCTTTACTGCAGCCCTGCGCCACGAGATCAAGTACAGTTTATAAATACATATGCATACACAGACACACATTATCTTCGGGAACATGAACGTTAGGTTCTTGCAGTGTCTTAATGGGTTGTTTGAGTATTAGAGGTTTGTTATTACATGTGCCCTAATGAATGTGTGTGTGTGCACATTTGATAGAATGAAGGTGGACCAGCCTCAGGAGGTGGTGACGGGGAACCCAACAGTCATAAAGATGCTGGTAAGTTTCTACCGTCATGCTCGTGGTCAGAATGCACTGAGGGAGATCCTTGGGCCAGCGGTGCGAGAGATTCTGCAGGACCGCACGCTCAGCATCCGTACCGACCCTGTGGACATCTACAAAAGCTGGATCAACCAGACTGAGAGCCAGACTGGCCACAAGAGGTCAGTATTGGGTGCAGGTGTAGATTCACATTCGTGACATGCAGTATTCACAGATTAAATATCCCGTGATACTATTATAGTCATGTTTCTGTAAACGTATGTTTTATACATGTGTATTAATGTTGTGTATGCTCAGCTCCCTGCCATATGATGTGAGTGCAGAGCAAGCTTTGAACCACCCAGAGGTACAGCAGCGTTTAAACATTGCCATCACTAACCTGAAGAATCTGACAGACCGTGTGCTGCACGCCATCACCAGCAACCTTCATAAACTGCCGTATGTATATAAACTAATGCTGGGCAATGATAAATTTGAATTTTTATCACAATTAATTCCATGTTTTCTGTGCTTAATCACATTGTTATATGCACAGTTAAATAATTGATTCATGTATTTTTAAAGTAGTGATATGAACAAAAGTGATTTCGTTTGCAAACACTGAACAAATAAGATGCTTTTTAACAGCAGTGTTCCATTTGACACAGTTACACAGCTTCAGTTCAAATATTTCTTGTAAATCTCAACTTAAACATTAATGTAATCAAATCAGATACAACACTAAAGCTATTTGCATTCACGTTGAACCTAGCTGTTACCCTGAATACAGTGTAATTAAAATGCCTGTTGGTGTAATGGTCAGGCATCTGGTTACTTTCCTTAGAGTCTTTCCTTAGAGAATCAATGTAACCATAAAAGTATGGTAATTAAGTTTTGTTGTTAGCATATCACTGTGTTGAATCTTCAATTGACTAACAAGAAGTACTCCTGACTTTCTCTGTCTCTATATGTTAGCTATGGATTGCGCTACACTGCCAAGGTTCTGAGAGATTCTCTGCATGAAAAGTTTCCTCAGGCCAGTGAAGATGACATGTATAAGGTAAACGAGGTCATCTTGTCCTATCTTTAAGCATCTCTGCAACAATCTGGATTTGTATTATAGTTTGGTCATTATTTTGGAGGTGTGCATGGGTTATGATTGTATTGGTGTGGTCAGATTGTAGGGAATCTTGTGTACTACCGCTACATGAATCCGGCGGTGGTGGCTCCAGATGGCTTTGATGTGGTTGAGTTTGGGGTGGGTTCTGCTCTTCTGCCTGACCAACGGCGAACGCTTGGCTCCATTGCCCGAATCCTGCAGCACAGTGCCGCGCACAAACACTTCCATGGAGATTCTGTGCATTTGCGTGCCCTCAATGACTACATTACTCATACACACACGAAATTCAGGTGAAGTGTTTGACAGTAAAACATATTTTCACATGTTAAATGTTAGTTGAAACTTGCATGATTTAAATAGTGGCCTAGTGTCTGGAGCTGCTTCTTTCTTCTCACAGGAGGTTCCTGCATGCAGTGTGTGATGTTCCAGAGCCTGAGGAGCGCTTTAACATTGACGAATACTCCGAGATGGTCATCCTCAACAAGCCTGTCATCTACATTTCTATTGGCGAGCTTATCAACACGCACAAAGTATAAACCTTTCCTACGTGCTCATTATTCACATACTTTGTATACTATTTTTGGTGTCCTGTCATAGGGCCTGCCTGTATTTCCATTCCATATCTGCAAAAATTCGGTGATTGTTTGTGTCTGAATGTAGCTACTGCTGGAGCACCAGGACGCACTGTGTCCCGAACAAAATGACCCTCTCCTCGTGTTGCTAAGGGACCTGGGCAAGGTGCCCTCTGTGCAAGCCCTTGTCGGTCAGTCTGTCCTCAGAAATCCACCCTACCCTTATTTTCATACCACTGTTCTCAGAATAGCTTAACCTTTTCAAAATATTCTCAATGTTCTTTCACTGCTTTTTTATAGTGCACATTAAACATGGCCATTGATATTTAAAGAACCAATTAAACTACTGCAGATGTTTGAAGGCATTTAAAGTGCCTAAGGATGTACTGTGTATGATTTCATATACTTTTCACCTGTTTTAAACCCCTGTTTTTAATGGCGCCACAGGAGAAGGTGTTATCAACACTGCAGACTCAAACCTGGAGCAGTACAACAAGATGGAAGTATCCCTGACGCTCACCAACAACTTTGACATCTTTAAAAGCACAGATGACAAACCTGATGCCCGAGGCATTCTGCTCAGGTAAGGTTGAGGGTTTGTCTACAAAGTGTGGGTATTACAAAGTGCTTTGTTTGTTTGGTTTTTTTGTTTGTTTTAAATCTTTGTTGTTTTCCAGCACCAAGCAACTGATAATCGATGTGATCAGAGCCCAGCCTGGGAACACACTGAGTGAGGTTCTGCGATCCTCTGTTTCTCAGGATCAGGTACACAGAACACAGCTTGCTGCTCAGCCTCTGCCTCTTACTTCTCTCTGTCTCGCTGTCTTTTCATCCATACTCTTAATACGCACAGGTGAGTAGAAGGCAAAATTGTCCAAGCACTTTTTGTGTGTGTGTGCGTTTAGGAGGTGCAGCATGGCTGGATGATGCACCGCAGGGCAGAGCGGGATGCTCGTACCCCAGAAAAAATGAAGAGGAATCAATCTCTGATTGCCGACAGCAACCTGACTCTAGAGGAGAAAAAGCGTAAGATTCAGCGCAGCCTAAGGAGGCTGGAGGTTCTGGGAGTGCTCACCCCACCAGACTCTGAGACTCAGATCCTTCAGCTCATTGCCAAGGTACACACACACACTCCCAATTGCTTTCAAAGGTTTATACTTCTTTTGCATAAACAAATTGATGTGTGTAGCTGAAGATGGTGTCCTTTCTTTTTATTTTTATGTGCTGTGTGTGTGTGTGTCCTGTTCACACACTGTTCTCCCCTGTAGGATATCCGTCACCAGCGTCTGTACCGGCAGAGGCGTCAGGCTGAGCTGGTGAAGCTCAAACAAACGTTGCACAGCCTGAACTGCAAGAGCTCCTTCCACTCTGAGCAAGTTGACTACTACAGCCAATACATCTCCACATGCCTGCGCAACCTTACTGCCAGGTAATGCATGCGCACGCACACACACTGGTATACTCAGTAACCCTCAAGAAAACCACAAGCACAGAAATGTGTAACAGATGATAAGTTTGTGTGGCGAAGAGCTCTGTGCTGATTTCACTGTGTACTCTGGCCTTCAGTCAGGTGAATGGCAAAAAGACAGCAGACAGTAAAGGGAAGAAGAGCAAACAGCTCACACTCACCTACACTGCTGCCCGGCTCCATGAGAAGGGAGTCCTGCTGGAGATAGAAGACCTGCCTATTACACAGTAGGAACACATGAGTGCACACACGCGCACACACACACACACTTGTTCTTTATCTGTCTTAAATCCTGAGTTTGTGCAGTTGTTAGACATGTTATCAACAACAAGAAATCTCTATCTGGATAACGACTTCACGTAGCTTTAGCTTATAGAAAAGGCCTAAATCTCTGCTCTGACAGATATTATCCCAAATCTGCACACCTTAAGAGAAAGATGGCCACCCTCAAATCCTTGTCTGTCTTGCTCTGTCCTATGTGCAGGTTTAAGAATGTCATTTTTGACATTATTCCCAGTGAAGAAGGAGGTACCTTCCTGGTTAAGGCTCGATTTTTAGGAGTGGACATGGAACGCTTCCCCTTGAAATACCAGGTAATTGCCAGAATTACACACAAAAATCACATTTTTATGTGATCTGCAAAAAGATTTTTTTTTTTTTCCCTCATTTTAATTTTTCTAATAATTTGCATGAAATAACCCCTGTCAAAAAGCACTATGATGTGGCTGGAGATGACAGTACACACAACTGACACATCAGATCTCTAGACACCCTGTTCACTCTGCTTTTTCTTTCTGGATTTTATGCAGATTATCATACTGGTAACCAATCAAATTGTTTATGTGGCAAAGTAACCAATTGTCATGCCCATAGTATCACACTCTGATGCAACTCTCAAATGCACACAGAGCAGGAGACAATGGTTGAAAAATATAATAATTAAAAATGTGGGACATTCTTACATTAACACCCCCTGTTTCTGCACCTCTGATTTTTTAAATTCGTAACCACAGGATAAGAATCTAGCTTGTAATGTAAAGTAAACATGTTTCACTCTGCATATTTTTGCCCCTTGAGAAACTGTTTGTGTGTGTGTGTGTGTGTAGGACTTGCTGCAGCTCCAGTATGAAGGTGTTGCTGTGATGAAGATGTTTGATAAGGCCAAAGTGAATGTCAATCTCCTTATCTTCCTCCTCAACAAGAAATTCTTCAAAAAGTGATGTGAAACAGACATGGTCAGGTCGTTTAGCACTATACACTAACATCTACAGTTCGTAGTTTTTCACACAATTCCCCAGATATAAATTGCACTTTATTAGGGCTTGAAAATAAAACATTGTTTAAAGAAAACTTAACTTAACTTTAGTATAACTTCATATGATATGACCAAATTGTTATAAGCAAATATACAAGCAATGGTAGTTGTAAGTGAAGTAACTGAACTAATACAGCTATTTATATGAACTATGTTCTATAAATATATGAGCTACATTATATACTTTTTTTTTTTTTTTTTTTACTCTTTTGGTTAGGCTGTACTTGGGAACTATGCAATCATTTTGTATTACAGAGGGGTAAGACCTTGCAGCAGCTTGGCTGGGATATATTTTATAAAATCCCAGGATTTTGTTATCTAATTTGTGTTGACCCTAAATTCTCAATCACTTTATATCACAGATATCTTGAGGTAGCCTATCTATTAAGTTATTATACTGTTATAAAGGGACAATCAAGCTTCTTGTATTTTTTTTTCCATTATTATTATACCTTTCCTGTTTGTATGCAATGCGTTATGTTTTTGTTTATTGAGTCACTGCATTTACTTTTCGTAGGCCCTGGTTGCCTTTCATGCATTTGTAATGACTCTCACTTAATCAGAACACTCCTTAGTAAAAATGAAATGCACCAGTCTAGCAGTATTGGTGTATTTTCCACACTACATAGTAGAGCATTACTCCCATACTACACTCAGTCTACCAGTACAGTGGCTTATGCTTTTCCTACCAGCCCAGAACTGTGTTGCCTGTTCCTAACAGCATAGTGTTGATTTATGATTGACACCTTGACTGCACATGCATTTAGCTCAGACACCCACACTTTACACCAACTGCAGTCAACTCAACTGCTAATAAACAGGTTTGGAGTTCCATGGCACTGGCTGCAAGGGAGGTCAGCAATTATGCAGATCCATTTCAGCCTGGTGTGAGGCTGATTGGCAGTGCTGTTGAACACTGATGTTAAGCACTTAGTAAGCTTGTCATAGTGTTTGTATTTATTTTGGAATTTCTAGTACAAGTATTCAATGTTATCCAGTATTGTAATCAGATCTTCTGTTGTAAATATTTTCTGTCCAGTTTTTTCTCTGTTTTGTTTCATTGGTCACCTATGTGGCTTATTTTATATGCATGTTACTTTTAAATGTTTTACAACATTTTATATGCCTAATGCTTAACTTTTAAAATAAAGTGATCTTTTTCTCGAACAAGGGTTGTAATTACTTTGTGTTTTAGTAAGTACTTATTCAAAAGGGCCAACAATTTGCACTACACTGATCAGCTAGAAAAATAAAACCCCTGTCAGGTTAAGGGAATAGGACTTAATTTATTACAAGAGCACCTGTCAATGGGGGTGGGATATATAAGGCAGAAAGTGAACAATCCGCTCTTGAGACAGAGCATCTCTAAGACAGTTGGTTTTGTAGGGTGTTACCAGTATGCAGACCATTTGGTCTGGTCCCACAGAAGAGCTACTGTAATGCTGGCTTTGATGTGAAGGTTTCAGGAACAGTGCATCACAGCTTGCTGTGTATGGGCCTGTGTAGCCACAGACCAGTCAGCATGCCCACGCTGTGGATCCTTGAAAAAGTATTAAAATGTTTTTAAGGCACTGAAAAGTATTGAGCCTGGAATTTTAAACTGAGTAGCATTAAATTAATTCTAGGGAGAAATGAAGCAAGGATATGTTGGGTTTTTTTTTAAAACCAACTCATGACACTGCCTGTAGCACAGTGCAAATTCAATGAGAGATGGTTGGAGGATGAGAAATGCTGTGGCTAGTTGAAAAATACTGTACTTCTGTTAGAGCTGTTGCTCTGATAAACAGTTTGTTCCTTGTTGAAATCAACTAAATTCTAGGCTATCGTGAGCATGAGAACTGGGTGGTAGAGCAGTGGAAAGGGGTGGATTTGTGATTTCTATAGCATGTTGATGGCTGGGTGTGTGAGCTGCTTACATGGAGAAGACTTGGCACCAGGATGCACTCAGGCTGGCAAAGGCATTTTGATGCTTTGGGCAATGTTCTGCTGGGAAACCTTGGATCCTGGCTTTCATGTGGAACTTATGTGGCAGCAGCCAGGCCTTCTTGTCCAATATCAGCTCCTGACCTCATAAATGTTCTGCAGACTGAATAGGCTTAAATTTCCAACAGAAACTCCAAAATCTCATGGAAGCCTTCCAAGCAGAGTGTAAGCTGTTATAGCAACAAAGGGGGGACCAACTCCATATTAAAGTCTATGTATTTGAGTGCAGTGTCATTAACGTCCCTGTTGGTGTAATGGTCAGGCCTCCCAACAGTCTTGCCCAGTGTATGTATGTATATATATGTGTTTTTCCCCATTAAATTGCCACTTTTTTGAAAGCTCAGGAGTATTCATGAGGATCAGCCATGATCAAGTGCTCCCCTCGTAATCCCCTAGAAGTCTTAATTCTCATTCATTCTTTAGGGGCCCTTGTGGAAAGGAGTGAGGGTCAGTGGATAACTCAGTGAAGTACTAACCAGAGGCTATTAGTCAGAACCATGAACCCATAGCACAAGAAGAGTGGGAGTTGTTATAGCTGCGAAGTGGTGACCAAGTCTATGTTTTTGAATGCAATGTCATTAAAGACCCAATTGGTGTAATGGTCAAGCGCCCCAATACTTTTGTCTATATACTGTACCTCCCGGTGAAGTATATTAATCAGGCGCAGCAGAGCTGAGCTAAACCATTAGTCAGGACCACGAACCCACGGTCTAGTCCATGGTCCCTTAAAACACTTCATCCACGGCGGCCCCATTCACATCTTCCCTCCGCCTGCCTCCTCCCCCTCCGAGCCGAGACGACAACAAACAGGGACGTGAGCTCGTCACAGCATCCAGCCAGTCAGAGAGCCGTGGGGCGGGCCCTAGTTCCCGGTCGGGACCAATCGGCTCCTCCGCGGCTCGCCGGTGCCTGGGACTGCGAGTGGCCGGAGGTAACGGCAGCGTCTCAGCATCCCCACACGCAACCCGAGAGAGAGCAACCTGCGGGCTGAAGGCGAAGAAGGTGAGACCGAGGATGCGGCCGCGGCCCGTGTAAACTGGAGCCGACCTTCATAATAACAATAATAATTTAAATAATCGGAAAGAGAAAGAAACCACTCTTTAAAAAGCACGTTTCCCGAGTGTACGCGACGGACAGGCGTGATTAACGCACTTAACGCACGTCGTAACGGGATATTTTTTCACAGATTTATATATTTTTTTCTTTTAGTTTCTTAAAAGAGGGGTGTTGACAAGCTTGCTGAACTAAATAGACCCGATCGCCCTGCTTATGCGAGTATGTAAATGTATTTTTCTTCTTCTTTTGATTCTTGTGCTTGCAAGTTTTGTAACAAATTTCGGACACTGGAACGCTTTGAACCCTCCGGAGCGGCGCAACATTGTTTCTTTTTGTGTCTCTCGGGGTTAAACCCAGATTGGTTACAAAAAAGAGCCCCTCTCTCCCTGCTGCGTAAGTACAGTAGCAGTAAACACGGCCGAGTGAGTGTGTGTGTGTGTGTGTGTGTGTGTGTGTGTGTGTGTGTGTGTATAAATATATATATATAAATGTGTGTGCATGTGTGGCCAAATTATGACTCTAGTCAAACCGAGAGTGCACATATTTATTAGAAGGTAACTTTGATTCTCTGAGATGTGTGTTAAGTTGTGGATGACAGACCTCGGGGCACAGAGCTGTGGGATGAAATAGAGAGATCACACCATCAGCCATTTACGTAAGTGGAGACGTGTTCACCCTCAACTTGTTTCGAGAGCATGCAAATGGCTACCTTGTAATGTCCTATTTATCACTGCGATGGTGATGGTGGGCTTGATCGTTGGAAGGAAGCAGGCTGGCAGGAAAAGTGACCTGGCATGGATTTTAACACGTCTTTCACAGCAAATAGCACCTCCTTCACACTTTACTTTTTCTTCACTTTGCTTGCTTATTGTTGTTGTTGCTGTTTTTGAAAATGGACCTTGTGTCATACTGGGGCTAAATTCTGTCCAAAGGTTTGAAGCCCCCCTAAGGGGAGGAAGGATTTTGTAGACTGGATTTGGAGATTTGTTCATACTCTGCAGTCTTACTGCTGCTTAGCTCTTACTACACCTTACAGTGCTGTTGCTGCTTCTGCTGGTGGGCAAATCTCGGGGTGCTCCCACCCCTGAGTGAACACAAAGGCCTGGATATGACTCTTGCATCTGCTGTGCCTTTAAACCTGGCAACTTCTCCAGAGCTGGAGGAGCTGCCGGACCTCTTCGCTGTTTTCTGAACTTGTTTTGCAATGTAATCTTGGTGTGGAGTCTCATGAAGCCTCTTAAGGAAATGAGCAGTAAATGTGTGATTATATATACAGTACTGTGTAAAAGTCTTAGGCTCCTGTGAAAATTGTTTAAAGCCATTTATCTGAGCAGTTAGGGACTTTCTGCTAGTACAGAAGAATAAATCCAAACAAACAGGAAAGTGTTTAATAATGTCACAATTTGTTTCTAGAAAGTACTTGAAGTATTGAGAGCTGGTTTGAAGAACACAGGTTCAGTTCCAGGTTTCTCCTCCAGTCTTTTAATGGACTTGTCTGATTAAATCTAATGAAGTATCAACAGAGACGAATCGGGTATTTGATGAGAATTACAATGTAATACTGGGTTTCCATGACAAGGTCTGGGAATTATTTAAACAAACACATAGACATACACACAACCACTGTTTGCTTGGCTAAAATAAAACTTTCTCAGGTGTATCTAATAAAGTTTTAAATAAAACTTTATCCAGTGTATTTCGAACAATTAGGCTTTAGGCAGCTGAGTCAGCATCCAGGTTATATTGCAGACCAAGTTGAGGAGAAGCGAAGAGCCTAGTTTCTCCTAACACCGACTGCTTCTACAGGACAAGTCTGAGCTCTTCTCTTGTTCTCAACTGGATCTGGAAGTCTGTTATTAGCTCCCACTATAAAGTAGAACCTGAACAGAAAGAAGCTGTATCATTATGGACAATATTTGTAGCACCATTGGGTGGTTGAGTCTTTAACCCTGTGGTTTAAACATTCAGATGTCACTGAGATACAAGTTCCCAAACAAGTGACAATCCCCTTCATACCACCTGCTTTTTAGGAATCAGATATACTGGATTTTCTGTTGTTTTAAACATATTTTCTGGTGCAAGCCTGGTGCCCTAAATGAAGTAAATCTTAAGACCTATGAGTGTAATTTGAATAGTTGAGACGAGGACTGGGAAATACGTTGATATTTATTAATATTGTGATAAATTGTGATGCAACAGGACTTTCTGAGCATATTGTCGGAATCATTAGCAGTTTAACCAACTCAGTTGTTCATCATTAGTCTTGTTTAAATTAGTACAGTTTTGATGGTATTTGGTTTTTTTTCTTAATATTTTGACCTGTACTCAACCTTTTAAATGAGGTCATTATTTATGTCTTTGTGAGCTGCCACTCATGTATGAAACATACACTATAAATCGTTGTTATAACTATTTGTGTTCATGAAATAAAAAAGATGTTACCAGAGGAATCTTCCAGAGGGATTAATAAAGTTTTAATCTATCTATATATATATATATATATATTTAGAGAGAGAGAGAGAGAGAGAGAGGGTTTTTTTTTTCAACAGATGTCAGGACTTAACAGATGTCAGGAAAAAACATTGTGACCAAGTTGAGTTCACACCTACAGATTTCATATGTGTGTTTGTGTGTATAGCAGTGCCTGGAAGGAAGGCTATTGTGTTGTTAAATGTATGCTGTTGAAAAATGCCAGAGATGTGCATGAGTGTGCATAGGTGAACTGCATGAAAATTTTATTCTGTGAATGCCCGCTTTGTTATACAATACATAATCCAATAGAATAACCCCACATACAGACTGGGTAGTTTAAAATTATTTAGAGAAAGTATGTTGTGGATAGCATGTTGTAAACACAGCTTCTTTTGTTAAATTCCATGTACAAAAAGGTCAGAAAAAAGAACAGAGTTTATAGGGAGAAACTACATTTACAGCCTCAGAATGATCATCGATAGATCCCATTAGTTAGATTTATAGCAGCTAGCATAAATGTCTGTTTGACTGACATCAGCAAGTGTGTAACCTAATATGCCTTAATGCTTGGTACTATATATGTAGTGCTTTGAGATTTTTGGTGGTTGCCTTGAAGTCTGAGATTTTGTTTTAAGATGATTTTATTTAACATATTGACTTTAAATACATTTTAAATCAAAACCTCCACTCCTTCTCACCATATCAGACTGTAGTTTTTATTTTACTTTTTCTGAAACATAAGCTGCTGCTTAAGCTATGGGCTGCCCTGAGGGCTAAAGTTTAGCTCTGAGGTTTTCCTTAAAGGGCCAGTTCCAATTTTATTTTACCCTTAATGCACACAGATGTGTGTATGTATGTGTGTGTGTGAGCAATGTCCTGACCACTAATGACTATGTCAAGGGATAATTCCATGTCCTGAGGTTAGAAACCGGCCTGAACTGGACCGTGTGTTTTTGACTGTGCTTGGCACTGTGGGTATGAAAAGACAAAGACTAGTGAATGGCGGGTCTTAAAGGAACAGGAGCGCAAGCAACGTAGTGACGGCAGGGATTTCTCCCTCTCTTTCTTTCCCGCCCCCCCTTTTCTCCCTTTCTCCCTCTGCCTACTTGAACTGGGGTTTAAAGCCAGAGTCTCTCATGTCATTGGAATGTGCCACATTTGATCATTGCTCATACAGGACACATACAGCTGTTCCACTTCCACCGTGCATGCGCACACACACGCACACACAGTCCTCAAGTGTAAACTTACAGTTGATCATATGACCCCTCCTCACCCCCACCCCTCCAGTGTCTGGGATCAGTCCTAATCCCTCTCGCTCTCTCGCACGCTTAATCGAAAACAGGAGGCCCATTTTGGAGCCCAGGCCCACAGTGGCCTGCCTAATGCGCTGCTGCACACCAGAATGACAAGGCTACCTTAGGCCATTGGACACAAACAGAACCAGAACTGTTTATTCCATTGCCAAAGATATCAGTCCCCTTTCATAAAAGGCACCTGGTCTGTATTACCCAGATTAGTACTGAAACTGGTTTTGTGACCCAGAGCGAAAATGAGTTGTGAAGCATCTAAATGGTTAAATAGAAATTTTTGTATATTAGGTGTGTAACAATCCACTCAGCCCATCAGTCGCTTTGATTCTGCTATCGATACCGGTGTCAAGATTTGATATTCTCACATTTCGAACATAATTTAAATGTATGGTCATTCAGGCATCTACTAGAGCAGGGCTATTCAACCACAATAGCAAGCGGGCCGGATACGAAAGTCAAAAGGGCCCCCGCGCCGGCTCCGTTTATGGGGGTGGGGGTACGGGGGTCTAGCAACGGTTCTAAACGACAACTCTGACCGTTAAAGTCGTTAGAGTAGA
>JBBJLR010000007.1:7521623-7537666 GCA_037577145.1 Brachypetersius gabonensis | reverse complement strand
TGGACCTGGAGCCTTTTTATCGGGCATACTGTTCAGGGCTTCCTGGAGTTCATCTGGTGTCAGTGGTGAGTCCAATGATATCGCTTGATTATCTGACAATTTCAGAAGAGTTATGTTATCTAGAAACTGGTCAATTTCGTCTTTAAATGGGTTTATAAAAGTCCCTGAAAGTGTTGTTTATTCTTTTAATGTACTGTTTAACTATATTTATGGATCCCCCAATTGCGCTGAGTTCCAGCTGTTCTGAGCCTGTCCGTTTTTTTATTTAGTCCGAAGTTGAGGTCGCCCCCAAGAACAAGTGCACAATCTAGGTGTTCAGAGAGTATGGAGAAAAAAATGTGGAAAAATGAGGGGTCATCAACGTTTGGACCATATATACTGACAATACATAACTTTTTGTTAAATATAGTTAATTTAATGATTAGAAATCTATCCTCTGGATAAATAACTGTGTTGAGTAATGTGAAATTAACATTAACATTTCTATGTATTAAAATTGCTACCCCCATTTGCCTAGAATTATAGCAGGCTGAGAACACATTGGGAAACTCAGGTGTTTTAATGTCATCTGTAGCTGTGGTAGGTCTATTGTGTCTCTTGTAATAAAACAACGTCTGCCTGTAATGTTTTAAGTTGGTTAAATATTTTAACCTCTTTTCTCTGGAGCCAGCTCCATTCACATTCCATGAGACAAACCTAATTGTGCCCATAGATATGTGTGTGTACCTAAAGTTGCACGCTGCATGTGATGCTCGTATGACTGAGGTATGAGCGAGTGTGCGCGCACTGGTGTGCGAGTATGTATTGTATGTGTGTGTGCGCTGTGATGCTCAGATGACTGAGGTATGAGCCAGTATGTACTGTATGTACTGTATGTGTATAACAGGTTTGGGGGCTAAATTCTGAAAAAACTTTGCTTTAGTTCTGCCTCTGTACACTTGGATCAATGTTCATGTGCAGCCCACGTGTGTACCTGCTTATAGAAGCCCCCTGCTTGTGTATGGATGTTTGAGTCTCACACTTATGATGAGCAGAGTGGGGGTTTGACTTATCCGCTGCCTTTACAAACAGAGGATAGATAAAGCTCTCTGAAGCTGAGATAGAGTTTGTGATAGTGTGAGATTACCCTTGTAAGATGAAAACCCTCTCCATCTCCTCTTCTTGTTGATTCTCTTCTGTATTCTCTCGCTTTGACATTTCATTGTGGAGTCTGTTGAGATAGCATGACGGTAAAGAACAGCATGAGAGACAAATGTATTGGTTTAGTCATGCCTTTATTCAAAGCACCATAAATGTCTCATATGAATATGAGACTAATTCCCATTGTGTTGTGCAGAGTGCTACACAAACACTACTGCCTGCCACCCCTACGGCTTACTGCTAACACAAAAGTCTAATTTTTTAAGCGATTACGTATTCAGTTCAGTACATTTTTTTAACCAGTGTACCACACCAAACATACAAAAAATACAATAAATATTGACTCCATTAAACTAGATGTCGATAACTGTAACTGCTATCCCAATTGATACACGCAAGGTAAGACACTTGAATGTGCAGTAATGCTATTCCTATCACCCACACAACTTAGCAACTTAGCAGCACATCATGACCCACGGCCTGTGTGTACTGCGACTAAAACAACTGGAGACCCTCCTCCTATTTTGGGGGTCTGTTCAGACATACCTGAGCACAATTTAATACAAGTTTACTGGGATTTATTTTTGTGTACAGCAGGTTGTTGTATTCTCTTTTATAAAGATATTCAGAAACAGATTAAATTCAGTGCAACTACTCACTGCTCTGTGGAGCATCGGGAGAGACTTGGATGAGGCATAAATGGTGGTAAGACACCATGTAAGAAAAGAATGAAGTCTAAGTAATCAGACTGTGTTCAAATGAAAAATACAAAGTGACACCTGATGTATTTTAAAAATGGTCCCTTTCTCGCTCTTTAAAATATCCTGGGATAATATTCTCATGGCAAAACTGCTATACTGAAGGTAGCGATCATTTCCACCCCAGCAAAAGAGGAAATTATATCTTTTCTGACTGGAAATGCTGAAAACAAAAGATGACAGAAGATGAAAAATGAGTTCTATCACACAGGCATAGAAAAATATTACTCTGTTTTTTTCCATGTTAAAGTACATATATTTGTATCCACAGAAATAAATTAACAGAGGCTAAATAAAAGTTCTTAAATAGAATAGAACAGAAGCAAGACTATCAGCCACATGTTAAGCTTTGTTAAACTAGGTTTTGTTTATTTGTATATATGTTTTCTTTCTTGACATTGATAAATACTTCGCTGAAAGTAATTTAATTTCAAATGAGTGTATTTTCTCTCTGTGAGAGTAAACTAACTTTGTTGTTTCCGCTCACTGACTCTGATTCAGCACGCCATGATGTTCCCGGGAAGTGCAGATTACTTTGTCGTGCTGCAAATATGATGATCACCCAACATTCACCACAATAATATGAAACCAGAGATCTCGCAGCACAGAATATTGCACACAAAATACTGGAAACACAAACTGTTGTTTTGCTGTCTGTGGAATCTGTACATTATCTACATGTGCATTCTGCCTCTTTTGCACACAAGGCACAGCAACCGTGTCCTTCACATTCAGGTTCTCCATGCCTTCCCCTCTTTTGGTACAGTAAACATGAATGGGTATCATGGAATTTCTTTGGGATTGTGAGTTGAGAATTGCACTTCAATTTTTTAAAACTCTAAAACAATACATACACTGTCCAGTTTCCACTCTGCTGTAGTTTCAATCAATGGATTTTGTTTTTGATTTTCAGTGGCCTCTAACAACATAATGAAGCAGAAACAGGCCTTATCAAATTGACTAATTATTGAAGAAAATCTGTAGTAAAGTGACTTTGTTGGTAATGGGTGTATCCATATTAGATTCTAGAATGATGCTTCACTCAACCAGTAGCATTAGCCTAACTAGCATTTCAAAATAAACAGATCCCAGCTGTCACTTTTAATGTCAGGGAAGAGGAAACTGAAAAGGAATGAAACAGAAGTGCTTAAACAAAACATTTTGAATGACAGTAACCCTTCATCAAAAAAGAGAAACCAAAAATAAACAAAACTGGTGTGGATCTTAAGGAGTATGCTAATATGTCAAGCAATGAATGGAAGCTGGTAACCATCCATTAGCATGTCCTTTGAATAATGCTAATTGTTTGCTATTTGTAATTAGCATTACTCCATACTAACTGTTGCAAGTTCATTTTTAACATGAGCCTTTTCCTTGATTATAGTTTCTGCATTATTGAGTAGTCTTGTGATCTGATTTTGAGGTGAATTTCTCTCTTAAGTTACACATCTGAGACTCAGTCTCCATTGACCTCCATGACTTTCTCTGCCAGGATCTCTTGAAAGGTAGAGAGCTGCTTCATCTGCTCCGTCTGCATGGAGTGCCTCCTCAACAGCTTCTTCTTCATTTTGAAGTCTAATCCACGCTTTGGGGACGAGGGAGCTACAGGTAGCAGGATCTTGGTGTTGGAGTGCACAGGTGAGGTGGGCTTTCCATTAGCCCGGATGTCTGGTATGGGCCGTTGGGGGTTGACATTCAGTGGAGGGAGGAATCCAGGTCGTGTGTGTGAAATGTGATCCAGGAGGAGCGTGCCTGAACCTCTGCGCTCCAGCAGGCCTGGAGGCCTTCTCCTCATAGTGATGGGAGACACTGAGTTTGGAATGCTTTCCAGCGACTCTCGAGAGGAGCTGGTGAGCAGGGACAGTGGCGAGGCGTTGTACTTGCGGCGCTCCACGGATACGCGGCCAGAGTCTGGAGATCCAGGAATGGACTCAGGACACAAGTGTGTGTCTGACTCATAATGCTCCATGCGGGTGAGTTTAGGGTGAGGCAGTGCACGAGTCCCCCCTGGCGGATGGCCGGCATTCTCTTGTGACTCGGGCGCTGTGTTTCTGCGGTACAGCGACTGATGCTGCTGGACTTTATCAGCCCAGGAGGAGCCACATAATGCCGCACAGTCTTCCGAACAGGAGCGGTCGATCAGCTTTGGGGAGCAGGGGTCATGTGTCTCAATGCTGTGTCTGCGTGAGAGCAGAGGTCTGCCTGGGCCAGAGATTGAAAGGCCATTCATCTCAGACGACACCTTTTCTTCTTCTGCCAGGTCGCTCTCCACTCGCTCCCCTCTCTCGGCCAAAACACTCGGAGCCACCAAGCCCCAGGGCTCAGAGTTCAGCCTTTTAAGGAGTTTACGCGGTGGTGGTCTCCTCTCACCTGGTGGCCTGTTGGAGGGTAAAGGTAGGGCGGAGGTCAGAGCAAAGCTGAAGATGCCATCCTCCTCCTCTCCAGCAGGAGAGCTTGTAGTGCGGATCTCTACTTCTGATGGAGACATGCAGGCAGGTGAGATTTTGTCGACTACACCCGGTGAGGGTGGAGAATTCAGGTACTGCTTCGTCTTCTTGGTGCCGGAAGGAGAGGTGTCAGTGGTTATAATGATCACCTCTTTGCCTTTGGCTTTACAGGCATCTAGAAGGACCTGCAGGGTTTCTCTGTCACCTCTGTTGATGGCATGCATCAGAGCCGAGGACCCAGAGTAGTCTTTAAGACTTGGGTCTGCTCCGTTCTCCAGCAACAGTGAAACCACATCTTTGCCAGCGTGCTCCGCACAGGCATGCATCAAGGCAGTCCTGCCTGATTTATCAGGGATATTTGGGTCAGCACCTTTCTCTAGCAGATACCGCACCATTTTCTGCCGGGACTGTGGGTCATCATACCCTGCCAGGCAAGCAGCCATGATAGGTGTCTCCCCTCGCTCATTGCCTTCATTGATGTACGCTCCCCCTTCTAGCAGCAGACGCGTGAGCCGAAGCTTCCCCTGGAAGACAGCCTTCAGCAAGGCGTTCCCTTCTGTACGCAGGGCTCCCCCGTCACCCATGGTACTAACTGCTCGCTCACCTTCCTCTCCTTCAGTAGTTGCTCATCTTTAGCTCAGTCCTGGACAACCTGTAGTGAGAAGAAAGAAATATTGTTTTACAGAAAGTAATTCAAGGATTTGTCCCTGTGCTGAGTTGTTTGTGACATTGCACTAAAGGAGAGAATAATGTGATTTTGAGTCCTCAGATAAAAAGGCCTTATAAACTCATTTTTGAAATAGCAGCCTTGCAGTCTGTAGAGGGTGATAAAGAGAAGTATGGTCACCCATTTATACCACTGCTCGTATTATTCTGACTCAATGAAGCTCCAGCACTATGCAATTCTCACAGTATAAAAATATTATTTGAAGCAGGATCAGAGACTCTTTATACACATCCTCTATACACATACCTCTCTTAAAATGGGACACTGGATGGAATGTTTCGTCTTTTAAAAAGATATTTGGCCTAAATATTAAGCTTGTAGAACAGATGCTGGATTCCCTGGTACACAACAGTCACATTTCAGGCATTTCAAGAACCCATTGATCAAATAACAAAGGGCAATCATGCATGGTCAAATGTCAGCAATAAATATCTCTTCTCACCGAAGCAGCTATTTGTTTAGCATTGTATGTTTAGCATTAGGATGCATAACATTTTTAGGGTTCTTAAAGAGTTTTTTGTCTAATATCAGGTTCAAAATTATTAACATGAAATGACCTACGAGTTGTAAAAGTCTTTGCTCCATGCATATCATGCAATTCTGATGAAAACATTAAAACATTTGGTGGCACCTTAATGGGGTTAAGATGCTGAAGAATGCTTTGTATGACTTCCAGGGACATTCAAGAATCTTAATATAGTTTCATACGGTTCTAGATTCTTTAAACAGAAACAGTGATATCACCTAGTCACAGGAAGAATAATATTATCTTTTTATCGACTAACAGAATACAAATTGACTGTTCACAACATATGAAACCTTTTGAATTCTATTACAACATGTCAAAGCTAACATGGATGAGATGTATCCATTTGTAAAAAAACAACAACTTTAAAACATATATTTAATGAACAAGATTAGAAGCAGAACTGCAGTGCAAAATTAAGAATCATGCATATTAAATTATGTAGTTAAACAAAGAAAAAAGCTGTCGTTTCCCACCTACAGGGACTGGTAGACAAACTTTCAGTGATATGGTTGTATATTCTGCCCTCATTAGCAATATCTCCTCTGCTATGGCCACATTAACACAGCATTATCTGACAATGAACCAACAGCTGTCTGTGGACGTGGGGTGAGTCAAAGCACTGATTATGATGATCAAAGCAATAAAGGCAGCATTCACATATTGTGCACAGCACCGAGGGTCTCCCATCAATCTTTGTTTGTGAAACAGAAAGCAGAGAGAGATGCTCATTGCGCACAAACAAGCTTGATGTGGTAATTAGGAAAGCATTACTACAACAGCACTGCGGGTGGAAGTAAGACAGTGAGAAAGGGAGGGGGCCGGAGGGAAACTGACAGACATAGAAAGATACAAAGGCATGGTGTGTTCCACTACTATGGATTTATTCATGGTACAGCTTTATTCACAACGATTTCAAATTCATTGTGACCAATATAAGTACCCAGTAGATTTATACAAGTACCATGTGGAGAATGCACAACCTCCTGTCACCAGCATATCGAGTGCTAGGACTGGAATGTGAGGGATGGCAAGAAGTTGATATAGGTTGACAGAGTGAAACTAGTGGATCTGCATGTCATTTCACCATATCATTGTGTGCTCGTGCAGATTGATTCTCAAGTGGCAGTGGAAGATGGAGAGGGGGAAGGGATCTGCTGGTCTGATGCCTTTCCAGTGGAATACAGTTCATCTGAAAATCCATCTTTCATTGTAAATTTTCCATCATAGATATACACATCTGTCACCTCCTAAAACCTTAAAAAGGTTTTTCTTAAAGCATATGTAATGGGATGCAGAATGTTCCCTTTGGTCTTGTAGGGTGTAGAAACCCACCACCATGACAAGAAGCACAGTGGTTTATTGCCTCAGATCTTTAGCGGTTCCCACTAAATCTGAAGTTCAGAGAATCTTCTGCAGGGAAGTAATAGCATTCTTTTATATTTCCTCACTGTTAATTGGCACTACTTGAACACCTTACACTCTCCTTGTTCTCCAGCTCTTCATTTGCATTGATTCTGAAGTTTTTAAAAGGCTTCACCAAGAAAGAACACCCATCGTCTTAGAATACTGAAGGCAGACTAGACAGAAAATCTGCTGTTTTATGTTCATTTTCAACATTTCTTTTAACTACTTGGCCAGTTTCTATGATGAGTTGACTGCAGATTTCCTTTATACTGATTCTGCAGGATGTGATGGAGCCTCAGTATGTCCCATCCTGGTTCAAAGGCTCTAAGGTAACAGGTGTTCCTTTGCTTCTTCTCTGCTCTGCTGCCAGGTACTGAACATGGCAGCCATAGTTGGGAAAGAAGAGTTTTGGCAGAGGATCGAGGGTGTGTTTGTGAGTTACAGGTTATGCTGTACCTGCACTGACATTTCTTCTGTCTCACTCCCACATGTCCACTGAGTGGATCCAGGCTCTGACTGAGACCTGAGACCTGAGACCTGGGCTGTGCTGAGCCGAGTTTCCTCATTACTCATTCCCTGTGATTGCACACCATGCTCAACCCTAGCAAGCTGTAGGAGCACTTTTGTGCATACTGATAAGCACAGAAGGAGAGAGAGAGAGAGAGATAACGAAGGGGGACAGAGAGAGGTGGAGGAACAACAGTGTGCATCTTAGATGCAAACACCAAGTTGAGTCTTTTTCTTCGGAGAACCTGAGGTTAAAGAAAGTCTTTTTTACTGGTCGCAGACACCAGCTCCATGGATGAGTCATCTTCTGAAAGAGCTCGGATCAGGACTGTGAAACAAGGGCTCTGGTGAGAACATTTATGAGCTATCCACAATGAAGCAATTCAATTTCATCTAGCAATATCTCTATTTAGACCTGCTCTTGTCTTTAATTTGCTGCAGGGGTGAGTGCTTTCTCTCTCTCTTTCAGTGTGCTGGTTTAAATGATGGCAGAAAGCTTTCTGGGCTCTCGGCTGTAATAATTCAGCTCAGAGGACCTGCTGATCCTCTGCTCTGCTAAAACACACTCCAGTAAACACACGCTGTATTACAGGGTTATATTGGATAAGGATGGAGCTGCCCGAGTCACTGCTGTGATGTTTGTCTGGGTGGCTTGTTCAAGCAGAATGAATTGGCCCAATTGGTCCAGTCAGGAGAGGAGACGCTCTGTACTCTCCTCTCTCTCACTCTCTTGATACTCCCTCGATTTCTCTCTTACAGCCAATGCTTCATGCTCAGCGTGTCCCTGTTTGACCTTTGTATGTGTGTGTGCATGTGCATGCATGTTAGTGCAAGGTGGGAGATAGTGTTTAACATGAATCAATATCAGGCAAAAGTAAGCATCTCACACCAGTTGGAGTGATGAGCTTCTGTAGAGGGGTTTCTTTTTACATATAACTGAAACACTCAGTAAACAGCACTGGGGGTGTAAACGACCTGTATGAGCTGTATGTTCTGATAGGGATGAGCCCTATACAATTCTCCCTGGTGTCCTGACGACAGAGAAAGGAAATGAACCACAAGTCTTCATCCTCATGCCTCTGAAACCCAGCCCTCTCTCTTCCTTTACACTTTGCTGCCTTGCGATTATTCCCCTCCTCTCACCTCCCCTCCCCATGCACACCTTATGAAACTGACTGATGCCAGTTCTCCTTGCTGTGGTTGAGGTTGTGGGTTGGTGGGGGAGTTTCAATGCGTGGGTGGACACATTGTTAGAAATTAACAAAGAGCTCAGAGGCTGTCTCCTGCCCGCTGTTTTGCTCATTATATCTCGATGCTCCATGCATATGCATTGCCCTTCAAAGGTGCCACTCTAGCCTGTAAGAACAGAGTCCACTGGTAAAGCTCCTGCATGAGTTCCCACTGCTGTCTCTGTGGTGGGGTTCACTGTCTAAAAGGTATAAAGGAACCAAGCTGGCCCCGTTCCTTCTACTCCTGTGACCCAGTCATATCTGATGAGTCCTTTCATCTGGGATAATGCTGCTTTAAGAGGGAGCACAGGTGCTGGTGGGGAAAGAGTACCTCTCTCTATCATCGAGAACAGGTATTAGAGGGCTATGCCATTATCATTACTGGGCCCCTTCCCCGGCAAAAAAATGACTTCCTTCACATTTCAGTACATTTAAAAATATCCTCTAAGTGAACATCATGGCAATACTGCATACTTAAAATGTATTTCACCTCCACCAACGCTGATACGTTCTATTCTTCCAAAACTACATAGTTTCAGATTCTCATACAAAATGTAATATAAGACCAAGAGAACCTGAGGAGACATAAAACACAGCTTTTCAATGATCATTTCTCATTAAAGAAAATACATTTTGTAAACTACTTGAAAAAGTAATTTCCTGCTAAACTTCCTATAACAGAACATCACATTGCTCAGACCAGACAATGACAAAATCTTTATTTTCTTTTGAGTAATTCTGAGGTGGACTTCAAATCACTGCATAATCCAATTGTGCGTAAACGTCAGATTGCAAACTGATGATGACATTCCTCTTGCCATCTTCTTTTTATATTCCTCTTAGGTTGTAATTGTTAGCAGCTTTATCATGAATGCCATTTTTGTTCACTCCGGTGAATTCATGAATCACGAACACTGACCTTATCTGAGGGACACACAGCCTTCAGTTACTTAGACGTTCACCTTGGTTCTGTTGGGATGTCACTGTTTTCTCTAGTTGCAGATACTAATAACTACATTTGGGTAACTGCTTTATTGACTAATTAAGGGGAGAATATTTTTACCATAGATAGCCAGTAGGTGTTGGATTTTACCTTCCATAAATTAAACGATCACTTAAAAACTGTATTTTGGGGGTTTAGTTGTTCAACCTGGACACATTCCGTTTCCTGTCCTCTGTCAATTCTTCTTCTGCTGCTTGTTTCTTGAAGATGTTTTAAAAGAACTTAGGCCATTCAAAAGGACTATATGCGCCACCCTACTACCATAAGCCTATTTTCCTCCTTTGAATAATCCTGTCTGTTCCGCATCTCCACCCTAATCTAAGGAAATCATATTAATTCTTTGTGAAATAAAGAGGAAAAATGTTCTGATTACGGGGTACGCATTGCAATCTAGGAACAAAAGAGTAATTTCTATCTTGTTTCTGCCCATGAATTAGATGTTTTTAAATAAGGTATTCAGGCTAAACAGTCCAGTATGGCACGTGAAATGGATAGCCATTAAGAAAAATAGAAAATGCAAGATAAATCAACAAAATGTTAATTAAATAGCTGTTATTAATGTTTATTAATAACATTATGTTTTATTCATTCAAAAGGCAAATGCTGATAGCAGTATTTTTGGAATGTGTGCATCATTAAATGGCTACTTGTGTAGATTATGGAACAACAGTTCTGTTCTTCACAATGTTTGCAACATTTTATAGATCCACACTGGGAACCCAATTTTCACATTTAACACTACATGTATTTGTTTTACCAAACAACCCTGAACATTGCAGTTAAAACTGACAGAACCAAGCAAATGTTGTATTATGCTCCAGACACAGGGTCATTGACAATGTGCTCACAGACTTACACACACATACACACTCTTTATGGCTACATCACAGGAAAAAAAAAATCGTCCTTGAACATTTTCTGCAAATACAAAATGCAATTGCCTACATTCTTATTTGTTGCCAGAGGTAGCTATTTTATGTTCAGCATTTGAGTGTGTTTTCCTGTCTGTTGGCCTGTCTGCCATGTGTGTTTTTACAGAATATGGGAGAATGAAGCAGTCGCTGCTCTTTTCCATCAGGCCTGTGGCTCACATCAGCATCACTGTCCAAGGTGCTGAATAAGAGAACCTGGGCTAAAACTGTTTCTAATAAATAAACCACTTAAACATATAATAGCATCTAATGCTATTTATAGTCAAAGTGTCAAATGTGGGGTTCATTCCCTACGTCAGCTTGTGCCTCTGACGCAATCCGTTGATGAAGAAAAGAAAGGAACAAGGATTCCTGTCATGAGCAGGTGAAGAAGACCTAATTCATACAAGCCAGGCTAAAACAGTGCAGATGCCTTCACAGCCATAAAAGACCATATTAATTTATACATCTGCAGCATTTTTAATTCACAGGTCTGCTATGTTTACACTGCTCTTTTTTATTCAGGTTTTTAAAGTGATTTTGTAGGGTTGTTTTTGGACAAAAATCTTATGTAACCCAGAGCACACATTCCAGCACTCCAGCCATCAGGCGCAGCCTCCAGATCTCCATGTGGGGCTGCAGAGCTCTCAGCTGCCACCACGAGCATCTCACACTCTGTCTGGACCTCCTTCTCATCAGACCCGTTTCCAAACCCTTCATCATAAACACACACGATTCTAAATATAGGACACCTGCGGATCAGCCCTGGAAAAAAACATATAATGGTCCAAAATATATCCAAAAGGTTCTATTACCTTTCTTAAGTTCTTGTATTAGTAGCTCTGGCTCTGATGCTCTGATGCATCTGATGCAGGGTGGGGGGGTGTAGGTGGAGGTGCAGGGGCGGGGGAAGAGAAGGGGGGTCCAGATTATACAACTGAATGAAATCAAAGAAACGCTTGAAGATCTCTTTAAGAATATAGACCTCCGTGTCTGACACTCTGCTGCTCTGAAAGTATATCCGATATAAGTATATCCGAAGTGTGCAACAAAACACAAGCTTCATAATGCAACCCTGGTTTACAGAAATGCAAAAATAAAACATCAGTGAACGGAATCAAATGGCAAGACAGTGAAAACATTTATAGTCCACAAGGATGGTCACTTTATACTCAGAACATCTCAGTCTTACCGTGGCTGCACTGTTCCCCTCTATATTAATTCCATAGGCGCTCTGCTGGTGCGTGTTGCCCCCCAGTTCCAGCGTGTGTGTGAGCTGCTGTGTGAGCCTGCTGCCTGCCTCTGCTCCGTGTTAAACCGGTCCCCCTTCCCTTCCCCCAGCACTGCATATCTTCACGAGTTTTCTGAGGGGGCGGCCGGTGGGCAGACGGTGGGAGTGAGCTGGGACGGACGGAGGCGAAGGACTGGCGACCAGTCTGCTGCTGCTGCTGTTCATACACTCACATACACACACAAACACACACATACACACAACCTGTGCGGACGGGGCTAAGCACTCATCTCCCACATCAGCGTCTTTAGGCTTCCGTGGGGTCCTTCAGAGGTGCAGACGCATCTTTCATCATGCTTTCATCTTCGTCACTTTCTCAGCTCTTAACTATTAAAGCTGTAAATCAGCACATGACTGAGCGTCCAGGGTTTCTGCAATTACGCAAAGCCTCAAATGGCTAAAAGTGTCCAGGAGCTTCTTCAGATACTTTAAGATGCACCCAGTGCTGACAGAGGCATTCAGTTTCACACACACACATGTGCATGTGCATATACGTACACATATATACACACACACACACACACATTCATATACACACAGTTTGGTATCCCTACATTTTTGAGGACATTTTATTTTCTCGTGTGAACCTGTAGATGAAAAATACCCCATGTACATATTTTTGTTCATTTGTGAATTTGTCCTTAAATCACATTTTTTTGTTGTACCGTTTTTTTCTGATATTTCTATGATTATGAGGAAGTTCGGCTCTCACTAATAGACAAATACAAGACCACCTGCACACACACACACACAAACACACACACACACACACACACACACACACAAACACATACACTGTTTGGTATTACTATGTTTGTAAGGACATTTAATTGACTGTGGCTGAGTAATACTGAATACTGTATAATACTGAATCTAACCCTACAACCCTACAAATCTAACAAGCCAAAATGCACCGTATTGCTCATATAGTTTTCCCCCCAGAATTAGTAGAATTTGTACTTAAAGCAGCACATTTCTTTGTGAAGACCAGCAAAATGTCATCAATTGTACAGTTGTGTCTGATATTTATATAATTAGGAGGGCATTTGGCCCCCGATAATTGTTAAGTATAAGACCCCCACCAACACACACACACACACACACACACACACAAATCCCTGCCAATAGGACGGGATGCCCTGGAGCAGCCTCACATGAGTCTACGGTCACCATGTCCAATGGTAAGCATCAGGTATTAATCTCCCCAGAGAATGTTCTGTCCAGTACCTTTGGGATGGGCTGGCGCAGCAAAGGGAACTATCTCACTATTAATATAATTTATTTTAGGTGTCAGCAAAATTATGTCTGTGTGTCGCTGTCATATTGTCACAGCAGAGCAGAAACACAAGATGCTCATCACAATGAATTGTGTAACACTGTACACTAACAAATATGTAAAAGTGTGTCAATTGGCTGTTGCCATTGGTTTTACAACTGGAAATTGTGCTTAAATTGGATCAACTATGCATATTTTGCATTTAGACAGTCTCTTCTGACCTCCATATCTGAGCAATGTTATCACACCCCTGCCCTCCTCCTCCTCATCCTTCTCCTCCTCCTCCAAGAATGTCATACTGACTGTGGCTCTTCCCTCTGATATGCAGGTGTTGGTAGGTTGTATTGTGGAGAAAATTCAGCCTCTCAAGTTTTAGCTGTAGTGCAGATGTGGCTGGAATTTTGTCACTTGCACGTCTGGCGGAAAAGCACATTTTGGCTCAGCATAAATCTTAAATATTGCTTTTTATAATTTGCAGGCTAAATAAATATTGAGGCACTCTTCACAGAAAGTAGGGGTGCGATACAATTCCCAGACTGCATAAATACTAACTCAGTGACTGTAGCTATTATAGAACACAGTTTCTATGGTAACAGATTCTGTGGATTCCGACAGAAGCGTTCCCACGGTGACATGCACATGCCGCTGAAAGAGAGAGAGAGAGAGAGATAGAGGGAGGCTAGAGTGACAGTCCTGAATTATGAGCTAAAAAGCTGCTAAATCAGAGATTTTTTTAAATAGATAATGAGAGTCATGTTCCAATATATTTAATTTTAACACCAATTACATCCTTTTGACAGCCTGCTTCATTATATAAACGATATATCTGCCTAAAATTCATTAATGTGCAATAAATACACTCATCAGTATGCAAATATGAGCTAACTGCTGTTGTAATTTGGAAAATAAAAACCCTGAAATTCTTCTTTCATTTTATAATACTAATATTACCCAAAACCCATTACCTGGTAAATGAAAGGATTTATCCAGAAGCTCAAGTCATCTTGCTTTCCAAGGATGAGTTGTCACTGCAGCAAGCTGCGCAATACTTATAGTTTCAATTTTTTGACAAGTTTAGGCTGTGCATTTCTGCAAATATGCAACTTTAGTCTCATTGGTTAATTTTCACATCGTTCCTGGGCAGGTACAGAAAAAAAGCACATTCACTTTTATGTATATGGAACTCATTACACACTTGAGCTGCTCTTGATGAAAAAGACAACTCAAAGGGGACATTTTCCTCATTAACTTACCAGGCTTAAAGTGCTGTGTTCATAATCCATAGTACTGTGTTTATAAACACAAAAAGAGCTGTAATATTGATTTATATAAATGCTGTCATGCCATTCTGTTAGCATTTCAGCCTTGGTTAGATTTTGTGTGGTGAGACAACCTGTGTTGCACTGTACAGTAGTTGAATTATCTAAATAGAGGGGGTCTATATATTGTACCATGGGTTGGCTCTACATATAAAATTTTAAAAGGTAAGCTAGTTATGAATTCTTCAAAAGGAAAACAATTCGAGATTCATGGAGTCTTGAAAGAAAAAAAAACGTCCTAAAACGTTTATTATTATTATTATTGTTGTTGTTGTTATTATTGTTATTGCTAATGTGCTACTGCAGAACTGACGGAGGAACTCAAAGTTATCAAATGTGTTTTCTAGACGGAACCCATTCTGGAGCGCAGCGAGATGGATTTGTTTACAATCTGTTTGGCGGGGAATTTCGGATCATAATTTTAGCAAGTCAGAGCTGTATTTAAATTACAGATGGGCTGTAAATACAAGCTGGTGTGCATGAATTAACAGTAATTGTCATTGTTTTCTTTACGAAGTGATACAGTACTGTTTCTGTAGCAGTACAGTGACATTATCATGACGATTAGCTTAGCTTCCTAACTTCTCAGTCCGCACAGCCTCTCAGACTTTTCAGCTTTTGCTGGAAATGATCTCCTGCAGAAATGACGATACCTTAGGAGACGTTAGCAGGAAAATCAGGCCTTTTTGATCAAAAATTAAACATAAGATGTTTTGCCAGCAGTATAAGTTACTATTTCGACAGCTCAGGGACTCAATCAGTCTATTCACTTTAAATAGGCAGCTAATAGCAAACCTTTTTTCTGTATGTGGCACTTGGGCACCAAACAAGTTCTGTCTTTTCCATGATTCTCAGCAGGCAAGTTTAATATATGCTTCTTTAATTTAGCAGAATGATTAACTAGCTGTCTCCCCTCCAGTGCACGCAAAGGGGGTTTCACCAATGTTTCAATATTACCGTGTTTTGATGTGCATTCTAGAGTAACTGCATAAAACACTGCATGCACTTCGCCACCCTTCACGTGTCAAACCACTATGAATGACTTGTTCATTGGATATATAATTTAAAAACGTGGATTCAACTTTACACCTTTGCATGATCACTTTGGTCCATTTCCAGACGACACACACTTTAGCACCACATGCCTGAATGATGGCTGGACGAGGGCGTGGCAGAGGACGAGGTCAGATGAGTTTCTGCATAGAGGCAGTAGGAATAGGGAAAGGAGAAAATCTCCCACCTTCAACTGTCCAGCCTACGCCCCTCTTTCCTGTGAGTTACATTTAAAAGCACGTTTCGCATTACAAATCACCACTCGTCTCACAAACCACTGGATGAGTTTAGATTTGACCAGTATTTCATACTGATATGAGGTATTGTATTTATTCTTCTCTGAAAAAGTTTTTTAGGTATGGCTGGGCTACTACTCTAAAATGTATATTTATATATATATATATATATATATATATAGATATATATAGTGTGTGTATATAAGGAACACT
>JBBJLR010000007.1:7505120-7518758 GCA_037577145.1 Brachypetersius gabonensis | reverse complement strand
TGTGTGTGTATATCATGTACAGTAAAACCCTACTTGTCGCGGGTGTTACGTTCCAAGAGCACCCACGTATAGTGGAAAATCGCGATGTTTGTGGTGTGGTTAAAAAAGGCCCAAACATGCTCTAAAAAAAATTTAATTTACAGTAATAAAAATGCGGGGCTTTAAGAAGAACACAACGAAAAACAAGCGAACACATTTGAGATGCTCCATAGAGGAAATTCTGGACTGCATCTGTGTCAAAGGGTAACAGCCAATCAGCAGCAAGGAGAAATAAATATCGTTCTAGGATTGACTGCTTTCAAACCACACGCCTCTTGAGTACAGTGGTATTTCACCACCCTTTGTGTTCTCTGGACAGTGCAAAAAAATTACAGTAGTTTATATATGGAAATGTAGCTGAATTTATGTTAATATTTGTGTTAGTAAATGATATTTTTCTTATTAATTTAGCGCTAATATGCATGAACAATTATGTATTGCCACGAATTGGCGGATATCTGCAGTTAGTGTGGGGGTTTCAGCGAACAATTATTAGTTTGGTTCTCAGAAAAACTCTGCAATGAACTGAAACCGCAACTGCTGATCTGCATTAAAGTGGGGGTTTACTGTATATGTATTTATTAAATAGTATTAGGGTTTTAAGTTGTTTAAATTCCATTCAACAACAACTTACAATACAAATATTATAACAATGTCTATGAACATTACTAGTAGAATGAATGATTATTATGACTAAATGGCTCTTCTCTCTGTCATGTTGTTCATATGTAAATAGCCCTTGGAGCATAAACCAGTGCCCTTGCAGACCGGTGAAGAGGCAGAGTACATGTTAGCTCTAAAGCAAGAGTTCAGAGGAGCTATGAAGACTCTGCCTTTCTACGTGCGACCTGCTGCACCCAAGAAAGGTCCCAGATTCTTTCCACTCAGCATTACACCACTGAGGATTTGGGATTTTGAATGTACTGCTTCAATAAGCGGTATCATTAAAGAAGGAATCTCACTAACAAGCCTAGGGATGAACACAAACCTCAGATGAACATAAATAAACAGTTGGATGTGAAAGTATGATCACCCTTGGGCAAATTATACATTTTGTTGTAGTGCACATCTGCGTGGAACATGACATTGTAAATTTTAAAGCACAGTTCTAATATATTTACTGAATTGGACATATTGAAAGAAGAAACACGAAATGTGGCATGTGTGCATATTTGGGTACCCCTTAAATTGACAAGATATTCAATCTGGTTTTTTTTCTTTCTTTGGTATCTTCACTCACTTTTTTTTTTTTTTTTTTTTTTGTCAGGATTTATTTATATTTAGTAGAATAATTTTCTGATCCCCCTGGTACCACATAACTCCGAAGCATAATAGAGCCCCCTTAATAGCTGGCAAGATGTTATGGTTATTGAAAAGCTTTCGTTTTTTTCTCTAAACATCTTTGGTGATTGCAGTGTTTGTTTTATCACACCAAAGCACTTGATTCCAGAATACAACTGTTTAACCTTAGTGTTGTGCTGAACACTACAGATGTTGACTTCTGTGATCACAGTTACCTTCTGATGACTGTTCTATATAGATGGTGTTTGTGCAGTAACACATCACAGTGGTTCAGTACATCATTATTCCTGTTCCAGCCAAATCTTCCTGTAGGTCCTTGCAACTGTTATGGGGTTTTGCTTTGCATACCTGGCACTTCTACATTTGATAAGCCTAAACTTTGTTTTACCTAGCTTGACAATTTTAATTAATTGTGATAAACTGTTTCTTTTATGTAAACGTGAAAGTCATGAGAACATAGACAGTGTCATATTTACAATTTTATTTCTTTTTATGCAGATATTTGACCTTTTTTTATTTTCCCTTTACTAGATGTGGAACGTTACTCTGACAAATATCAAAATGTTGAACCATCTGAGAATATCGTTGAATGGAGCCAAGGTAAATGCTTTGTCTTTTTTTTTAATTGATTTACTGATTTGTCTTGAGTAGAGTCAGCCTGTAAGATACGAGTGGACTGAATGTTGAACTAATACTCAATTAGAAGTTTTATGCAGTGATGTGAACAAGG
Source organism: Brachypetersius gabonensis (assembly GCA_037577145.1). Classification (NCBI taxonomy): domain Eukaryota; kingdom Metazoa; phylum Chordata; class Actinopteri; order Characiformes; family Alestidae; genus Brachypetersius; species Brachypetersius gabonensis. The sequence goes on along the minus strand of JBBJLR010000007.1, from coordinate 7,516,687 downwards.
TCTATTCCATTAGATCATCACTCCCGTGGAGCTTCTGAAACTGAATCAACAGCATTAATTGAATGACAAATTACCATGAAGTCAGGACTGGTTCTCGGCACACTAATTAAACCTGCAATGTGGCAGCATTGAGAGCCTGAAATGATAGTGTCAGGCAAATTAAAAGTGACAGGCTGAGATAGCAGTAGAAGGAAATGGTTCCATAGTGGCTCATGGTTGTAAATCAAACAGCAGGAACCCAAGCAGCACTTTAGCTTTAGCTCTTAGGCTTTAGCTCTCAGCAGTACAAGACTGTCGTTCTGTCGTTCTGTCCTCTACATAAATATTGGCACACCTTGTAAAGATTAGTAAAAAAAAAAAGTAGCTTCATCTTACACAAATGTGTAGGCGATCTGCATGCCATAGAAAGATATTAGTGTTGCATGTGCGTAGCTGGTGCATAGCAGGGAGGCTGGTTTTGCTTAAAGCTGCGAGTGTAGAATGGGTAAATGCAAATTCAATGAGAGATGGTTGGAGGGTGAGAAGTACCATGGCTGGGGCTCCAGTAAATACAGTATGTACCTTATTGAAATCAACTACATTTTGGGCTGGGGTTTTTTTCTGCTGTCATTTTCCTTCTTAAAGGGCTTGAAAAGTTTTTAAAAATCTGTGAATTTGCACTTTAAAAATGTGCAGATACCCTGTGTCTAGAACCCCACTGAAAACCTGTAGGGTGAGCTGAAGAAGAGAGTGACCATGGGAGGACCTAAGAAACCTGGATGATTTGGAGAGATTCTGGAATGATCTCAGATGACACTATAGCAGAAGACTCAGAAGACTGTGGTTGTGCAAAAGATTTTTTTTTCAGGATGAGATAAAGCTACCTCACCACCTACTTCTAACCCTTGCTAATCTTTACAGGGGTGCCAATAAGGAGAACACTCCGTCTATCTCTCATCTATGTCTGTCTGTTTATCCATCTACCTACCTACCTATCCATGAATAAGGGTTTAATAATTGATCTGATTTTTACAAAGGTCTTATATAGCATTTTTTTTCTTTTTTGATTAACATTTACATTTAGGGCATTTAGCAGACAAGTTGATGATGAATCATAAAACAGTGTGTAGACCAGGGGTCACCAACCTTTTTAAAACTGTGAGCTACTTCATGGGTACGGAGCCATACTAAGGGCTACCAGTTTGATACACTGGTTCAGTGTTTTTCAAATCTTTATAAATGCAAATGTGAATTTTAGAAGTCCATGGGCTACTCATGTGGTACTTGAGGGCACCAAGTTGGTGACCCCTAGTGTAGACTATATTCAGAATCTTTTTATTTAATATTACATGTAAAGAATGACAAAAAATGAAAAAAGGCATATTTTTTCTTGGTGATAGGATTTGACCTTGAATTGAAATAAAATGTATTTGTGAAGTGCTTAGGGTGTCCCACAAGAAGTTTGGAGCTCTTTTTGCAAACTTGCAAAATAAAATCAAACAGTCTCGTATTTCGTGAAAGAGCATATGAATGTGTTCCCAATGTCCGTTTTAAATTGTAAGTTTGTTAAGCAGCGCAAGTGATGTTTTTTTTTCTTCATTAAAACTTTATATTGCTTTATTAATTAATTAATTGGTTAATTACCACATGTAAGGTAATTGATTATCATTTGTTGTTTAGGTAACTATTGCTATCCTGTTTCAGACTGGAGGCGCTTGCCAAAAGAGTTGCGTGTGCGGGTGAAGAAGCTTCCAAATGAAAGTGAGTGAGCAACAACGTGCAGATCTGACCAGATAAACTGTTCTGCACGGCAGACACATGCCGACTAGCCAGCCCACTCCCTCCTTTCCCCAGAGAGGGTGGCCCTAATGTGCAGCCACCTTACAGACACAAACCACTGTGAAACGTCACACTGACTTGGTGGGAGAGACACATTTGTGCTTCAGCCTTACAGGGCATAGAATACAAAATATGCACACAGAGATTTTAGATAATAATTACATCAGGCTTTAAATGCACTTCTTTGAAAAGCAAAGTGCCGCTTCTTGTTAGCGGCGTGAATAACAGGTCGCTTTCTGCTGCAGCTGTGTGTGCTCTTGCAGCACTTAGGCCTTTCTGTAGCCACACGTCTTAAAAGAGGGTAAATGGCATAAATTAGAGCGCACAGAAGATGTGGCCTGTCTACTAGTGCTTAAGTGGTGAAGGTAGGCTCTGACTCATTGCTGTCTCAGGGAAAATCAGGAAGACTGCACTCTGCGCCATTACACACATCTGCAAAATAAAAGGCGGTGGATATATGGATGAAAGATGCAGAGAGGAAGAGAGCGATGAGCGGCATCAAGGCTGTGGCATTGATAAAAGCAGAATATTTTGTTTAAAGCCATGCATCGTTTGAAGAAGAATCAATCAGTTGTGTTTTCCTAGATTAATATGTTTAAGTGTGCTGAGGAAATGCACTGGAATGTTGTAACGCAATGTTCTCTATCTTTTATTAAGCTCTCTCACTCTCACTGTTATGTAATGTGTGTTGTTTCAGAGAACCCTGTGGTACCCAAACACAGCAAACGACCACGAGTGAACAAAGAGGAGATTATCCGTAAACTGGAGGTAGCATCTTATGGTCTTAGTCTGCACTGCCCACTACACTTTATATTACAAATCACAGGTATTTCAGCTGTTGCACATCTGTCCTTGCCTCAGAGCAACAACAGCTCATTTATTTGTGGTAACATTTGTCAGACGTTGGAGAAAAAAGAGGAGGAGGTATGTTCTGATGAAGAGGAGGGTGAGAAGAAAAAAACAGACGAAGAAGACGCAGAGGGTGAGGAAGAGTATGATGAGGAGGAGTTTGAGGAGGTGAAATTTCTTTTTATATTTCATTGGTGTGTACGGGATATGTCTTACTCCAAAACCTTGCATGAATGTGTGATGTGTTTGTTTTTTAAATAACAGGAGACAGACTATATCATGTCGTATTTCGACAACGGTGAAGATTTTGGTGCAGACAGTGACGACAATATGGATGAGGCTATTTACTGATGCTGAGCTGGACATCTTTGTACAGGTATCAGTAGTTATGCTGAGAGAGTTCAGATCCTCCTCACATAAGTACCTTTGGGTCGTTGATGATTTAGTGTGGCAGCTGAATTTGTTATTCAGATTCCTCTTCATTAAGAAGATGGACAGAGTAGATACATGAGACATACGTGTGACTGCTCTGAAGTGCATTTTATGCCAGAGAAGTAGCTCTGTTTAATCACTGATTTTACTCAAATGCCCAATTTACGAAATTAGATGCTATTGGTTAGCATTAATTGAAAATCTCATCTTGTTACTTTGATTGAAGACAGCATATCAAAACGAAACTTTATATACCAAAAAAGGGAAACATTACAGTGTTGTTTAGCATAACGTTTTATTCTGTATGGGTTTTTTACCTCTAAATGTACAAACTGGCATTTTTAAGTGTAAAACAAAAAATGAGAAAAAAGTTTTGTACTGACAATAACGATATGTAAAATATGTTACTGATGTACAACAACAAGGCAAAAGTGTAGTTCTTGTTTTCAAATAAATTTTACATGACATTTTTAAATATAGGAAGAAAACGTTCCTACGCACGCACACACACAGACCTGTTGTCAGTTTTGTAAGTATTTGTAGAATTTGAACACCCTGTGGGGTGTTTTTTTTAATGATCTGTTTCTCATAAATAGTTTCATATTTCTGTAGAGTCTATTATTTTTGTGTTAGTTTATTGTGTTTTGAATAAAGAATGTGCATATTTTGTATACATTTTTAATGTCCTAATATTTTTTCCACAACATTTTAGTCTTTTAAATATTAAATGCAGTTGCACAGAATGTGTCTTGATTTTGGTAGCTTGTTGATTACATTTCCTTCCGCATCACCAGCACACCAAACAGTTACTCCAGAGTAATGCAGAGGATAATGTATGATGTAATATTGTACTAATGATATGCCCCTCTAGCAATAAGCACAATAAATGAATCTGACTTGAATAACTGACTGCTGATCATTTTGATGGCAGACTTTTGAAAATGTCAGTCTTCCTGGAGGAGCAGTTCTTTTGAATGGCAGGTAGGTGGTGTCTTACTCTGGCGTTGGTTAAAAGTGTTCAGAGAGAGAATCTAGGCTACCTCTGGTAAGATGATACACAGTATTTCAGTATATATACAGTTGCCCATGTGTTTTCCTGACATAGACATACACAATCCTCATAACACAGATAACATAGAGCTCATAGTTTTGTGGGGGCGGGGCGGGACAGATTTGCTTATGCAACTGCCGCATGACTTCTGTCACACAGTTTCTGTGCATCTGAAGGTGACAGTGTATTGCTGTCTCAGTGAACAAACATGTAACCTTTACACTAGGTCACTAAATTGTATTTTTCATACACAATGTGATCTGCTCCTGCTGAGAGTTTGCAAATATGTGATTCCAACATAAATATTTAATCTCTTATAAGGACGCAAGGCCAAAAGCTATCTTATCTTTTCTGAAGTCAAACATAACTTTTGCAGTACTTATTACACAGTGGTTGTTCCCTGATACAGCTAAAGTCATTAAACATTAATTAGGATTGCTTTATTAAACTTGCTATGGTCTCTAATGGAGGCCAACTGTGGGTCAACAACTTCCATAAGCCCAGTTTAATAAATAAGTTGTGACTAATTTTGATTAGCTACAGACATTGATCACTTATTGGCATCATGTCGTCTGTCTGAATTCATCAAGGCCCTTCTCTCCTGATGTACAGCTGAAATCATCTATAGCAGACAACTGAACCCAGCTCATCTGGTATCTCTGGGTATTAACAAGGTAGGACTTATACTGTGCTATCGCTTCTATTTTACACACTTTATTATATATGTGCATTTTATATCATTTAGGGGATACAGAATATAGGGTCTGTATGTGGGTCCATGCATGTAATATTTACTGAATAAAAAAACCCTTCATTGGATTATGATTTTTATTGAAAGAGAGCAAACATGACCAATTTAAATTCTGTAGAACCACAGGCTGAATAGACATTAATAACATTTGAGATCTAGACATGAGTTGTCATCATACTGTGATACACCTTACATCTATAGCTCCAGGCTTGCAAATTCACATCCATTTGTGGTACACCAAAGAGGACAATTACATTAGATACCTGCTGGTTATGTTCTTTCCTCTTAGCTGATCTATGTTGTTAAGGCAAGTCTGTAAACTCTAAATGAATTTTTCTGGTCCTCCAAGAAGTTCTTCCAAAGTTTTTTATTCAGGGTAATAGTGAAAGCCAACCAGTGGGGCATTACAGCAGTGAAACAGGAGCCAGGGCAGGGCAGGCCAGACGGTGTGGTAGCTGGAGGAAAAGAGAAAGACAGCTGAATAATTTCAAATTAAGTTTCTCTCTCAAATTTGTTCACCACTGCCTGACAGAACGATAGGCTTGATGAGATACCTAGGATTCTTCTGGAGTCCAAGGGCAGCTTCTGGAATTTGGTCCAGTTTCAAATAACCCAGGCATGACGCACATGTTAATATGACACTGTGGTAGCACTCACCCTTAGTCTGGATTTTGTCAGAACCTTTATCGCTGGTTGCCCAGTGTTTTACTACTGTTACTACTATGTGATTCTCATATTCACTGATAACCATTACGCCCCTTACGTTAATAACTTGTCTTCTCTCCCTGAGGCTCTGAGTGTTGTCTATACTATCACTGGTGTTTTGCTGGTGAGGAGTCATTGTGTGCAAAAGAACAAACTAGATCCTGAAACAGTTTGTTAATGAATCTGTCCCTTGGTGCTTTCTCAGTATCTGGTCTGAGTCCCCAGTACAAACACTTGACACATGAGCCAGTGACTGGTACAGCAGGTGCGACCTCAGACTTTAAACGCAGCATGTAGTTCCCGTCTCACAGCAAGTCCTCCAGTACCAGTGAGTCAAGTGCAAAATCCCTGTAATGTTAATGGAATCTCCACACTTTGCAACCTGACTTGATCAAATAACCATATCAAGTCCAATTATATAACAATGTCCAATTTAGAAAATGGATGAGTATGGATGAACGTGCTGACATTTAACATGAACACTGGCGCTGCTAAAGGCTTCGTAAAAGTACCCCAGAACTAAGAGGTGGGCAATAAGGTAAAAATATGAGTACCAGAATTTTTGTGAGGCCACATTTCAAAACTACCAGTACAAATGATCACACACTAAACTCATGGATTAAAGTTCTCCGTCGCTATGACGGATTTTTGTCAACTGAGGGCGCTAAAGGTTAATAATGAGATTGATGCAGATTTGAAGTAAACATAAAGAGGGAAGGAGGCGTTGAGCTGAACAAGCTTCGGCTAAGTTTTAAGATTGGAAGTCAGTAGTGTGTCATGAAGGGTCTCATTCGCTATTAGTAGCTAAAACAGGTCGGAAACAGCGGAGAAAACCTATCGCTTAAACAGATAAAGAAGCCAAAACTCCGAAGCTCGATATTCACGACAGTGGCTCCGGTGTCGTGAGTGCTGCGAAAGCTTATGCTCCGTTAAAAAAAAAAAATAACAGCAGTTTTGGAGTCTGTTTTCTTGCTGTTAACAGAGGAATGGCAGTGGGGAGTAGTCTTGTGTCGTTCGCGATCTCTTAAGTGAACGTACTGAACCGAATCACTTGAGGAAGTGATTCAGTTTAGTACGTTCACCTAAAATACACTGCTCAAACCGCCGCCCCCCCCACGGTCATCCAAAACCACCCCCCGTTAATGCCCCCCGGAATCTCTACCGTCAGATGATTTTTTTTTATGCTTTAATCCATGCAAACTGCTCTAAATCAAATGAATAAAATAAATAAAGCTGTTCAGTGTTGTTTAAAGACCGAAGGTATTCGTGGTATGCTGAGAAAAGCCAACTGTAACATGTAAATTATATATATATGTGTTTTATATTTATCACGATAATGATAAATCCTGGTATACTGCTCAGCCCAACCCAGGGCTTGGTGATCTTTGCATATTTTACTTCAGGAATGAAACCAATCAGATGTGCAAGAAGACATGCTGTGTTCCGGTAACAGTGATGAGTGATGAGAGGACCCTCGTGGGATGAAGTAAATAAGCAGACACACACATTCACACGCAGAGAAGGTTTGATAAATCCAGCTGAGGGGAACGAGTGCTGCTCTTTGTCTTTCATCTTCTTTAATTAAGATTCAGCACTAGCCACTGAGAGAGGAACAGTGGTCGTGTCCTGAAAACAAAGCAATTCAAGGCCTCATGACACCCTGTTCTATTCTGTCCCTTCAAGCAGGCTGTTTTTTCAGTAATTAATGTTTGTTCTTGAACACAGTGTCCAGAACTCCTTAACTAAACCATTTTAATGCATGAACTTAGAGTGCCAAGAAAAAGCTGCATGCCTTCTTCCTGTTTTCTTCCTGATTTGTATAATTTTTGTTACAGTTGTTTCAGATCCATATACAAAAATGAATACAAGCCCCTCTATGTTTGCAAGCGCAGATTTTAAATGATAATGCTCATTTAATGAAGGAAGTTATGCAACACTCACTGGCTCTGTGTGAGAAATGTATTTTGTAAATATTTACTTAATTAACTAATTAACCAATTAGAGAAGACACTTCAGGCCTGATTACAGACTGCCCTGTTGAATATTAACATTAATTTTTCCAACAAGGTGAAATGGGCTTAAATGTCTCAACAAGCAACACACCATTAATGAATCAAAGGAAATTCCAGAAGACATGAGACAAAAAGTTATTGATTCCAAAGCCATTTTCAAGGCTCTGGGACTCCAGAGAACCACAGTGAGAGCAGTTTATCGGCAAATTAAGAAAACTAGGAGTAGCGTGTCTTAACAGAAGTAGCTAGTCAACAAACATTCCTCCAAGAATGCAGTGACAATCATCTGGGAAGTGACAAAAGAAACCAGACAAGGCCTCAATCACTTCAGATAAGGTAAGCATTCAAGCCATTTTGACCCCAAGCCATTTGGAACAATGTTCTGTGGACTAATGAATTGAACATGAAACAATTCAGAAGCCAGAGATTGCATTTCATTAAGAGTAAAGCTAACATTGTATTCCACAATAGGAAAACTTCACCAAACAATGAATCTGTTGCGCAAGACGTAATTTCTTGGCAGCAATTTAAAAGACTGCAGACCTGTATTGCACACCTTTACATCAGCAAATCAAATGAGCACTTAATTTTGTGTTGTATTTTGCTATACATTTTGTGTGAGAAATAAGTAACTATAGACACTGTTTCTTTGTGACAAGCATGTTCAGATCATGCCTAGAAATAAACATTTCAACTGTTGAACTTATTTAACTATAAGATTTTGTAACACTTGACTTTGAATGACCTCTGAAAATGAACAACATTCAAAACGGCTGTAGATTATCTGTTGAGGCCATTCAGTGTAAGGTGTGGTAATTACTTTAAAAATGGAAATATAAGCCAAGCCACCAACTGCCTTATATAACAGTAAGGAGAAACACATAACCACTACAGCCTGAAAAATCATTAACATCCAGTTTCTCATGAAGTTTTAGTCTAGAAACCCACTGATACCTGACAGAGATGATCTGTCTTATCACCACTTGCTGAATCATTGATTCCCAGAAAAGTAACACAGATACTGACTAGGCTACACCGTACTGCCTCAGCAATGCTGGGAACATCACAGACCTGCCAGTGCAGTATCCAGTGTATGAACTTGGTTGCAAAGGTTTTAGACCACAGTGGCAGCATACAGGTTTACTTGACAAAATTCTCTCAAAATGTTTTTAAAGCCTGTATAAACCAACCCATCAGAGACAATTCCTAGTGTAACCTAGTGTCTATTCTTTTCTTTTATCCAGTCAGAAATTATTTAATTAAATACAATACACAGTTAAAGTGGAAGAACAAAAACAGCAAAAAAACAACACCCCAAAACTGCAGAAGTATTTGACTGTACAGCTTACAAGAACTACCTCACTGCAAAACTGTTCTTCTGTACTGCTTATAGAAGCAACTCAGCACTGCAAACATTCTAAAGTACAGCTTACAGAGACTAGGCCAATACAGCAATAATATTCTACTGTACAGCTTATTAGAGCAAACACAACGCTGCAAAAGTATTCTGTTGTGCGGGTTACAGGGACTAACCCAACACTGCATAGGTATTCTACTATACAGCTTTCAGGAGCTAGCCCAACACTGTGAATGTATTGTATATGTTACAAGAGCTGGCCCACTACAGCAAATGTATTCTTTTGCACTGGTTACCCTAATGCTGCAAAAGTATTATACTGAACAGCTTACAGGGACTAACCCAACACTGCAAAAGTATTCGACTGTACACATTACAAGAGCTAGCCCACCACAGAAAGGAATTCTATTGTACAGGTTACCCTAATGCTGCAAAAAACATTCTGCTTTACTGCTTACGGCAACTAGTCCAACACCGCAAAAATAGTAAGCACACTGAGCAGCTTACAGGAACTATCCCAAAACTGCAAAAATATTCTAATGTATAGTTTACATGAATTTACCCAACATGTTAAACGGCTACAGAATAATAAACCAGCACTGCACAAGTATTCTACTGCGTTGTTTATAGGAGCCAACCCAACGCTCCAAAAGAATTCTACTGCACAGCTTACAGGAATTTACCCAACATGTTAAAAGGCTACAGAATAAAACATTGCACAAGTATTTTACTGTATTGGTCACAGGAGCCAACCCAAGGCTGTGCTATACAGTATATGTTACAGTAATGGGTAGCATTTGTCAATCCGTAATACATATTTTTAATAGATTTCCCATCATCACATAACAGCACACACAGCAGACTGTGCTCAGTTTTCAGCAGCACTTTTAACTGTCAGTCAGAGAAAAGCCCACCCTCCCTGACCATTTCACACAGGATGAGTCAGCACAGGCCTCCTAAACCAACAGCCTGGGTCAAATGCCAAAGACTACTGAAACAGTTTAGCATTTGTAATTCCAGAACATTCCAGAAACCATTCCACAAGGTATATTGTACAAATCCCTGCAGATGAAATTGCTCTAAAACTGGTATTTACAAAATATTCATCCCTTTAAAATGACCAATACCATGCAGAATAAAGAAGCAAACGTCAACAAATTGCTTATGGAAATGTTATGAGCAATACATTCCAATTAACCATAAATGGAAGTGTATATATTTGTAAAATATATCATGTAAATATCATATGCTACATCATGATCCTACAGCAAATAAGAACCAATATAATTATGTTTAAACAGTATATAAATAATGAATTGTTGAATATGTATTTACCCTAATTATAACTATTAATTTCCATTTACATGTACATACTGTACATATTGGTACTTTAGATGTACTTACAAGTGGTCCTTGCTGGAATCAGCCTTCTATTGTCCACAATAAACAAGATTCTAATGAATTGAATCATGCACCGAGCACATGAAACAAGTCATCAACCAATGGTTGACTGCATGACACCCACTTTGAGCCAATCAGAGGCAAGAAGTAACCCACCCTGCCAATCAGTGCAAATATCAGTGGGCGTTGTCCATGATGGGCATGCAAAACTGCAGCATCTGAAATACTGTATGTCTTATGTAACCATAAATATTAATAACTTGATTTCTTATTTGATTGTCAACATATCTGCTTACCAAATCAAATTCCTTAGTACATTGTGAGATATTATAATATAAAAACATGAAATGTCTATAAAATGTACGTGTGTATATGATTCGTGTATATGATTTTTCAGTGTCTGTGTGTGTGTGTGTGTGTGTGTGTGTGTGTGTGTGTATGTGTGTGTGCATGTGTGTCTGCACATGTTCATGAAGGGTGTAGACTGTGCTTCAGCATAGAGAGCTCCTGTTTGGCATTTTGGTCTGAATGGCTCAGCAAACACAGAGGCCTCAGTTCACCAAATGCCACTGCAGATTCAGAGCTGACATTAGCTTTTGTAGACGGACCACTGGTTGGGTTTTTTGTGTACTGTATGTGGACAGTGTGCAGCAGAGTTGCATGTTTATAATAAACTGAGCGGCTGGGAGAGGCAGGGAGGTGACACAGTCCTACGTGGCATGGGTCATGGTTACTGCTATAGTTGGTAGGTTTAGGAGTGCTGGAAAAGGAGAAAGCAAGTGAGGGAGTGAGTATGGATCCTGCTCCTTTTTCAGATCTCTGTGTGTGGGGAGACAGCTGCAGACTGAGTAAACAACAGCATCAAGTTTCTTATTTGATGGCTGTACACTTGCTGAGTTTGGCCTTGACATGATTCACGTAGGCTCTAACACATGCATGCCCTCATGCACAGACTCTCCTGTAGCATGCCTTATACTTTTCCTGCAACTTTGCAAGTTCCCTGACAAAACATAAATAAAAACGAACAAAGTACAATTTAATTCCTCAATTGGATTGCTGAACATCCAGTTAGGTGCACAGTGAGTGAAGTCAAACTTGAAGACATTGTGATATATATATATATATATATATATATATATATATATACACTGCTCACAAAAATTAAAGGAACACTTTAAAGAAACACATTAG